>CM066991.1:92937019-93537019 GCA_033977485.1 Hydrangea macrophylla | reverse complement strand
AACTCAAGGCGATGTGGGATGAGTTAGGGAGCAGTTCCAAGGTACCAAATTGTACGTGCGACGCGGCATTGGAATTTCTTAAGGAGAAAGAGGAGGAACGAGTTTATCAACTTTTGATGGGTCTCGATGACGAGATTTTCGGGACGATTCGATCACAAATCTTGGCAATGGAACCTCTTCCAACCATTGGTCGGGTGTATGCAATGATTGTTCAAGAGGAGAAACACAAGAATTTGACGCGATCAAAGGAAGAAAGAATTGAGACAACAGCCTTTGCGGTGCGATCACGTGGAAAAGCCCATGGGCAGCGAAGTGATTAATCGCGTCCGATTTGCTCTCACTGTAACAAGGAGGGGCATGATATAACTGATTGTTTTCAATTGAATGGATACCCACCTAATTGGGGTGGCCGAACAGGAAGTAGAGGGCGAGCTCGTGGGCGGGGACGGTGGAACGGACGAGGAGGCGCAAACCAATCTCTGGCAGCAGTTAATGTGGATGAGACGGTAAAGTCCCAGGAAACAAGAGCATTGAGCAGTCCCGGATTCACAACCGAACAGTTCCACAAAATAATGGCATTGATCGAACCTACGTCAAGCGGTCAAGATAAGCTCACAGGTAATATTAGTCCAATAAATTCATTGGAGAATTGGATAATTGACACCGGGGCATCGCATCATGTGACCGGAAATGCGAAGCTTCTATGCAATATGACAAAACGAAAGCCCGCGGTTGTGGGACTCCCAGATGGCACGCTAATAACAGCTACAAATAGTGGGACTGTAGAATTGGGAAAAAGTCTCATTTTGAATGATGTTATTTTTGTTCCCACATTAACCTGCAACCTAATATCAGTAGGCCAATTAATTAGAGAAATGAATTGTAATGTGACATTTACTAACAATGGGTGTTTGATACAGGACCGGTCTACGAAGAGCCAGATTGGAGCGGGTGAGTTCAGAGAAGGGGTCTACTACTTGGACAAGGAAAAAGTCAAAGTTTGCAAGATGACAGATTGTGGTCTTGGTGATCTTTGGCACAAAAGGATGGGGCACCCAACAAGTCAGATTTTTGGCTTCTTGTCGAATTTAGTAGGTGATAAATTAAGTTGGAGCAAAAATAATGTTGTTTGTGATGCTTGTTGTAGAGCTAAACAAACCCGTTCAGAATTTCCCTTGAGTAATAAAATTGCAAACAATTGTTTTGAATTGATTCATTGTGACATATGGGGACCTTATCGTGCAAATAATTTTCACAATGTGCATTTTTTTCTTAACCATTGTGGATGATCGAAGTAGGGGAGTGTGGATATATTTAATGAGAGACAAAGGGGAGGCCGGAAATTTATTAAGAGATTTTAATGCTTTGATAAAAACCCAATTTGGCAAGAACATCAAGCGAATAAGAAGTGATAATGGAGTGGAATTTATTATGAAGCGTTTTTATGCGGAGAATGGAATTATTCATGAAACGAGCATTGTTGGGACACCACAACAAAATGGGAGGGTAGAAAGGAAACATAGGCACATCCTGGAGGTGGCTAGAGCTTTGCGATTCGAAGCTGGTTTACCCATAGATTTTTGGCCCGAGTGTGTTCTCACTGCGGGGTACTTGATCAATAGGACGCCAACTAACGTTTTGCAAGGGAAAACACCATACGAAATTTTATTCGGGGAAAAGCCATCCCTTAGTCATCTAAGAGTTTTTGGGTGTCTTGGTTACGCACACAACAAACAACAACATGAGAAGGATAAATTTGGTTCTCGAAGTAAAAAATGTGTGTTTGTTGGATATCCTTATGGCAAGAAGGGTTGGAAGATGTATGACTTGGAGAATCAAGAGTTTTTTGTGTCAAGAGATGTTCTCTTTCATGAAAATGTTATGCCATATAGGGAGAAGCAGAGTGAGAGGGAGCCAAATGAGGAGTTGGGAACATATCGCAATGTCGTTGGGTCTAATGAAGTTGATACGGATGAAAGTGATAATAGTGATGAAGTAATTGAAGAAAATGGCGGACGTGAGAATAGTGGCCAGGGTCATTCAACTCGATAGGGGGAGATAAGTGCGGATCATTCCGAACCAGTCGAGTTGGAAAGAGGGACCGGGGAAGAAGTTGATAGTCATCTGGCGTTGCGTAGAGGAAGTCGTGAGAAGAGGACACCTACTCACCTACAAGGTTACGTTTGTCACTCCGCCATAGTCAGACAAGTAGACCCCGACTCAACTCATTCCATCCAACGAGGCTCGACGAAGAAAGGTACTAAATATCCTATTGAAAGATATGTTACATATGATTCTTTTTCTCTTGCCTATCGATGTTTTCTTGCAGCACTTACAATGAACAAGGAACCAAGGAATTATGTGGAGGCAGTGAAAGATGCACGATGGCGAGAAGCCATGATGAAGGAAATAAATGCGCTAGAAGTGAATGAGACATGGAGCGTGGTCGACCTACCCACAGGGAAGAGACCCATTGGTTGCAAGTGGGTGTACAAGATTAAATATAATGCGGATGGAACTATAGAGAGGTTCAAGGCCCGTTTAGTGGCACAGGGATTCACACAAGTGGAAGGAATAGATTTTCATGAGACGTTTGCTCCAGTGGCCAAACTTGTAAGTGTGCGTTGCTTATTGTCGGTGGCCATGGCGAAGGGGTGGGAACTTCACCAACTTGACGTAAACAATGCATTCTTACACGGAGATTTAGATGAGGAGGTGTACATGAAATTACCCCTTGGTTTTGTGACACGAGGAGAGAATAAAGTATGCAAATTAAATAAATCGTTATATGGGTTGAAACAAGCATCGAGAAACTGGTTTGCAAAGCTTGTAGGCGCATTAAAAAAATATGGCTTTGGGCAGTCACAAGCAGATTATTCATTGTTCACTTACAATCAGGGTGGAGTATTCATGGCAGTTTTGGTATATGTGGATGACTTGATACTTGCAGGAAATAATAATGAAGCTTGTGCGATGTTCAAGAGTTTCTTAGACAAGAGCTTTGGGATCAAGAACTTGGGAGGTTTGAAATATTTTCTCGGAATTGAAGTGGCAAGAGGAGGAGGAGGATTGTTCTTGAGCCAAAGAAAATATGCCTTGGACATAATTACCGAGTGTGGGCTTCTCGGGTCAAAACCCGTGGACGTTCCTATACAACAGAATCACGGGCTCAGCTTAGTGGATGGGGGGTTGTTACAAGAGCCCGAAAAATACAGGCGCTTAGTGGGTAGGTTGATCTATCTAACCATCACGAGGCCGGAGCTGTCGTATGCGGTTCATACCTTGTCTCAATTCATGCAATCACCTACACGAGAGCACTATGACGCGGCATTGCGGGTAGTGAGATACTTAAAGGGAAGTCCAGGCAAAGGAATAGTAATACGAAAAGGGGAGAGTCTACAACTGTATGGATATTGTGATTCAGATTGGGCAAGTTGTCCCATAACGAGACAATCAGTTACAGGCTATTTTGTAATGTTGGGAAAGTCACTGATATCATGGAAGTCGAAGAAGCAAGCGACGGTGTCGAGGTCGTCAGCTGAAGCGGAGTATAGAGCGATGGGTGCAGCGACTAGTGAGTTACTTTGGTTGAAGGCTTTCATGAAATCATTGGGAGTACACCATACACAGCCAATGCGATTGTATTGTGATAACCAAGAGGCTTTGCATATTGCTAAAATCCAGTATTCCACGAGAGGACAAAACACATAGAGATAGATTGTCATTTTGTGCGACAGCATTTGGTTCGAGGAGAGATAGAAACAGCGTGTGTTGCGTCGCGGAATCAATTAGCAGATTTGTTCACAAAGGCATTGGGTAGAAGACAGTTCGAAGAGTTGACGAGCAAGTTGGGCATTGTGCGTGCTCCAACTTGAGGGGGAGTGTTAAATACTTTCCAAGAATAACTCGTAAATATTATTGTGATTTGTCATTGATAGCTGTAGATTACTATGTAATTAGGAGCTGTTTGTGAGGCATGATTTAGGGAACGGTTAGTGTTTATCTTGTATAGCTTTTAGTATATATATGAATCTTTAGGATGTATTTTATTTATTGAAGAATACAGGGAATTTCTCCCTTTCCAAAATCTGTTCCAGCTTTCAATTTTCTTGTCATTAGAGCTTCTACTTCTACTTACATTTAAACACAAAAATCAAAGTCAATTCAAATAGAATTAGGTCAAGCTGCATGGGATCCAGGGTGTGACACAATATCCTGTATGGTAAAAATGCGCGCCCAATAACTCATCTAAGTCCAAGTAGAGACAATCACCAGGGCCTTGTTTGTGAGAAACTATGATCATTTTTCATTACTGACTATTTGATGTTGTGGATTCAGACCTGAATGTTCTTTTACTTTTTCCTTTTTTAAAACAAATAGATTTGTCACTTAATTGCGAGGAAAATTAAGAAATTATTTTAAAAGTAAACTGATTTTTCGGAAATCAGAGATTTCTAGGTCCAGGGATTATGGAATGAGATGGGAAGAAGTCTGGCGGACTAAAACACTCTCTCATCATATCTCGTGATTGGCCTCTATTCAACATCCCTTTTAATCGAATTATTAACATAAGCATGCCCTCAACTAATACATAAATATAGGTATATATATTCCAAAAGCATGTAAAAAGGGGCGTAAAATTGCTAACGATAAAATGGCATACAAAACCACATAATTCAATAACAAGCAAAATGACGTCCAAGTAGAGAACAAGAAAAATTACCCTAGATCCAGCAGCGATATATAAACGTGTAATGCATACGAAAAATAGAAAGTCTAAAAAAAGTCTCTAATTCACATATTACACATAAGGCAGAATCCTAATCTAAGGTGTCACACATGGAGTCGAAAATCAATAAAATTAAGAAATAAAATAAACGAGAGAAAAGTCGAAAAATCATACCTCAATAGTACTACAAAACAAAGGGTAGTCCACATGATTTGAACACAATATAGTATCAAATCCTAAGTATTATACCAAATTTTAGCCTAATTCTAACAAAATGGAGAGGATGGCGAAATCATGAATTTCTTTTAATTTGTTGAAATCACAACATTCCTATAGATATTCAAGTCTCAACTAGGAGCCAATGTAATAGCCATATAGATTTGATATGATCTCAACACGATTAAAAGAAATTCATGACTAAGTTCAACCAATTCACGACTTACTTTAATACAAACTAATCAATGCCCTAAGATACAATTACCACTATCATACATGATTATTATGAATTCATGAGCATGAACAAGACATGAATTATTCCTTGATTTGAATCTTTTAGCCTCTGGATTTAAGTCTTATTACTCTCATTAAAGTCATGATTCAAGCCTTAAGGCATTAGAAGACCACTTGGATCATAATTGGTAAGATTTACCAAATCTGTTTCAGAATTCCAGAATTTACAGAGAGCAGGCTTGATCTTAATGATTTTTGAACATAAGGTGCCTCTGTGATTCTAGTTTCGAACCCAAAAAGAAAATCAATGATCAAATGGTCCAATCTCCAAGAATTGGGCCAAACTAGACACCACTTAGGATTTAACAACTCTCTATCTAGAGATTTAATATGATTTATTAAAAATAGTAAGTAAACTTTAATCCTTCTATTCCTTTTAGGGGATGTTATAAACTCACTAATATTTATACAAAAAATTGATTTGAACCTCAAAATGTTTGTTTAAGGTTCTGATCTAAATAATTCAAAACTGACTTGCTATTTCTGGAATTTTGAACAAATAGTAGTTACTTTGCAAAACTCATGATCAAACCATGCTAAACATGAAATCTAGTCAAAACAAAAATTGCAGTAGTAGGATTAAGTATTATGCACATTCCAATTGGTCTCATTCAAATCCAATGGATCATAATTTAATTAAAAATCTATGATCACATATGGTCTTTGAAATCACTGCACCATTGTTGTATTACCATCTATTTATTAAATCTAATTTGATCCAAAATTCTAGAGAGAATTTGGATCAAACAAGGATTATGACCATTAATACAATACTCAAGTTCATCAAAAAGAGGTTCATGAACTTAACCTTAATGAGGCTCCAATGAAGATTTTCAAGGATTTACCCAAACTCACGCATATACCTTGAATACTTGGGATTATTTGAACTTGACTTCCAAACCATGAAAGTTAATTGGCTTGTTCAAAGTTCAACCCTTCTCTCAAGTTAATGGTCCTTGAGGGATAAAAAACTCAACTTATTCATTCCTCCTCTCAAATTAATGGTCCTTGGAGATTGTAGACATTAAACCTTATAAATTTCAAGAAAACACGAGACAAGCTTCATGAAACTTCAATTTAATAGACTCAAGTCATGGGTATGGACTTAGATACATAAATTACACAAAATTAAACATGACCAATCAATTCCTAATTCTGATGTAAATCATAATTTTATAGAAAATTAAGAGATTAAACTCAAGGATTCCCAATGAGATATGAGAGATCTCATGGATTTTCAAAAGAAGATCACCAAACAAGAGATGAAATCCAAACTCGATTGATGATCTAAGCCTAATTTCTTTTAGAAAACTTGTTTCACATCAAACCCAAAGTTAATTAGATTCAAATCAACAAACATGAATGGAAATTCAATCATAATTCAAGTGGTGTGTGATGAAACAAGGTTAGAATAAACTTTTTGAAAATTGTGTAAAAGATCCTAAAGAATTTTATGAATTGTGATTGAAAGCAAGCTAAGATTAGAGGATTACCTCCAAATATCCTCAGATTTTCTTGGTTGTTTTGAAGATCTTCAATATTCTTCAAGCTCTTCTTCAAGTTCTTCAATCTTCTTTAATGGCTTCTCTTCAATTCTCTCAATTATGCTCTCAAGTGTATATGAAATCTCTAACCATAGTGTCTAACCCCTATCAATGGAAATAAACATCTCCTTATATAAACCAATTTCAGTTGCAATGACATCTTTGAGTGTTAAATACGTATTTTATAAAAATAGACTATTACAGCGTGGCACTCAGTGAGTGCTGGATCATCCCTATATATATACTAGTAATTACCCGTGCCCGTGGGCACGGGCGCAAAGAAAAAAAAGAGACTAAATCCCAAATATGCAAACTTATACCAAAATGAATACTCTAATATTAAATTCATTCATTACAACTATATCAACATATAAAAAAATGAGTACTTCAACCTTTAATTAAATCATTCGTTAAATTTTCTTATGAGTTTTCTTCATCAATTTATAAAACGTGTAAGTGTCAATCTCGATATACTTAGCCCAGCCCGGTGAATGCACAACAATCTGAAAAGTAAAAAAAAAATTTATATTAGTTCATTGACATGGACAACAATATAGTGCGCGTTGAAAAACATAAGTTAGATACACATGCTACATCATTGTGGATTACCTTGTTGATTCCCCATCTTTTCAAATTACGGGCTTTTATTATCTCAAAATCATTTGATGCAAATTCAAAGTCCCAAGCAACATCTCTAAACCATTTCTACAAAATTTTAGTCTGGGGTCAATAACAGTAGTAAGTGCAGATCAAATATCAAATTTAATAAAATACAAATAAGGCATACAAAGCAACATTTACCTGTCAAAAGCACATATCATTTATCTTCGTTGGCAATTCCCCATCAGTTCCTGCTCCACTTGTTCTAATGCTCTTATACAAATCAACTCGTTTTCAATTCTCAACTCATTTTCCATTCTCTCTAACATTGATTTTAAATCTCTTAATTCATTTACATTTTTTTGTACAGAGGTGTGGATTGAGCTTTTAGGCCATGAATTTGGAAGTGTTTCGACTATAGCATACATTAAGATAGCAATGTTTGGACGAAAACCTTTTCTCCTAAGTTCTCGGTATATCTTATATTTTTCACTAATATGCTCTGTCACTGTGGAATCTAAATATAAACTCATAGGTTCAGTCTCAAGTTTTATCCACAATGGGTGTATATCACGCTCGGCTTCTTCTAAGAAATCTATTAGTTTCTCTGTAGTATATGGTTTGTTAATGCTTAATATATCTGCTATAGTAGGTCTCCAATACGATGGGAGAGTCCTAATTATTCCCCCCATTATAAATCTTTCATCATCAAGTGTATGTTTTCTCTCAATAAAACTATATTCTTCAATTCTATGTACACCCCACTTCCATACGGGATAGCCATCTCTAAATATTATATCATCTAAATCATTAATTTGATTTCTTCTTCTTGTACGTATAGATGTGCATTTAAGTATAGGGGGCCTCATAGTCACCTGCATAAACAAATGGATATGACTACTATAAATTTACTGCTTACAAATTAAGTAAAAAATAATTAAAAAAAATATTTGACATGTTGAATGGTACTTAAAATTTATTTCTCTATAGTATTATTTGCAAATTTGTTCAAGGACATTGTTTGTTTTTTTTAAATTCCTCATTTGTTAAGTATCAAAATCTATAAACCATATCCAGTAGAGGTGAAACACTCAAAGCTCTTTTACCGGCGTTTAGTGAATTCAAGCACTATGGCCTTGAATAACCAATATGAAAGTAAATTTAATTCAAATACCATATCACATCACATAGTTAACATATTAATCACCATTCAACATATATTAATGAAAAAATCTATAATAGGATAAAGATAAACCAAATAACAGTACAGCTGACATATTTACTTGTCATTACAATCAATTGTCATATAACAAAGTTATGAATAAAACATATATATTTCAACCATTAAATCAGGACTTCAGGGTAAACGATATTTGTCGTGGAATCGGTAGAACAATCATGAAGAAGAACGCATATACGATCAAAAGACGTACATCTGGACAAAGCAACGTATAATTGTCCATGGCTGAATACAGGATTGCGCAGATCAATTCCAACATGCTGTACCGATTGACCCTGAGCTTTATTAATCGTCATTGCATATGCCAACCTTACTGGAAATTGACGTCTTGTCATATTGAATGGCAGTTCTGTGGATGATGGTGCCAAGGATATCCTGGGAATGAATACTAAGTTTCCAGCTTTATCACCAGTTAAAATTTGTGCTTCAATTACGCGCGAAGCGAATCTGACAACCATCAATCGTGTGCCGTTGCATAGTCCATCCACCGACGCAATGTTTCTTAGCAACATAATAGGGCAACCTGTTTTTAACTGTAACTTAAATGGGGGCAAGCCGGTAGGGTCCAATGAATTAAGGTATTCATTAGGATACCTATTAGTGATGGAACGATCATCCCCATCATCATCAGACATCTTATCCGCAGCCAAATAAGTGAATGTTTCTCCTGGAAATTTATCTAATGCGGCCTTATTAATAGTGTTCACGTCTTCATTTCGTGCTGACAAAATTGTCCGCTCGGTGAGATAAGTAGGCGTCACCGTCCCTTCCACACCCAATCGTGGATAAATTATGCATAGTAGCTCATCAACATCTCGACACTTATGTATTACGGAAGGAAGTTTTATAACTTCTTGTGCATTGCTCCCTATCTGAATACGAATAAAATAAAAAAAAAAACAAAATAGAGTAATTGGTGTAAAAATTCATTATTGTAATGAAAACTACCTACGTAGGATTACTTAAAGAACTATTACCTCCGTAAGAAACTCCCCAAACATGGCATTTCGTGGGTCCAAATTATTTAAACGCATTTTGGAGTCCAGACTTAAAATTTGAATGTTGTTCCATAACATTGAGCATCTCAACGAAGCAGCCACTATTTGTTCACGCACTCCTTTGGGTACGACTGGCAAAATCTGACGAAAATCTCCACCAAGAACAACAGTTATACCCCCAAATGGCTTGTCAATATCACAAACATCGCGGAGTGTGCGATCAACTACCTCGACACAGTTTCTGTGCTACATTGGAACTTCATCCCATATTATCAACTTAGTGGCCCTGAACAATTCAGCTTGCACAGACTGCTTGCTAAACCCACAAACAGAATTCTCATGCACAGTTAATGGAATGGAGAATGTTGAGTGTGCAGTTCTGCCTCCCACTAACAGTAACGATGCAACACCCGAGGACGCAACTGTTATAACAGTATGCCCAAGCCTACGAATATTCAGGGCAATTGTATTATAAGTGAACGTCTTCCCTGTTCCAGCACCCCCGCTCAAAAAAAATGTAGTACCTTTATTTTCTAGAACTGCAGAAGTGATCGCACTGAATGCAGCACGCTGTCCAGCATTAAGGTTATCATTTCGACTTTGTACATCTTCATATTGAGCATCAAGATGAAACTGTCTGTGCTCACACAGTAATCTGTTACTATTTACATTGCTCCAATCTCCAGTTGGTTGCGGCATGGGAAAAAAGTTGGCCAAACTCTTCCCTGATTGTTGAAGCATTTGATTTAGAAGGTAGAGGCCGTAATCTTCTATCTCGGCCATGGTCGGGTTTGGAATTCCATGCAATGTACGAATCTTATGATGAAGATCATCGCATATATCTGCAGAGAATCACTTCCACAACTCATACGGATTCAACGGGGAGCACTCTGTAAGAATTACACAAAATAATCTCCTCAATTGGTGCCCGATGTTCATTACTGTAGCCTCCTGAAGACATTGTATCCACTCATCATCATCTTCTAGCAATCCTAATGCAACACATGCTGATTTGAATGTAGGGTGAGTTATAGTGTTGACTGTGCGCAAATGTTCATATGATCGTGGCCCTCTAACATTTGTCAACAACAAACGCAAATAAAAATTCTCTCCTGAATTCGGGCTTGCAAAATACATTCTCCCAATAGCATACCCTTGTTTTCTCCGTGTCCAAATACACTTTGTCTTGTGCCAGACAGCAACTGATGGAAATTCTTGATACATATACGCACGTGCCCACTCATTGGATTCACAATACTTAAAAAAACCAGTCAGGGTCGAATCCTGCAGCTCAGCTCTAGCTGTGATATTATCCACTGACTCAGTCGGATCAAAAACAACTTGATGCATTCCAGGTAAATGAAGTGCCAATCGAATTACTGCTGGAAATTCTTCATGCATACCAAAACCAAACAATCTCCAAGCTGCTTCTACTGGACCAATATACCTAGCATCGAGATATTGTTGGATCTCATCGATTCCTCCGAGAACCATAGTTGCACGATCATGTCCCTTATAGATGTACTTGTGAATATACTTGACACATCTCATCCTCGCATACACTTCAACATTAATATGACAATTAAACATTCTAGAAAGATGGGCATTATGGGGTACCACATCCCTATTATCAACATTGTATCGACCCATTGGGTACGACTGACCACTATTGCGACGACGATAGATAGGATATCCTTGCTGGTCCATTGTGGTTGTTTCTGCAAAGGCTTTAGGATATCGTTTGGTGCATTTTCCATTATCCATACATGGAGCTTCTTTATTTCGAGCACCACATGGTCCATGTATCATACATCTTTTGACAGTATCAAAAAGTGTAGGATCCTCTTCCGGGTTTGGGAGTTCTGCAGAAACTAACCTGTCAACCTGATCACATGTCCGAATCTTGTCGGGTCCATTAAGGAATAAAAGAGCATGCATGTGTGGAAGGCCACGTTTTTGGTATTCAATTGTGTAGACGTGCGCAACCTTTTTACCGAAAACTCCATTTTTATCTATCTCTTTCATTAAACATCTTCTTTTTAACTCAAAAACACGGGCAATTAAATCATGACGATCGGTGGGTTTTTGATGCGGCAACAAAGCTGAAACTATCTCGGGCCAGTTTGGATTTGCTGTCATGGTAAGAAAAATATCCGGGTGATGATTGTGCCGTGTGATAGCCATTGAATCTTGGAAAATTTTGAACATATGCCTTGGACTTCCAAGGAATGAGGACGGTAAAATCATTCATCGGCCAATTTGATCAGGATTCAATCCATCGCGTTCAATAATAACATCAGTTAAATCTTTGTAAAGTTCAAAACGTAGTTTTCCCTGGTTCAACCGACAATAAGTCAATCAATTTTGCTCAGTTGCTGCCCAAGCATCAACCAGAAACTCTTGGAATAATCTTCCTGCTCTTAGGATTATTGAGTATTCTGTGGGTCGCTGAAACAAACGATAACAATAGTACTGCATCTGAGTAAGGCGAACGTTGAATGGGAGGTTGTGCAATACATCCCACTGTCTTATATTAGGTTCCCATCCAAGCTCACCTCGAGGGAATAATAAAACATAGTGCAATGGCAAATAAGCTGGGTGGCACTCATTAATCTGCATCAATCCATTGTTGCCTCTCAGATATAAAATGATGTCCCTCATCCCACTAATTTCAGTTCCATCCCCAGGCAGTATAACCGCAATTTCATCTGCTGTTGGTAGGCTGTAACTTCGTTGATCATTCGACTTACTATAATGAAGATATGCAGGAAGAACTTTTCCTTCTAATTCTGATTGGTATAGGAGTTCGTAAGCCTGGCGGTATTTCGATGGGAATGGATTATACTGATGTAAAGTTTCCAAAATGGATTTTAGAACATCCCTTCTTAATTGTGAATTTCTACGATGACGCTCTTGTAAAGCAGTATCAGGGTCATAAATATACAATTGAGCATAACTTGCTACCTGATCGGATTGAGGGATCAGAGCTCCTGTTCTATGACGTAATTCCCCATGAATGGAAAAAGATATTGGACCCCTACCGGTGAGAACTCTTGTATCAAATTTAGCCCCAAGACTTGTAAATGCATTACATGCATTATACTCTCGAGTGCATCGTCGAAATGATTTTGACCGAAGGTCCTCCCCATCATACAAAGCTTGAATCACCGGAGAAGGAGGCTCAAGCAAAGGGAGTCTAACTTTTCCTTGCAAACAGCAAGTTCCAAAGCGGGGGTTTGTTATAGATGAATGTGATAATTTCTCATCCATCCAGTGTAGGGCTGAACAATGAGGACATTCTACATCCATATTGCCCAAAGAATGGTGATGTAAATCTATGTTGGCATGACGATTATCTGATTCATCCTCTGATTCATCATCACTATTATGTTCCAAGCGTTGACTTGTAGAAGTTGGCCTACAATTATAAGGATTTTCTATAAATATATTATAGAAAAAATTGAGAGTTAAAGTGTACAGACAATAAAGCTTGTTCACCTATTAATCTGGGAAGCAGAAGACGTGTTATGCGAAGGCGATTCCGTCTGTGCCGGGATGATATCGTCAGTGTCTGTACACAAAGCTTCATTTCCATTGCTTATTGGCGTAAGCGTAGATTGTAAGACCATCATATTGGAAGGAGATTCCACCAATGTCGAGACAAATGGAAGTTCAATGGACAGATACCGTGGAGTTGGCATAGATTGCAAGACCAAACAATTAGATGTAGTTACATTGTCCACCATTATTGGAGTTGGTTCACCAATAAAACAACCTCCATAGTTAGGTGTTCAGGGTATAGGACTATTATATGGCTGCGTGATGGACTTTCGTACACTTAATTCACGATCTAAAGCTGCACGACGACGTTCCCTGATGGGTAACTTGCACAATTTTTGGGGTTGTCTCTTTTATGCAGCCTTTTCCATTTCTCGTCGTACTCGTTGGGACGACACGGCTTTAGATAAAACACTATCGGGTGCCTAAAATGTATGAGTGAAACATGCGAGCAAGGATGTTAAACCTAACTACTAATACTAAAGGCACGTTTGGTATAATAGCAGGAATGAGATGGACGAAAGAATCTAATAGAATAGCAATAGTCATTCCATTCCTCTGTCTTGCTAAATATTTGATATGTGTACAAAATATATGCGGTTAAAAAATATTTGATATGTGTACAAAATATGTACAGTTAAAATATTTCCTTTAGTGAAGTGTTTTAACGTATGTGGAAAGTCCAAGAATTTAATATTGACTATATTTATGCAATATTTTGAAATGTGTGATTTTATTTACATGTTTTTGCTGCATAGTATAAACTTTTAAACGTTTTAATGTTTTAAACATTTAATTTCATCTATTTGAAAAATCATTTTGAATATTAAATATATTATTAACTAAATTTAGTTAAATATTTTTAGTCCAAGATTTGATGAATATTAATTTTAAGTATGATTAATGTTTATTTGTAGAGACTTTCCCTTCTAATTACTTCTTGCAACAGCCGGATTGAGCATTTGAAGGAGTATTCAGTTTAAACTTGTTTCCTTGGCAACTTGGGAGTTTTAAAAATCGGGGGAAAAAAAAAGAGCAAAGTTAACGTTTTTGTTCAAAAGAAAACTTGAATTTAAAAACTAACTTTGAAGCACATACATACTCAATCCATTACTAATGTTGTGAATTATTTTTTTAAAATAATGTTGAGCTTCATCATCTTGCACGCACGGCTTCTACTTATGGTGGTTTCTGGGTTTGGCTAGAAAAATTCTCAGAAATCTTCTTTTCAATAAATATATTTTTTAAAATTGTTGAGCTTATTTTTCACCAAACTGATTTAGTTGGTTCTTCTGCGTTTGTTGCATGGGGAGCCTTTTTGTGACTTTTGGAAGCATGAATAACTATTTGGGCAATGAATGTACGTAATAGGCATTCTTTAGGTTTTGGTAAGGAAAACTCATTCCGGCTTAAGTAGAAATAGTCATTTCAAAACAAAAGGTCATTCCATTGTATGTAGTCACATAAAACAAAGAAATGGAAAGAACCCGACTCATTCCTATCTACCATAGGTGCCCTAAATTCACAAAACACAAAAAGAAAAGTAATCGTACCATAATCATAATATAAAGAACTTACATTTTCTTTGCCCTTTTTCTTTCTTATATCGGCAATTAGTCTGTCACTCTCTATTGCTTGCTCCTTCCTTTTACGGTTGCGTTCAGCATAACCCTTAAAACAATGGTACAAAAGTAAATTATCAAACACACATGTATTATTGACAGGATCGGAAAATATTAAATCATAGACCAATAGTTGAGACACTCACCTCATGAAGTATCCCTCTGTTTAATTCACGCTCATCATGAATTATGAGACCAACATTGTTCTCCCTTAACATTTGTGCCTATTGTAGAAAATATGTTAAGTTTCAATTCATGTTGACATAAAAGCAAAGAATAAAAATTGTATATACTCACTGCTTTCTCCAGGTCTTTATCCATCTGTTAAAAGTTTGAAAGCATTAGTACAAACACATGAATAGAATAATTTCATATGTATAACAAAGCCATAAATCTTACTTGACCATATATAGTCATCTCAGCCATCGTAAAAAAAAAAAACTGGAATTACAATAAAATGTATTTTAAATTAGCATGAAAATTGTATTCTCGATTTTATAAATCACATAATCATTGAATCATATGGAAGTGATAGCAAACAGAGCAATTTTTAATGTTGATCCGTTTCTAGAAAAAAAAAAGAAAAAAAAAAAGAAAGAAGAAAAAAATGCGATGCTTTTTTTTTTTTTTCTTTTGTAATAATTAAGCAAAAAAAAAAACAAACAAACAAACAAACAAACTGCACTTATATACCATGTCATTTAAGAACAACCCAAAAATAATAGTCCTTAGTCCCACTATTGCGAACTTGTAGGATTACACTTATATGTCAAAGAGGAGAATTGTACTATTAGCTGTTTAAGTGTATCCAACGACTGATTATCCAGTCAAAGAGGGGAATTGTACTATTAGGGCACGTTTGGTAGGCAGGAATGCACCTTGGAATGGAATGGTCATTCCTGGTTCATTCAATTCATGTGTTTGGTGTGACCAAATACAGTGGAATGGACATTCCTTTTGGAAGGATCATTCCTACTTAAGCAGGAATGGACATTCCTTGCCAAAACCCAAGGAATGCTCATTCCATTCCCATATGATTGATTATAATTGTAAAATATAAAACTTTTTTTAAAAATATATTTTATAAAAATATGTATAAATTAAATATTTTTTAAAATATTAAAATAAATATTAAATACTTTTTAAAAAATAAAATTTTTTATAAATTATTAAATATTTTGATTAAATATTATTCATACTAAAAAAATCATAAAATACTTATTAAATTTAACATTGGACTAATTTTTTTTTAATTATAACTAGCAAACATATTAAATTTTTAAAGAGAGTTTGCAAATAGATGAAAAAAAAAATAAGGCGGACTAAAATTGTTAAAAATGTAATATTATTTCATAAAAAAAAAAACTATACATTAACTATTTAGGCTAAAAAATATTTTTTAAAAATTAAAATTTTCAAAATGTTGAATAAGAATATCTGATAGTAGATTCTTAGACTTCCAAAATACGTTAAAAGGTTATATATTTGAAAAAAAAATATTCCAAGACATTCTATTAAACACTTTTCTAAACGAAATTTCAAAAAAAATATTTGGTTTACAAAAAATATTATAGATAAATAATACTGAATGTTTGTACCATAAATATTTTGTACAAATATAAAATATTTTGCTTAAATTTAATTTTATTCCACTAATTGATTGTTTAAAATCCAAAGTGGAATGTAATTGGCATTTAATTCCTAGAAACTTAGCCAAACAGAGGAATAGAATGACTATTGTTATTCCATTCCTGCTTCATTCCATTCATGAGTCCATTCCATTCCCGTCTTATTCCATTCCTGCCTACCAAACGTACCCTTAGCAGTTTAATTATTCTGGAGGCTAATTAATTATTTTTTTGATTAAATTTTGATTTTAAAAAGTAATAGTTTCGTGCATAGCACGGGTCAACGCTAGTCGTGACAAAATGTGAGTGTAAATTGTTTAAAAGGACTGCAAAAATAACATTAGGGTAGGACCGTGGGCAATGCTCAGTTCCTTTAACCAACATATTTTTGTATTTGATGGACTTATTGACTCTCATTAGTTATTTATGTATACATTGAATGTTTTACGAATCTGTTTTGATAATCTGTTTTGAATGGCATTCATGAAGCCAAGTTCATCATTTTGTTCATCAATCTACTTTTAAAATTTTGAATAAATTACAGTAACACTCTCTCAACTGTGAAACTTTTTCAAATACCCTTTTAAACTAAAAAAAATTCGGCGAACTGACCTACTCAACTGTTACATTTTTTAACTTGAGGGTTGTTTTATTTTTGACTTAAGAGTCATTTGCTTAGCCACATGAAATAGCTACCAACAAACACAAAACCATTGAAATTTGTGCTTTGTTAAAAGTTTCCTCCCATCAATCATCATCAGGTGACCAAAGGTATAAGTTAATTTTCACATATAATTATACTCAGGGGGATCTAGAAAATCAATCCAGATGAACTTGATGTACATGGGTTCGGCGGTAGTGCCCTAATAGAAAAAATGACATTTTTTGGACTTATTTATGCATATTTTGGACATATTATTCATTTTTTGTATATATTTTGGACCTAATTATACACATTTTATAATTAGCACAAAAACGTAAAAAAGAGGGGGACTTAATATGATAATTTTATAGCCAAGGGTTAGTTTACTTGTCAAATAATTTTATTTTAGCTTTTTGACTTCTAAAATCATTTATAAACTTCGAAAACTTGTTGCCAAACATTACATCGGATTTAGATTTGAATTTAGAATGTGGAGGCTAGTCTTGGGCTCAGCCCAACACAGAAAAATAAAAGCCCAAGTAGTAAGGTCTAGCCTCTTTATACTTTCTAAAGGCCCATTCGTGTCTAGATGGGACACAAAGAGCTCACGAATCAAAACGACACCATATTTGTTCAATTTCGTCAAAGTACTATTGAGTTCTATACTCCGCCTATCGCCGCCGACCGACTCCGCCGCTTCAGTGTCGTCATTTTCTATTCAATCTGTTAAGGTTTTGTGTTTGTGGGAGGGAAATTAGGGTTCCCTATGTTTCGTGTGGGTCGTCATACTCAGCATAAATTCCTAACCCTTGGCTATAAAATAGGGAAATTAGGGTTCCCTATGATTCGTGGGGAGCCTTTCTTTTTTTCTCTTTAATGCCATGAAATAGCTACCAACCTTTCACTTGAAAAATCTCCTCTAAGCTCTCACCAGAGTTTGATTGAAACACAAATTAAAATCAAATCAAACAACATCTAGTGCACCATTCACTAATAAGATGAGCATACATAAAAGCAAGAAAATTTATCAAACAAATATCGCACATATTACGTCAAAAAAAAAACCCCAACCGTAAATTAAAAATCCAGAAACAACATATACATATATATATATACACAAATCCCTAATCTATGCAGATTAAGAAGAAAGGAAACAACTTTTCAGGCACGTACCTTCGATAAACAAAATGATATTGGTTAATCAAGCGTGTCAATAAACGAATAAGGTACTGAGAGTTTCAAAAAGTTGAAGAGAGAGAGAGAGAGAGAGAGAGAGAGAGAGAGAGAGAGAGGTGGAGTAAATAGTGGGTTAGGAATTACAGTGGTGAGATACGTAGGTGGGGGTGGTTACCAAAGTTAGCCTCTGCTATCTTAGGACGTGCATGTGTGCGTAGTGGCCACGTGGAATGTTAGTTACCTAAGTAAGTCATTCTAGATATCTCGATACAGTGTGAATACGGTTTTTGGTGGACAATCCAATGGTCGAAAATATCTCATTCTCTTTCAAGGGCTGAGATTGAAAGTTGCTAAATCAGGAGGGGTCCACACCGCCCTCCCTTATTATATAGATATATATATATACATTTTTTTTTCTTTCAAATTTATTTTCTTTCCTCCTTTTTCTTTTAAACAAAATTCATTTTCTTTTCCTCTTTCCTTTCAAATTTCTTTTCTTTTCTTTTTCTTTAAAAATTCATTTTCTTTTCCTCCAAATTTATTTTCTTAAAAGAAACACACACACACACACATACACACATATTAATATTTTGAACACTACTTAGATTTTTACTAATTTTTCTCCCATGTGTATTTTCACACTCGGAATTCCATAGCACTTGATTTATTTTCATCCTTTCTTGAATTCTGCAATTTTGAAGATTAAGGGACCTTCCGAAGAGTTTGAATTATCCTTGAAGACTTTCGATTTCCGTCGGACATTGACGTCATTGGTTTTATAGGTAATTGTCCCCTGAATTCGACAGTTTGGTCAAAATTAGGGTGTCTACAGATGTTTCAAAACATATGTTGACAAGGTACCACGAAAATGTGGCATAGGTTTCTTGCTTCAATTAAGAGGACTTTCTATCGTGTAAAAGAAAAAATGATTAAAAAAAAGAGGAGATAGAGATTTAAGAAGGAAAAGAAGACTTCTCTAAACTAGCACTATTATGGTTACTAAGGATGAAGATGAAAGAATTGCATTAAAGATAAACAAAGAACTTGAATTGGAACTAAACTAAACTAAAGGAAGTTAAAGCATTAAGGTAAAACTAAAAACTAAAGTAAAGTAAAGGAAATTAAAGTGGCCATGGTGGCGTAAAGAAAGGAAGAACAATATAAAGATGATATATTGATGTAGTTGGTGTTGGTCAAGTACAATTTACAAAAAGAACATTACATCTATTTATAGATGAAGTCTACAACTAATAATAACTACCCATTGAATTTGATTATTTCCTCATATGTTATTAACTTCCAAGAGAAGCGCCCTTCAAATAACTTCCATTCTAGCATATGACCATTGATCTTCAAGTAACCACTTTTGATCTTCTCCTACGATGCCAAGTGTCCTACAAGTAAAGCTTCCAACATACTCTTTCTTGCATCATCCAAGCTGTAGGAAATAACCACCATTGGCCTTCTCTTGCATTGACAAGTGTCATGTAAGTAAACTTACAAATGGCTTCCATGGCAAGTAGGGGTGTTCACTTTTTCCGAAGTAGGGTGGTTCACTTTTTTTTCAAATTTTTAGTGATTTCAAAACCGACCATTCGATTTTGGTAGGTGGGTCGGTCAGTTTTGGGCGGTGTAGGTCGGTTTTATCTTGTGCACTAATTTAAAAAAATTGACCAATCGGTGTTTGGTCAGTTTGGTTTCGGTCGGTTTTCAATTTTTCAATTTTCTTGACCACCCTAATGGCAAGCCAAAATTACTTCATATAATAATACATAAAAATAATATTCAATGGTACAAACATACCCCTCGCAACTCGTTGAAAACAAAGTTTTTGAAGAGTTGGAAAACTATCACCCGAAAATAGTACAATTTAGCCGATCACTTTTGGAATATCACTAATCAAATAAATTTTTGGTTTAAACATGTCACCAATTAAAGAACAAACATAGTGTAAACATTGCCCCTAACTCTTTGAAGATGCAATCTATGTAAATATTTGAAAACAAAAGTTTGTACCCTATTTAAACCAGTTATTTGGACCCAATTTTGTCATTCAAATCAATCCACGTTGTCTGATCCTCTCGGTCTTATGTGACTAATGATACTCTCAATTAATTTATGAAATTGGCCTCTTGGAACAAGAAACGAGATCCGAGATCCATGTTTGTCCCAAATCCCAACGAGGTTCACACTTTGACTGATACAAACCAATCTGGTTTTTGAGAATGTTGAGGCCGCCAATCATTTGTTGTCAAACTTTGGCCCAAGTAACTAATGACTATGCCTTAGTAGCTTTGAACCACAACATGTATGAGTCACAACTTTCAACAAATAGGACCACCTATTTGACTTACTCCAAATCCACTTTTCCAATGACAAACTTAGATATTTTTTTCGGTCATAATTTTTTTCCCTTTTCTCATAATAATACTGCCAAAAGAAAAACCAAATGATCATAACCCATTTTTGATGAGCCCCACAAAGTCAAAGTGAGTATTGACCAAATAAAGCCATTACATAGAGTAGCTTAAATAATTCATAAGTTTCAACACTTTGTATAATGTTAAAAACTCAAATCTATGAACAAAAGTTTGTTCATGATTCTCAACTACACTTGGTTAAATACACTCCCCGGGTATATTTTTCCCACAATTATTTGGTTGATTAACCAATATGGGTGATGCGAGTGTTGGTGATTTTTTTTTTGTTTCCACCATTAAAGGACCATGACAATTCTTCCTAATCAATTTATTTTCATCCCTTGTCTCATAATTTTGAAGAAGTGTCAACACCCCCAAGCCATTGTATGAACTTTGGTTTCCAAACTAAAAGCTTGATCTCATAACTCTTCCAATAATGGAACAAAATCATTGAACCATTTTTCATCACCATAATTTGGTGTTGGTGGTGGTAAAACATACAATCCCCCGAATTCATAACCAAATGTAGGATCATTAATCCAATATACATGTTTTTCATAAAACCGTGTTCCATATTCTAAACCATTCACCATCGGTTTTTACACTTTGCGGCCCTTCCTCTAGCACCAAAAATATGTTTGATGTTTCAAAATATATGTTCACAAGGTACCATGAAAATGTAGTACAAGCATCTTGCCTCAATTAAGAGGACTTTCAAGGTACCATGAGACAGAGATTTAAGAAGGAAAATAAAACTTCTCTACTAAGGAGAAGATGAAGGAATTGCATTAAAGACAAACAAAGAACTTGAATTGGAACTAAAGTAATTTAAGCATTAAGGTAAACCTAATTAAAAACTAAAGTAAAATAAAGTGGCCATGGTGGCCTAAAGAAAGGAAGGATAATAAAAAGATAATATATTGATCTAGTTGTGTAATATTTGTATGCGGAAAAATGGTTAATTGACATATTAATATGCATTCATTCATATGATTAGTGTATATTATGGATTAAGGGGAGGCTTTATGTGGAAAAGTCCCCAGTGAGGTGGGATAGGTTATGAAGTGGGACCCGTTGAAGGGCCCGAATAAAGTAAATTGCATTTAAATGATTCGATGCATTTATACGAATAATTGGAGACATGTTTAATAGCTTTCGTATTGCATTGATTAATATGCTGGTTACTAAAATGGTAGTTTGGTTATTGTATATAAGGGCATAAAATAAAAAGTGCATAATTAGTAGGTGCAATAGCAACTTCGTAAAATATTTGGGACCACGTTTGGGACTCATACGAGACTTAGACAAACACTAATTTAGTAATTGGGTAGTTAATGGAATGTTTGGGATTTTCATAATAAGAACTTAGGAAAAACCAGGGGTATAAATGAAAGGACGGGAAAATAAATGACAACTCAATGCATGTATATGCATAGGTGTCATTTGAGAGGGAGAGTTCTCAAGATTTACAGAAAATTAGATAGAAAAGAGGGAGCCGACAAGATTACAAGGCACCGACGTCCATTTCACGCCGATCAGTCGCCGTCCGACTTCAAATTCACGAGCCGAAGTCGTATTCGAACTCGTGGAGGTGACACGGTCATTTCTATACCTTTTATTTATATTTTAATTGCTGAATTTCGATAGCTCATTCTAATCAATGACATGTCGTTGCCAAAAAACTTGTAGGATTTACTCCAGAGTAGGATTTGGGCAAGAGTTGTTGAGGACTTCAAGTTTTCTAAGCTTATTTGGGGGTAGAAATCATATAAGGTGAGTTTTCTAACTAGAAATTGATTGTGGTTTAACTTGTGGAATGATTCAAATATAAATGGAGATAGTAGATTCATGCTTAGAAGCCATAATAATGATATATTTGTGATAATCATTCCAATTACCTGAAAAGTTGCCATGCCTATGTGCTTATGTGGTGATCAAAGAACACTGGAGAAATGATTTATCGTTGGGAGTAATAAGGTTGGAGAAGGAGAAGAATCCGTCGAGAACGAAAGCACAAGGAATAAAAGTAACCACGAGGCGAAGAGAAGGTCTTCAGGTCTGAATGAATCACTGAACGTTCGGTAATCATAGATTTGAGTTTTGTGTTTATTTGTAGCATTGCACATGTTATGCATTCAATCATGTTTTGATTGAGAAGAAGTTTTTAGGGTAAAAGAAGTCTTATTATTTCACCCAATATTGATACACAATATATACAGGAGTAAAGAGACTGGAAAAGGAAATAAATCAAATAAAAGATTACATGGAAAGAAATCAAGAAAATAAAATCATAAACGATCCTAAGGATTATAACTAAATATTCCAACACTCCCCCCTGAAGCTGGAGCGAAGATATCCAAGAGCCCAAGCTTGATCAGAGAAGTCTTTAATAGATAAGGTCCAATTGGTGTAGTAAACATGTCAGCTGTCTGATCAAAAGAAGGAACAAATTGTGAAATGATGACCCCAGATCGAACTTTCTCATAAATGAAATGAACATCAACCTCAATGTGCTTAGCACGCTCATGAAGAACAGAATAAGAAGCAAGCATTATCGCTGACTTGTTATCACAAAACAATGTTGTAACACCCGTACCCAGAAAAGAAGGTTAATGTAGTATTAATATGTATTAATTAACAATGATTAATGTATAAGATGGTTTAAGGTGGGGCTATGAACCCACAGGTAAAAAGGTGTTCAGACGTGAATACAGATGAATGTTTCAAGTTAAGTGAAACTTGTATAAAAGTGGGACCTGACGAAGGTGTACATGATGTGAATTGCATTTAGATGTAATTATATACTTAAATGAATACTTTTTTTAAATGTTTAAAAAATATTATTATGTCTTATGATAGGTAAAGAGGACTAGTTTTGGTACCCAAGTGAGGGCGTATTTGAATATGGCTCACAATTGGTAGGTTTTATAGCAACCTCATAATTTATGTAGGACTATGTTTGAGACCCACGCGGTATATAGTTTAAATCCCTATAGAGAATGTGGGTAATTAACATAATTACTTTGGGGGTGTCATAAAAAACCAGTAGAAAAGTTTGGAGATGCAAATGAAAATTTGAGAAAAGAGATGTTTATCTCTTGTAAAGGCATGTGATGACTCATAAGAGTCATTGACAGCAAATGAAAGTTAGAGAAACACGTAGAGAGAGGGGAAGAAGAAAGAACGAAGACGACGATGGTTTTTCCGACGACGTTTGACACCGTTCCTTCGCCGTTCGACTTTGGATTCACGATTCGAGACCATATTTGGACTCGTGGAGGTAAGAGGATCATATGCGCATCCTTTATTTTCATTTTTAGCAAGGTATTTTTCGGTGATCGTTCTTGATAGATAACTCTTAATATATAAAAACTATGAAGGATTATCACCGGTTAAAATTTGAGGTGGAATTAGAAAAAAGTTTGGGATTTCTAAGCTTAAATGGCTAAGAATCGAAGAGGTGACTGTTCTAATTCCAAAATTGGGTGTTTAGATATGTTCATGTGATAATTACTATCATAAAATGCTTAATTCATGTTTGTGTAGCCACGTTTATGATGAATTTGGGTAAAAGCATGTCAATAATGTGAAATTACTATGCTTATATGTCAAGTTGCTTAAATGCTTATGTGGATCAAAGGGAAGTCAAGTAGTGGCCACCATTTATAGGTCCCATATGTAAGGGATAAAAAGGTCCTCAAGAGTGGGGTGTGTTGACGACCACAATGAAATGCCGGTGACACCTTTGGGGTCACAAAAGAGTGTGTGTTGTGCTATATGCGCCCAAAAGTGAGAAAGATCCAGGGTGAGAAGGACCCGGGGGTGGTGGCTGGAGTTACTTGAGTTTCCGAAAATCATTTTGTTGATATTTATAATGATTGTTGCATTTACATGTTAAACATTCCAATAGCATGATTAGTTCTCTCACTAAGCAAAAGCTTAAATGAAATATTTGTTTTCTATTGTGGTTATTAAATAACCATTGCAGGTACCGAATGGAAGAACGAGAGGAAATGATCCGCACGACGGGTTGGGCGTGGGAGTTGTGTCTATGTGAATATGTTCATATGCCTAGATAGTTTATGTTTAAAATGTAACTTTTGTGTTGGGAATGTTTGAGCAACTCATGTTTTGGAAATCCTTGTAATATGTCAAGTGCAAGCTTAGTGTTGGATGTGTCTTTTGGTATGAGTTGCACTTATAAGTCACTAGTTGTACATGGTTGGGGAGGGACTTGGAGAACTAAGTAGTTTTTAAAATAAATTTAACTAGGTTTCTCCTTGGATTGAAGGTTTATGCATATGTTGGGATATAAGTGTGGAGTTGATGCATATTTGAGCTCCTAGTTGGAACATTATAAGTTTTGTGTGTGCTAATAGCTAATCAGGTGGTTGAAAATGATTTTGAAAACTCTTATGATGTTTGGTTAAGGTTTGGAGACACTTGGGAATGCTTTTAAAATGGTTTTGGATGTTTCCAAATGGTTTAGTTGGGTTTTGGAATCATGCTAGTGAGACTTGGTTCTTGTGTTCATGAGTTGTAAAGAAGAGTTTGCATTTGGTCCATGTGTATAGTTGTAAATTCTTAATTCTTTTATCAAACTTGTTTCCAAACTTTTCTAAGTCTTTCAAAATGTTTTGGGTATGTTTATATTTCAGTTAAAGTCATTTTGGGGTGAATTGGAGTATATTTGGGATGTTTTTTTTTTTTTTTTGTATGTAAGGGCTATGTAGATTTTTAAGACTAAAATTCTATTCCAGAGCTCTGTCCGGTCGAGCGGATATTTTAAGGTCTCTATTCGGTCAACTGGCCTAGTATGTTTTGCCAAATAGCTATTCATTGTGGTCATAACTTGGGCTAGGAAGCTCGAATTCGCAAGCCGTTTTCAGCGTTGGTTTTAAAATAGAGAATATTATATTTTGACATTGAGCATTACTAAAATTTCAAAATGACCATTTTACCCTTGGGGTTAATTACATACAAATAAGCTTTATGAAGAGTTTAAGAAAGAGTTTAAACTTGTTCTATGTTATATGTATTAGGGGCGTGCCTTGGTGGCATTATTACACATGTCCTAATCCACTCTAGGAGGATTGGGGTGTGACAATTTTTTGTATCAAAGCAATAGGCTAGAGCCTTGGGAACGAGTGGAGAATACATGTAAAAAGCATAAAAGGATGCATAGCTATGAAGATCAAGCATACACGTTTATTAGCATGCTTAAATATTATTTAGCATGCATCACACGTTATTCATAGTAACGTGTACGTGAATCGGGAAAAGACCATACCTCATCATCAAGAGAGAAACATGTGAAAAGTGTTGTGGAGATAATACTAAGAACCGTGGAAGGGGCACAAGGAACTCCAAATCTAGATGTAAGAATAGAATCGTCAATCACAGAAGTGCTTCCAACGGAGTTCTGACCACAACAAGAACGTAAGGGATTAGGAAAAAGTCAAGATAAGCTTAAACGAACAAATATGGGAAGTTCATTGGTAAGTAGTGTTCCGAAGGTAAACAATTCGTGTTGTATAAAGTGTGAGAAGCAACATTGGTGTGTATGTTACATGATCTGCTATGCTTATAGCCGTAGGCAACTTGGGCACCTTGAGAAGTCTTGTCCAAATAAGGGTACATGGTGTAAAGGTAATTATTATGAATGTGGTGAACGGGACTACTGGCTGTTTTAATAAATGATGAGAGGGTCTAAGATTTTCAACATCTAAAGATGACCTCGGGATCTGTTAAACCGCCAATGAGGGGAGAACAACAAGAAGATAGGAGTTCTTAACTAATGCTTACGTCACCACAGACAACAGGTAATATGTAGGGTTACGTATTTATTTGTTTAAAACCAGTGTCAGCATTTTCGATTCTAAAATAACTATGTATTGATTGCATTGTAACGACTATTGATGATCAAGTGTATTGTTGGGGATCTTGAAAAGTTTGCTTAATTAGTAGTATTATAATCGGGGTTATCCGTGATTGGTTCTGGTATATCAGGGGTAAAAGATGTGAAGGTAAAACAAGACTGTTAGCATCGATTATAGTGTTGTTCTGCCAATGCATAACTAGGTATGAATGGGTCGCAAATCAAGAATTGTAGAGTTAACTGTGTAGTGATTGGGTACTGAGTCAAATGGAGTTTTACTTTCAAATAGTCAAAATGTTGTTGATATTCAATATTGTGAAACCATTAGAGTTTGTCGGCTAACTGAGGGGAGGTTGTGAGAAGTTTCTACAAATGAAACATGCGTATCAAGAAAATGTAGTATAAGGGTAATATATATAATATTGTTAACCATAGAATGGTGTTGATAGCTACTCAACGTTTGAGGAAGCACTGGGTATCATATGATTGTCAATCAGGTAACTATAGTATGATAGGTAGTAGATAAGTGTTGAATTGAATAAGTCTATGTTCTGCGAAATTGACGTAATTTGATTATTTCATGTTGTGTCATCATTTAAGTTATCGTATAGCGAGGAGGTAAAGTCAGACGTTTGTACCTATCAGAGTAAGAGAATACATTGAATTGAGTTGAGAATAATTTGACAGTGGGAGTTTTGCATATGCATATGGGCTATTTTGACAATGAGTGAAATCTTGAATGAATTATGAGAAGACTAATTGAACAACTTGTTTACTAGAGGATAACTGAACTACAGAAAGGCTTGAACTTGAACTTGAACTTGAACTATAATTAACACTTGGGATAGTGTATTGAAGGGGATATTGATATGACTATGAGAAGACAAATAGAACAATTAGATGGGGAATTGGGAATTAGGATAAAATGAAGCTACAGTTGAGAATAGATATAAAATAGCGAATGAATAAATTATTGACTAATCTTAGATGTGCTAGTACTTTTGGCCAAAATTCAAGAATGGTTAATGAAAGATTAAGGCAGGAGATATTACGAGGATTTTGGAAGGAGATTAGAGCAGATGATGATTGTAATGACATTTAAAGTACCCGGAGTATCCTTCGTGACTATTGATGTTATGAGCTGAAAATCTGAGATGGAGTGAGATAAACTCGTGATAGTGCTGTGGATTGACTACTCTATTTGATATCAAGGAATTTTATTTGAGGTGAAAGGTTGTGTTAAAGACTATGTTATATTGCGATAAAGTGTGATAACGAGATTTTCTATGCTTTGAAAGGGTTAAAACTCCATGGAAAAGATATGAAATGATAGAAGACAAGGGGTTGATAATATTTATAATCACAGAACGTGTTTGGTTATTTATTTGGGGTATGTAAGAATGTTTTGGGAGTTAAAGAACTAATTTGGGAAGACAATGACCATAACCAGATTGATTAGCATTGAGAAATTTGCTGGTTATAATGAAGTACCATGTCAGAGATTGGGCTATATGGTGATGCAATAATTACGCTTCATGGAAGATTGAAATTGTATGAATATATTACGTGACACAAGGTTTAAAATAGGTAGTGATATTTCTATAAGCATGAAATTTATATGAGTTTCTAGAATTCGAAATATGACTTATGTAACAGAAATAGAGTACGTGGTGAAGAAAATAGCTGAAAATCATGACAAGCAACGATATAAAAATCTAACACTGAACAAGTGAAGTAAAGTGGTTGTAATGCTACTAGTCAGTGATTGATGAGGGAAAAATAGTGTGTGAATTGACTGTTCGAGAATAATTGGGAAGATTAGAATTGTTAAAAGCTGAAATTACTCTGCAAATTGGGAAAGTAAAGATAGCCATAATTTGGGTTCAACAGACAATACTATGTCAGGTTATAAGAAGTTGACTTAAGGGTATGTGTTGTTTGTTGCTCCGTAAAAGAGATATAACAAGATGTTGAGGAAGAATGATCAAACTTTTCTTTATAGTAAGACGTGTTGAAGTCTAAAAGTCAAGTAGGTATTCCAAATGAAGATAGTTCAAGGAAAGAATTTTAGAAGAAATATTGAAGTCTTAAAGAAGATCGTGAAAAACAAGTTATCAATGATTAAGTATAGAATGATAATGATCATATTTTTTTGTATGTGATGACTTGATAATCAGTTACAAGGGGTACAAGTCTTCTTGAAGAGTGATTTGATATCCAAGTACTATTAATTAAAATCTGAGATATTGTGACGATTGTTTTAGAAAGAACTGTAAAGCACTCTATGTGACATGTTGCTTGTTGGAAAAAGCAAGGCAAACATATCGAAGGTTTGCGGAAATATTGCAAATGATATTGATGACCAATGACAAAAAATTTGTGTCTTGATGAATTTCATGGTGGGATTGTCAAGTTGATATGATTTAGATGTTGATATATAAATGATTGTGAATAGGTTGACCGAGTCAGTAACGGTTATTGGTTAAAGCTACGGATTTGTAAGGGTTAATTGAATTGTATGTGAAAGAAAATTGTAAGATTGTGTAGGCATTAATACTCAACATTCCGGAATGACATATCTGAATGGATTGAAATTCTGAAGTAGTACAAGAAAGAAAAAGAAATGATATTGAGTTATAGCAAAGCAATTTCCGCAAGCTGATGATTAGTAGGAAAATTGTATTACGGGTAATTGAGTTTCATTTTCAGAACGATTGAGGAAACGCATCTATGGTGGGAAAGAAATTTTCCAAAATGTGTATCTTTGGTAAGTATTATTATTTGAAGGATGGAGAAAGGTTGCAAAACCAATTCATGGGGTTGTTTGAAGTATTGAAAAGAATGCGTACTGGTAACCTATCGATTAAGGTTGCAGTCAGAATCAACCAATGGGGTATGATATATTTCAAACCTTCGTGTTATAGTGTTAATTGTCAAGTTTGAATCAAGATAATGCTTATGAACTATTAGAAGTTTGAGATGCAAATGTATATTTATTGATACTACGCGATGAGGAAAGTTTGGGGACAAACTTCTTAAAAGGGAGGGAGAAATGTAACACCCGTACCCGGAAAATAAGGTTTATGTAGTGTTAATATGTATTAATTAACGATGATTAATGCATAAGATGGTTTAAGGTGGGGTTATGAACCCATAGGTGAAAAGGTGTTCAAACGTGAACACAGATGAAAGTTTCAAGTCAAGTGAAACTGGTATAAAAGTGGGACCTGACGAAGGTCTACATGATGTGAATTGCATTTAGATGTAATTATATGCTTAAATGAATACTTGTTTAAATGTTTAAAGATATTATTATGTCTTATGATAGGTAAAGGGGACTAGTTTGGGTACCCATGTGAGGGCGTATTTGAATATGGCTCATAATTGGTAGGTTTTATAGCAACCTCATAATTTATGTAGGACTACATTTGAGACCCACGTGGTACATAGATTAAATCCCTATAAAGAATGTTGATAATTAACATAATTACTTTGGGGGTGTCATAATAAACCAGTAGAAAAGTTTGGGGATGTAAATAAAAATTTGAGAAAAGAGTTGTTTATCTGTTATAAAGGCATGTGATGACTCATAAGAGTCATTGATAGCAAATGAAAGTTAGAGAAACACGTAGAGAGAGAGAGGAAGAAGAAAGAACGAAGACAACGGTGGTTTCTCCGACGACGTTTGACGCTGTTCCTTCGTCGTTCGACTTCAGATTCACGATCCGAGACCATATTTGGACTCGTAGAGGTAAGAGGATCTCATGCACGTCCTTTATTTTCATTTTAAGCAAGGTTTTTTTTGGTGATCATTTTTGATAGATAACTCTTGATAAATAAAAGCTATTTAGAATTATCACCGATTAGGATTTGAGGTGGAATTGGAAAAAAGTTTGGGATTTCTAAGCTTAATTGACTAAGAATCGAAGAGATGAGTGTTCTAATTCTAAAATTGGGTGTTTAGATATGTTCATGTGATAATTGCTATCTTAAAATGCTTAATTCATGTTTGTGTAGACACGTTTATGATGAATTTGGGTAAAAGCATGTCAATAATGTAAAATTGCTACGCTTATATGTCAAGTTGCTTAAATGCTTATGTGGATCAAAGGGAAGTCAAGTAGTGGCCACCATTTATAGGTCCCATATATAAGGGATAAAAAGGCACTCAAGAGTGGGGTGTGGTGACGACCACAATGAAATGCCGGTGACACCTTCGGGGTCACAAAAGAGTGCGTGTTGCGCTATATGCGCCCAAAAGTGAGAAAGATCTAGGGTGAGAAGGACCTGGGGGTGGTGGCTAGAGTTACTTGAGTTTCCGGAGATCATTTTGTTGATATTCATAAAAGTTGACATGTGCTCTTTGCCTTAGCATGATACTCATTTTCAACGGAAGACCTCAAAACAATTGCTTGTTTTTTGCTTTTCCAAGAGATAATGTGATTACATAAAATGTGAAAAAACTGAAAGTAGACCATCTATCACTGTTGAACCAAACATAGCATAAAATGATTATTCAAATGTTAATTGGGGTGTTTTAGTCATGACTAAGGCTTCTTCCTCTCTCCTACCAAAATCCCGAGCCAAGTTCTTTGGTTATAAAGGGCCAGTACTCTTTATCCGTTTGGGTGAGTCAAAATTAGGTTTCTTAGTTCCCTAAAGACCAAGTGGCGACTCTATATTTGTTTTCACAGACTTCTTTTCTTCAAATGTTTCAAAGGAAAATCAATTCTAAAACCCGAAAAAGGGGTGGACCCGGAGGTCGCGTGTCCACAATCTGGCATCTCTGCTGGAGATTTTTATTTTAAAAACAAAATAATACAGAGGTTTGACTCATAAGAAGCATCTTTAAAATCATCTTTTTAATGTGTCTGGTTCACCGCATTGCACTTCTACATCTCCCCCTCTGACTGTGTCTGAAATGCAGTGCTGACATTGTTCAGGTCTTGCTGTGCTATGGCATAAGTCACCGTTGATACTATACCTTCCAAGGTATATCAAAAGAGTCAATACTTCCATACTATCTATCTGACGGTATATTGGAACTCTCATCAATGTTCCCTTTTTGTCTAAACCCAGCCTTTATATGTAGATGCTTGTAGAATCTTTCATAGGACTATCAATTTATCTTTTCAGATAGGACAATGTGATATAACTGATGTATGCCTTGACGGGATTACCTATGCGATGTAGACACTTATGTGGCATAGAACATAACCTCCTTCTTATGATTCCTAAGGTAATCACTCACATGTGACCACATTGAGTCGACCTGCCTAGATACCATGATAAGGATGTCTGCTCCATGTTTACAAAGATATACACCGCAAACCTTGTTTGTTGGTCCAAAGACATAGGAGTATAAAACTTGCTAGACGGTATGATCACCATCATCACCTGCCCAGATAAACCAGTTTCTCCCAAAAGCTCTCTCTAAATTACTTAGAATTTCCAAGAATCCCTGTTTCTCCCTCAGAAACTCTATCCAAATCACTCAGAAATACTTGTTTCTCTGTCCAAATCCCCCCAAAATCCCTATTTCCATAGGAAATTCTCAAAAATTCTAGTTTCTCCTAGAAATTCCTTTTTCTCCCATGGTGATCACACTAGAAAGTAAAGTTACCACACTCTGTATGGCTAAGACCTTACTTGCTTAGCTGTTATATGTTAGAAGTAGGAGCATCATATAGTTCATAGATCAAGGTTCGCATTCGCATTCTTGTCTCATCAGTCTACATACATTGTTTCAGTCAGTTTGTACACAAGTCAGTCAGTCTACACTTATCAACATCCCTGTCATTGTCTATCCGATCGTCACTATCAAAATTTGATACACTTCCTCTCAAATCTGTAGGTTGGTATAGATTTCCAAATTCAGCAGCTGGGATCCTTGTCTTGGGTCAAAAGTTCCAACAGTCATATGGTTAGAATCAGTCTACTGAAAAAATTCAACATGAATCAGGAACTTTGGAAGCTAAGGTCACCGAATTAATCAATCAATAGTCAGATCGGCTGACTCAAGTTCTGAAGTTTATGGAAGAGTTCCAACAACACCAGCCACAGTATCCACTAGGACTCGTACCACTATTGGGATTTGTGCCGCCACCCGTTGTCTATCCTAAACATAGGAGAGACGAAGACTGGTTTAATGAGGTCTCACTGCCTACAATGGATAAGAGAATTCAGGAGAAGCTTGACAAAGTAGATAAGCTAGAAAGTGTTCTGAGAAAGGGCAATGGGGTCAATGATTACATATTGGATACGGAAGGATTGTTCGAACCCTCCAAAGTTAAGCTACTAGAGAACTTCAAAATGCCCAACATTGACCGTTTTAACGGTATTGGAAATCCAAAGAGCCATGTAAAGTTGTGCATGAGCATCTTCCAATCTCTAGGATGTAGTCATGAGCACATCGTTATGCTATTCCCTCAGACCCTTACCAAGGCTGCTCTATCATGGTTTCTGACCTTGGAATTTTCTAAGGTACGGACTTGAGAAGATATAGTCCAGGTTTTTCGTTGATCATTACTCCTATAACCAAGAGCTTGATGTCACCATCCGGGATCTGGAGACTACCAGGCAAAACTTCAATGTGTCCTTGGCTGTGTTCTTGAACAGATGGAGGAATAAAGTGGCCCAAATGATCCACAGACCTGCTGAGCAAGAGCAAGTACATATGCTGGTCAAGAACATGTAACCAGTATACCACAACAAGTTATTCTACCAATCCATCTCCACATTCAAAGAGCAGTTTGAAAGAGGCACTAGAATAGAGGATGCCATCAGAGAAGAAAAGTTCAAGAATGATGAACCCCATCACCAGTCCAAGAGTCCCAACTAATCCTTGGACTCCCTAGATATCAATGCGCTTAGCAACCAACCAATGGCCTACCCTCTCCATCTATACCAGTCTATTATGCCAAATCGCCCCAAAGTCGTGAATTCTCCAAACTTGATATTCCCCTTTCCACAACCTTGGACCACCTACTCAAAAAGGGCCACCTACAGCTCCTCCCTCATAAATCGGATCCTATACCCTCCCACTACAACATGAGCCTACGATGTGCTTACCACCAAAATCTAGGCCAGGCCACCGATCAATGGATTCACCTCTACCGTGACATTCAGAATCTCATAGAGAATGTACCCCATCCTAATCCCATCTACTATCTTGGCTTGGACCAACCACTCGAATGATCCCTTTTGCTGACGCCAATGAATGTTAAAGCTACATGGTAAAGTGATGGTGTCTGGACCTTCTACTATTAAAAAAAAAGAAAAAAAGGAATAAGCGAGTCACTGTGACACTTCACTTGAGACCAAGTCAAGTCAAATTCTTGTTCTATATTTCGAGTCTATTTTGAGTTTAGTCTTGTGGTCAAGTTTGTCTATTTCCAAGTTTGGTTGAGGCTATACCAAGAAATTTAATCCTTCTCTTTTGATGGAATGAAATCTCATTTTGCTTAATCTGATGTGTCTAATCATAATGCATGAATCATTGAACTGAAATGTCACTTCTTCAAATTACCAAGGATATTACTATGCTAATAAATTTTTGCATAAAAAAGAATCCTGTAAAGGTCATAGTCTATTTCGCGCTAACACCAAAAAAGAGCTAAGAGTTGAAAAGTCTTACTTTAAAATTTTAAAGATGCTTTTACAAATCTCGAAAAGACATACTTGGGACTGATTTGGGGCTTGCCCAACACCCTTTTCCACCTTTTCAAAGCCTTTAGCCCAATCTAATTGAGAACCATGCAAATATGTCTGCTTGAAAGCATTACAGACTTAGTCCTTAATGATAGCCAAACATTTTCAATGAGTTTTTTCTCCCCTTCAAAAAAAAAACAAAAAAACAAAAAAACAAAAAACAAAACAAAACAAAAGAAAAAGAAAAGAAAAGAAAAGAAAAAAAAAAAAGAAAAGCTTGCTAGGTTGAAAACCCGAAAAGGTCACCTAGGCAAAATTTAGAGTTGAAAAGGTGTTAATTTCCAAAATCTGACCCTGGCCAATCAAATGATGAAAAAAAAGAAAGAGAAAGAAAATTTTGATGAGACAAATGAGAAAATTGTACGCTTCAAGGTACATCATAAGAACGTGCCTAGATCATATTTCAAAAGGCTCGGAATGACCACAAACAAATTATGGGAGCTGACACGCACAATGTAAAATTTTGAGATTGTGATCAGAAGATCTCATATGAATCAACTATGTGAAAAGCAAAATTGACTGGCTAGGCGAAAGTGAAAATGATCAATACTAAACAAAAGAGGGAGATCGAAACTGAATCCTCTTATTCAAGGCTACCACAAGTGACCCAAGTTTGAACTTCTTTGACGATTGGCTTGAAAAACCCTCATACCTCGACCTTTCCAATAACCTTAGCATTGAACTATGCCCAACTTGATTCCCACTCAGGGATACGTAGGTAACCACATAGGTTCGGTCAACACCATCATAATCAACCCCTCTTCTTTCAAAGCCTTACCCCAAACTACGTTGTACCTGATCCCCACTCAGGGTTACGTAGGCAGACTTTCAAAAAAGAAAAGAAGGATGCTTTGCTAGGTCAAAAATCCGAAGGGACGCCTAGGAAAAAATTAGAGCTAAATCCAAAGTGAGCAATAACAAAAGAGATAAAAGAGCTCGCTAGGTCACCTCACTAGTGCCTAGGCAAAAGTTATGAGCATCTGAGTGATTAAAGTCGCGGTCCTTGTCTCAAGCCAGTAATCACCTTCTACACTAGGGGCAAACTTCGGCTACCCAACTCGTTTGCCTAAATTTTGCTAATACCCTTCATACAAGGGGCAAACTTTGGTCACCTACCTCGTTTTCCCAGAACCTCCAATGAACCATCATCCAAACTAGGGACAAACTTAGGTCACCTACCTCGTTTTGCCTATGAATTCCACTTCCTACGCTTCAAACTAGGGGAAAACTTCGTTTGCCTAACAATCCTTTCACACCAAGGGCAAATTTTCAAGTCACCAAGTTGTTTTAATTAAAAATATTGAAATAGAGTATCTTTTATTCTCAAAGCTAGGCCACTAATTCAAAGCATACTTTGAATAAGTAAATAATTGGCTAGACTTTATGGAGGAATTTTCAAAGCTTAGATTTACAGTATAGTAAAGCGGTACATCGTATATGACTAAAACACATTAAATTATGGCAATTTGGGCGCTTCGTGCCATTACTGTTGTTAAGTCAATCTTTCTTTGGTTGAGTTGGAAATAATATGATCAAAAGTGTATCAGAGTTCAAGGTTTCATACAAACTAACCCAACTTTTCTTTTCATCATCATTCCTGTCACGTCCATTCATCCTAATGGTCTCAAATGTGTGGGTTTAAAGTGATTCCACATTTTAAAATTTGTGGATACAAGTAGAAGTTCTAAACTCCATTACTGTACTTGCCAAGGCTGCAACATGATAAGTGTTCCAAGAATCTCGAGCATTAGTGACACCCCCCCAATCATAGTCATTTATTTTCATAAGTCAGTCCGTAAGATCCACTAGCTATCTTCCTCCAGTTCCTCAGCAACCAAAACAAAATCTTGTCACAAATTTTCTTTATCCCCAGCTGATTTACTCCATTCCCAGTGCAACCATTCCTTCCCCAGTTGAATATTCTCATCCCCAGCAAAGTCATTCCCAAACGAGCTAGTTCATCTCCAAAAAAGTTTTTTGAACAAATATGGTGCATCTCAATCAAGACCACATCCTTTACAAATTCTCAAAAGAAACCATTTTCATCCCAAAAAAGGTCATTACCCTCCCCACATAATTAGTTCACTCTAGCAGGATTTTCCCTAGAAGAGGTGTTTTTCCTCCAACAAGTTCAATTTATCTTTAGCACAATCACTTGCTCCATTGGTAGAATCATCTTATCCCCCAAAGAGTTATTTCATCCCCAGCAGATTCAATTTATCCCTAGCAGGCTTATCGATTCATATATCATTAGTTCTTCTAATCACGGTTAGTCAAACCGTCAATCCTTTTCATGACAATCATAGTAGTTCATTGTTGACTCGTCATCTCGATTAGTACATCTTCAGTTCTTCTGATCACGGTTAGTCCAACTGTTGTTCCAATCCATGACAGTTATAGTAGTTCATTGTCTACTCATCGTCTGGATTAGTACATCATCAATCCAATCCATGACAGTCACAGTAGTTCACTATGGACTCGTCACCTCGATTAGTACATCGTTAATTCATTTTATCATGGTTATTCCAACCGTTGGTCCAATCCATGACAGTCATAGTAGTTCACTATCGATTCATCATCTCGATTAGTATATTGTTGATCGAATCCATGAAATCATAGTAGTTCACTATCGACTCGTCATCTCGATTAGTTCATCGTCAATCCAATCCATGATAGTCACAGTAGTTCACTATCAACTCGTCATCTCGATTCGTACATCATCAGTGCTTTTGATAACGGTTAGTCTAATCGTTGGTCCAATCCATGACAGTCAGAGTAGTTCACTATCGACTTGTTATCTCGATTAGTACATCGTCACTCCAATTCATGACAATCACAGTAGTTCACTATCGACTCGTCATCTCAATTCGTACATCGTTAGTTCTTCTGACCACGGTTAGTCTAATCATTGGTCCAACCCATGGCAGTCACATAAGTTCACCGTTGACTTGTCACCCTAATTAGTACATCATTAGTTCTTCTGATCATGGTTAGTCCAACCGTTCATCTAATCTATGATAGTCATAGTAGTTCACTATCAACATGTCATTTCGATTAGTACATCATCAGTTCCTTAATCATCATTAGTTCACTGTCACTCTTATTCAAAATGTGTCACTTTCATCATTCTCATTCAAATATGTTACGTTCATTATTTTGTGCATCATCCTCGTTCAAAATATGTCGTGTTCATCGTTCTCGTTTTAAAGTACATTCAGTTCATCAATCTCATTTAAATTATAAGCTGTTCATTCTTTTTTGTTAGTCATATTGTGCAACCCGTCACTCTCAAATCATCCTTCGCTCGAACACATTGTGCTTATTACTGTGCCTTCAATCTGACATGATTCCATCAGACACGACACTCGCATTTCATAAGCCCCCTAGATTAAGGCAATTCTTTCGTTGAAAGTCCTATAGATTGAGGTAACCCTTTCATTGAAAGCCCCTAGATTGAGGTAAATCTTTCATTGAAAGTCCTCTAGATTGAGGCAATCTATTGTTGAAAGTCCTCTAGATTGAGGCACGTCTCTCTGTCTTAGATTGGGCACCTAGCTGATTTGTCCTAGATTGGACACCTCTTTTGGAAATCTTTGGTTCTAGATGGAATAACCCCGAGTTTTGAAGGAATGATCATTCGCAAGTTGAACTAAGTTCAGATTATTTTATCTATAAGTAGTATAAGGTGTAAAATGCATCTATGTCGATCATCTCAATATGGCTTCCCCATCCAGGACTTCTATATCCGTCGGTTATCTTGGGTTTGCTGTCTGTCGTTTAATATCTAGGACTTTTGCGTCCGTCAGTCATCTTGGGCCACCATCTCCGATTGTCGTCCTTAGATACCCCACATCCGATTACATTCATTTACAAAGCACACTTCCTAAAATTTTGAAGTTTGCCCCGAGACCCAGAGTCTTCAACACCTTGGCATTCTTATCCGGATCAACCACTGCATTACAGTCAAAAACACTATCACAACATAAGTCCACTCAATGTGGCACACACCCACAGCACCAACTCATACTAGGATCAGAACACTGGACATAATAGGACTCAGGGCACAATTCATATCATACCCATGCATTGCATAGCATCATCCCCACATATAGTATCAACCTGATTGTTGTGCATTTGTATGTGTTTTTTTTCCTTTGTACCCAAGGTATGTCCTGATCTGATTCCCCTTGGAATACGTAGGTAGCTCACGTAGAGTGCCCAAAGATCTTAAGCGATCGATCCGGCAGAACAACTCAAAAGATAAAGAAGTATAGTTAATTTCGTCATGCTTGTTCCAAGTTCAAAGTACCATTTGTACAAATAAGAATCCCCTTCGTTACATGATTTCTTCTTTATATAGATAGATATAGGATCTATGGGGCAATTACTTAGAAGTACATTTTGTGCAACAGCCCTTCCTATCTAATAGAAAAGGATCCCGTGATCCTAGCGCGTCCAGCACTAGCCTTAACATCGATTTTTCTTGCATCTTTTGCAACACACTTGTTTTTATCCTCCAAAAGTTCTATCTCTTCAAGGCTTTGGCACTCACTTGTGACATGCGTTGCCTCGCAAGTTCATACCAAAGAGGGGTAAACTGTAGACACTCCATTTTGTCGGCTAATAGATTTAGGACTCTACTAGCGTGGTAGTCCAAGATGATTGAAAAGACACATAAAAAGACTCTTGGAAATCACCTCCATCTCTCGAAAAGTTCAAGAATCAGTGAAAATGACCAAAAATGCCCCTGAAAGCCCAAAACTCCTAGACATGATCTGAAAGTTATGGAAACACACTATGTCGTAAGAAAAGTAACAAAATGAGTTTTTGTGCAAAATTGGATAAAATCATCAGCTCCCAAAGACCCTCAGAAGTCCCAGAATTTCCCCGAAAGTCCCTATTGACCAAGTTTGACTAAGATTTGACCAAAATCATCCGAATTTGCCCAAAATTCTGAGATCATCCTGGATCATGTGAAAAGTACTAAAACAAGTTTTAAAATAAAATCACATGAAAATGTCAGCTCATAGGAGCTCCCAGAGGTTATCAGAACTTCTTGGAGGTCCCCGAATTGATCAATTTGACCTAAAAGTTTACTCGAAGACCGGAGCACCATATCATTTTTCAAACATTTTTCATGGATTTCTTGAGGTTGATAGCTTTCCAATGGTATATTGCACATAATTTTTGGATCTAAAACGGATTTATTATGAATTTTTTTAATGTGAAAAATGTGATCAAATCGGCTTTTATCGCGAACACCGCAAAACTTTTCGAAGTGATATATCTCCAAACTATTTTTTAACGTAAAATAGACTCCATTACCTTTCCAACGGTATATCACAAGCTCAGTTTGGATTTCGTACGCATTTTTTTGTGAATTTTGGATGAAATAGGGCATTTTCGTGAATACAGGAACTTCTATGGGCCTAAATAGAATTTTTGGATTGTCTAAGGAGCAGTGCCACCGTGGAAAAGTCCCCAGTGAGGTGGGACATGTTATGAATTGGGATCCAGTGAAGGGTCCAGATAAAATAAATTGTATTTAAATTATTAGATGCATTTATATGATTAATTGGAGATATGTTTAATAGCTTTCGTATTACATTGATATATATATATATATATATATATGTTGGTTGCTAAAATGCTAGTTTGGTTATTGTATATAAGGGTATAAATGAAAAAGTGCATAATTAGTAAGTGCGATAGCAACTTCATAAAAATATTTGGGATCACGTTTGGAACCCATATGAGACTTAAACAAACACTCATTTAGTATTGGATAGTTAATGGAATGTTTGGGTTTTCATAATAAGAACTTAGGAAAAATCGGGGGTACAAATGAAAAGAACGAAAAATAAGTGACAACTCAATGCATGTATATGCATAGGTGTCATTTGAGAGGGAGAGTTCTCAAGATTTATAGAAAATTAGAGGGAAAAGAGGGAGCCGGCAAGATTACGAGACGCCGACGTCCATTTCATGCCGATCAGTTGCCGTCCGATGTTAAATTCGCTAATTGAAGTCCTATTCGGACTCGTGGAGGTGAAAGGATCATTTCTATAACTTTTATTTACGTTTTAGTCATCAAATTTTGGTAGCTCATTCTCATAGATGACACGCGATTACCGAAAAACTTGTTGGATTTACTTCGGAGTAGGATTTGGGCAAGAATTGTTAAGGACTTCAAGGTTTCTACGCTTATCTGGGGTAAAAATCATATAAGGTGAGTTTTCTAACCAAAAATTGATTGTGGTTTAACTTATGGAATGATGCAAATATAAATAGAGATAGTAGATTCATGTTTATAAGTCATGATAGTGATATATTTGTGATAATCATGCCAATTACGTGAAAAGCTGCCATGCCTATGTACTTATGTGGTGATCAAAGAACATTGGGGAAATGATTCATTGTTGGGAGTAATAAGGTTGGAGAAGGAGAAGAATCCATTGAGAGCGGAAGTCCAAGGAATAGAAGTAATCACAGGGCCAAGGAAAGGTCTTCGGGTCTGAATGAATCACTGATTCGGTGGTTCGGTAATCATAGACATTAGTTTTGTGTTTATTTGTAGCATTACACATGTTAAGCATTCAATCATGTTTTGATTGAGAAGAAGTTTTTAGGGTAAAAGAATTCTTATTTATTTCACCCAATTTTGATACAGGAGTAATGAGATAGGAAAAAGAAATAACGAGAAAAGAAAATAAATCAAATAAAAGATTACATGGAAAGAAATCAAGAAAATAAAATCAGAAACGATCTTTAGGAATATAACTATATATTTTAACACTCCCCCTCAAGCTGGAGCGAAGATATTCAAGAGCCCAAGCTTGATCAGAGAAGTCTTTGAGAGAGAAGGTTCAACTGGTTTAGTAAACATGCCAGTTGTCTGTTCAAAAAAGGAACAAATTGCGGAATGATGACCCCAGATCGAACTTTCTCACAAATGAAATGAACATCAACCTCAATGTGCTTATTGTGCTCATTAAGAACAGAATCAAAAGCAAGCATTATCGCTGACTTGTTATCACAAAATAATGTAGATAATTCAGTCCCAAAGAATCCTAATTCTCGCAAGAGAAACTAAATCCATAAAAGTTCACAAGTGCCCTGTGCCTTAGCACGATACTCAGCTTCAGCGGAAGACCTCGAAACAACTGCTTGTTTCTTGCTTTTCCAAGAGATAAGGTGATTACCATAAAATGTGCCAAAACTGGAAGTAGACCATCTATCACTCTTGGAACCAGCATAATCAGCATTCGTAAAACACAAAATTCTAGACTACTTTTAGTAGCAAAAAAGAGACCCAGACCTGGGCAGGTTTTAAGATACCTCAGGATATGATGAACAACATATATGAGAAGTACGAGGAGCATGCATAAACTGGCTCACAACACTTACAGCAACAGTAAGATCAAGTCTAGTGTTGGTCAAATATATGAGAGGGCCAACTAAACGCTGATAAGAAGATGGATCAGATAAAAGCCCTCCTGATGATAACTTGAAATTTGGATCCATAGGTGACGGCATCCCATCATACATATATCATGGAGGAGATCCAAAACATATTTCCCTTAAGACAGAGATATCCCATGACGAGTCCTAGCAACCTCAATGCCAAGAAAGTATTGCAATGCACCTAGATCTTTAACATCAAAGGATTTCCCAAGTTGTTTTCTTATATCCTCAATACCTAAAGAGTCATCGTCGGTGATAACAATATCATCCACATACAAATAGGATGACACACAGACTATCAGGACGTCGTCGAATAAAACAAGTGTGATCAGAATGGCACTTGGTGAATCCTGTAGAAAGAATAACTTCACTAAAGGTTGAACCACACTCGAGGAGATTGCTTCAACCCATACAGAGACTTATGAAGACGATAAACTTTCCCAGAATACTCCCCCTCAGCCCGAAAACCCAAAGGAGGATCCATATAAATAGTTTCATGAAGGTCACCATTGAGAAATGCATTTCTCACATCCAACTGATAAAGAGCCTAAGAGTGAGAGGCAACCAAAGACACAATAAGCCGAACTATAGTAATCTTGGCAATAGGGGCAAAGGTAGTACTGAAGTCTTTGCCCAGAACTTTGGTAAATCCTCGAGCTACAAGGCGTGCCTTATAGCAATCAATAGTACCATCTAGAATATGCTTAATTGTATATACCCATTTGCAGCCAACGGTCTTCTCCCCAGGAGGGAGAGGAACAAGCTCCTATGTGCGATTATGCTCAAGAGCTTGCATTTCTACTTGTATGGCAGTAACCCAATTAGGATTATGGAGAGCCTCAAACATAGATCGGGGAATAGAAATAGAGTCAACCTAACCATGAAAAGCCTGATAGGAACCTGAAAGAGCAGAATAAGAAATATACTAGGAGATAGGATGAGCAGTGGAATAAGAGTAACAATACCGATCAACCGGGTGAGACACACGAATAGACCATCTTAGAGGTATAGGAGCTGGTTCCGGAGAAGTTTATGGAATAAGAGCCCGAGCACATGGATGGCGAGAGTAATGATATTCCTGGGAAGACGTGATCACAGCAGGAAGAGAGTTAGTAGGAGACACAGATTCATCAAGGATAAGAATAGGATGAGGAAGCTCGTCTGCAACTACTGGAGTATCTTGAGAGGGCAATGCAGGTAAAGTAGAAGAACCTGCAAAAAAGGAAACATCTTAAAAAAAAGTGACATCCATAAAAGTATAAAATCTACGAGAAATAGGGTCATAACACCGATAGCCCTTAAACATGGGCGAGTACCTAAGAAACACACAGTAGATAGCCTTATCATCTAATTTAGTGCGGAGAGGACTACAATTTTGCACAAAACATGTGCAACCAAAGACACGAGGCAAAACATGGAAGAGGGTGCTGTTGACACCCCATTTTGTCAGCTATTAGATTTAGGAGACTCAAAGCTTGGTGGTTCACAATGATCGAAAAAACTCAAAAAGGACTCGTGGAAGTTAGTTCTATCTCTCAAAATGCTCAAAATGACCAAAAAGCCCCTGAAAGCCCAAACACTCCCAGATTTGGACCGAAAGTTTTGAAAACATGCTACGTCATAAAAAATTACTAAAAATGAGTTTTGAAGCAAAATCAGATGAAATCGTCAGCTCCCAGAGACCCCTGAAAGTCCCAGAAGTTCCCCGAAAGTTCCCGTTGACCGATTTGATCGAAATCATCCACATTCGCTGAAAATTTTCGACATCATTCTAGATCATGAGAAAAGTATTAAAATAAGTTTTTAAAGAAAATTGGACAAAAACGTCAGCTCCCGGGAGCTCCCAGAGGTTCCCAGAACTTCCTGGAGGTTCCTGGTTTGACCAGTTTGACCAAAAGTTGACTTTAAAATCGGAGCACCGTATCATTTTTCAAAATTTTTTATGCATACTAGAGATTAATAGCTTTCCAACGGTATATCGCACATAATTCCTGGATTTAAAACAAATTTATTATGAATTTTTGAAGGTGAAAAAGGCGATCAAATAAGCTTTTATCACAAATACCGCAAAACTTTTCAAAGTGACCTATCTCTGAACTATTTTTTATGTAAAGTAGACTCCATTACCTTTCCAACGGTATATCACAACCTCAGTTTGGAGTTCATACGCATTTTCTGTGAATTTCAGATAAAATAGGGCCTTTTGCGAATACCAGAACCTCTGGGGGCGTAAATATAAATTTTTGGGTGTCTGAGGAGCAGTGCCGCGGCGGCACTGGGTCACTACCGCAGCAGAACATGGCCAGTGCCGCGGCGGCACTCAACCCCCGCAGAGTCCATTTTTGTAATTTATTTTAGGGGTCCAAATTTAATAATTGAAGACCAAAACGATGTAATTTTATGTTCACAGATGTTTGGGACCAATGGAAGCACTTTCTAAACCCCAAAACCACCCCAAATTGGCCTATATAAACCCCCCTTTGCTGTTCATTTTAGAGGGGCCAAGTGCAAAGTTCATAGAAGTTGTAGAGAAAAAGAGAGATAAAGATAGGTTTAGAAGAAGGAAAGGGAGCTTCTCCCACTGATTTTCTATAAGAAAGTGAGTTTAAATATTGTTTTCTTCCATTACCCCTCTTATATTTCACATTCAAGTCTTTCCCAACCACCATTTTTGAGCAATCTTGAGTTAAGAAGCTACTTCCATGTCCAAATGTCAATATCTATGAGTGAAACACCAAGCTACAAGTCCAAAATCACATTGATTATCATCTATTGATTGCTATTATTTGCTTGTTTACATTAATGTTCATCTCTTCTTACCTCATTTTTTTTTTATTTTTCTTTGATTACTTACATACTTATCATCATCTAGATGACATGTTGTTTGAGGAGAGTGAATCCTTATGGATAATAGCTCTTGACCTCAAAGACATGTTTAATGGATGATGATTCTAACTTCAATACATTCATATGTATTCTTGAAGTCATATTCTCAAACAAAACTACGTTGGTGCAAGTAATATTGGGAGTTCTTGATATGAGTTTGATGATGATGTTCCAAGTGGTCTTAATCCCCTTTTTGTGATGTTCAATCTGGACATTTTGGAGGACATTCTGCTAGTTTTTGCTAATTCGGATCGATCCGGGGTTTAAAGGGCAAATCGATCGCTCGTACAAATTTGTTGCACGTTGACCTTTATTGAAACTTGCATAACTCTTACTAAAAAACTCAAATTCGAGCACCGTTTTTTGCATTGGAACCAATACTCAAAGAGCTATCTTTTGATATAAAATTTGACTACATTTTATTTATGACCACTTTGTCCTTGGGGCTGTTTGGTCACAAGAAAGTTCTTTTGTGTTGCTTAACTCATGCTATTCTCAGTAATTTACATGTTTCTTTGCTAGTTAGTGTAATTGGGCACATGTAGTATTGTTACAAGTGTCTTAATCTGCCCAAGGCAGGTTGGGGTATGACAATTTGGTGTTGGTCAAGAACCATTTACAAGGAGACTATTACATCTGTTTATTATAGATGAAGTCTACAACTAATAATAACTACCCATTTGAATTTGAACATTTTCCCGTGTGTTCTTAACTCCCAAGAGAAGCACCCTTCAAATAACTTCCACTCTAGCATATGACCATTGATCCTTAAGTAACCACTTTTGATCTTCTCCTACGATGCCAAGTGTCCTACAAGTAAAGCTTCCAACATACTCTTTCTTTCATCCTCCAAGTTGTAGGAAATAACCACCATTGACCTTCTTTTGCATTGACAAGTGTTATGTAAGTAACTTACAAATGGCTTCCATGCAAGCCAAAATTATTTAATATAACAATACATAAAAATAATATTTTATGGAACAAAACACTAACCACACAATTTTTCCTTACTTTGGAGAGCAACCACATGGTAGAAACAGAAATTTCCTAAGCATTTATGCACACAAGTGATCATGAAAAATCACATCATATGTATAAGATTAATGCCATGCTTCCCAAATCCTAATTCTAAATTCTTGTTCAAAATAATGTTGCAGTGGGTCCACTGGAGTTTGAATGGATGATATTAAAGTAGTCCATCATTATTATTAGTGGGCCCCCACTACCACATTATTTGGGATGAGAATTTGGAATTAGGAGATGGGAAGCATAGCATTACTCTATGTATAAACACCAAACGCATAAATTACTATGATGAATAGCATCCTATGTAAACTGCGCATAAATAATAAAGAACCCCTTGTAGTTTAAAAAATTACACTGGCCTCCTCCATCAGAGTCAAAATTCTAACGGTATTAAGTTTCATGCAAAAGTATTAATTTACCCTTAAAATATAATAAATTTATTTAGCAACAAAAATCAACATGCAATGAATTAATCAACAAAATTTTTTTGTTTATTTTATTTTATTTTTTGCTTTTTAATTTTATTAAGGGCAAAGTAGGCAATATTAAAAAAATACTATTAAATTAACAGTCAACTAACCGTTGACTAATGGAAGGGGGAGAGTTACACGTACAACAACAAATTCAGGGGAGGTCAGTGTAGTTTCTGAAACTACAGGGGTGGTCTCTTTAATTATGACATATCTCAGTGTAGATCAGTGTAATTTACCCTAAATAAAATAAAGATTGGAGTGACTCTATCTACACCTGCCTTATTTTCTTTCTACACCCACCCCTCATTCCCAAACTACCCCAACAACTTCTCCCAAAATCCTATTACTCTTTACACCCATCATCATCGTCCTCCTTGTATCTCCATCAACCATTATTCAATACTTTCTCAGGTAAATTGATGATTTCTTGTTTCTAGTTGTAATTTTTATGTATATTTTGTTTCAAGGGTGAGTTCTATTGAGTTTATTTCGTGTATTCTTATTATTTTTCCAAAACTCTTGAGCTGAAGAAAGTTAGGCCAAATATTGTATACGCACTCGTTTGGCGATCCAGAACCGAACAGAAGTGCAGTGTTCGGCTTCTAATATCGAACACATACTATTTGTTCGATTTTATTCTTTGCGCATTCACTTAATGCTCTCATTATCTAATGAACAACATTGAATCATCCATTTTTTAATCATGTATTCAACCTACTAGGAGTAGGAGAATACAGACCTGGTGCAAGCCATGGTCAGCGATAGATACAACCCATTCATAACCTGTTTGTGACAAATTAGTAATTTGGCTCTGGTTGTTTATCTAAGAAGAAACTTGTAATACCTGATCATCATCATGTACTGTACTAAAGGTCATGTTTGTTGTAGTACAGTAACTCACCCCAGATTTGAAGGGGGAGAGAAAGAAAGAGAGAGAGTTCAATCTCAACATTCTTGGTCAGGCACTACCACATTAGTGTTTGTATCATTTGTAGCAGTTAGTGTAACTTCTATCTTTGGTCCCAAAATGTGTATAGCTTAGGTCCCAAAAGCACGTTTGAAAAGCTCTTTTGTTTTTAAAGCAAACTAGTTTTCAACTTGTATAAACGAGTCTATTTTTTTCCAAAAACACAAATGTCAAGTTACAAGAAATACTTCCACTTCTTTAGGAATTTCCCTTTTTTAACAAAAAGTTGTGATACTTTTTTTTTATCTTTTTCATTCTACCTTTTATTGTGTTGGGGCTTGTTTAATTTGTGGAGTTATAAAGGAAAACAAAAGAAAAAGGAACATAAGAATGAAAACTATTTCTCTTGTGATTTTTTCATGCTTACATAGCATTAAAAGTGGAAAACTAATCCCTTGTGATTTTCCTATGCTTAAATAAAGTTAAAAGTTTAAAATTTCGTAATACTATTGTTTTCCTTTGTAATTTTCTCACTACTTTTCTTGGTAACCAAATTGAGGAAAACTCTTTCCTATGAAATGTTAATGTTCTCTCTCTCTCTCTCTCTCTCTCTCTCTCTCTCTCTCTCTCAAGTTAACACATAAAATGGTTATGCAGCTATGGATTCAAGCACGTCTCGTGCTTGGCCCACTCCCTTGCATAGAAGGTACCGTGGTAGGAGGCAAAGAATATATAATGTAGCATAACATCAATACATATGCAATGGTTAATATTATGTACCTTATTTACCATTTTCCAAGAAATATATATATATATATTATGTACTTGTTAGATGTTAGATTTTCGAAGTGCATGCATGCGTCTGTCCATGCAGCCACAAATCTCTCTTTATATGGAGTCAACCAACTTTCCGTAATACATAAATTGCCTGATGGTAGGTGTTGAACTCCCTCTGCAACTTCTCAAGATGCTGCATCTACTCATCCTCAATGGAACACAATACCAGTACACCCTAACTCATTATGAACTTATCCTATTTTTCCTTACTCTCAGATAACTTTTTGCACTTAGCCATAAGATTTTGACTAATGTGCCATGTACATAACAAGTGTCTAGAATTAGGAAATACCCTCCCAATAGCTTACATCAAAGCCAATTCTCTATCAATGATAATAACTCCAGGCATCTCACAGCCATCCAATAAGCTACGCAACTGACTTAGTGCCTATACAGAGTTCTCCTCATGCTTATTCTCAAGATATGCAACAACAACACAGAAAGTAAGATTCGTAGATGTCACTCCTACATCTCCAAAAGAGGAAGACATCATCAAATTGTCTTGTACATACAACCCATAATCAAAACCTTCAAAAATGTATGTAACAAGTCAACAGATGTTGGGTGTGTGCAGAATAAGTCTTTCACAAAGTCTGTATTTTCATACGCTCTGTGCCACTCTATATATCGATGTTTCGACAAATTACCCAACAATTGTTGCGGCTGTGATCTCCCAGGCTTCTTTATAACCCTATACCATTGTCGCACATTGTATATCATCTTCATCGTGGTAACATTAAGCTCATCCCTCTATTTTAAAGTAGCCAATATCTCCTTTGGTCGAACCAAGCTCTTTGACATATCAATTAACAATGAAGTCTCCTCATTGGATAATCTCCCAGCGTAGGAATAATCCTCAAGATAATCAGTAGCAGGGTAATTGTGCACTCCACAAAGTACTTTTAAACACCATTCATCATCGTTTGAAATTTTTTTTCCCTTCAAACTAAATGGACATCCACACTTTTTGTGCCAGCAATCCTCCCTCTCTTTCTAGTGTCACTGTATGTTTCTTTTGCTGTGATTTTGTAGTATCTGCCCCGCTCACAACCAAATGTGATCCTTGATTTTTTTCCTCGAATGCCCCTCATGTCAGATGTCTTGATCACGATAACGAGTCCATTCTTTTTGTCAACTTAACTAATCCATTTAGTCATTTCATTCCGAGTCTTGAAAATCTACACAAAGTAAACAGTCAATATGTTGTGGATATTACAACTAAAGCACCTACAACTAAGCAAATATTACCTCTGAAGTAGTGAAGTCATTGGTGTAATCTTTTTCACAAATCGATTCAACTTTGCTATACTCGGTGGGTGCATTAATCTACAATAGTTAAAGAATAACCCTATAAACCATTTAGTGGATAAATATGGAACAAAGTATGTTTGTTCGGTTCCATCTGGTGGAACATTTAATCAATGTTCAGCTCCCTTGGTGGAACATCGTAAATATGTTCAGTGGCCATTGGTGGAACATATTACTTATGTTCGGACAAAAAAGTAGAACATATGAGATATGTTCAGTGGTTAAGGGTGGAGCATTATTTTCTTATTCGATAACACAGGACCAAATGGCGACGATTCAGGTTCAAAAAATCATAACAAAAAAAAGGGAAAATAAAAGACTCCAAACCATACCTCTTGTTCTATGTTTTTTTCCCAAAGTATTAGATTAGTCGTCCATAAGAAAAATATTGCAATGAACAAACTAAAATCTTATCTAGGGTTTATTGATATTGGTGAATGTGTATAAAGTATAATACATGGCTAGCAAGAAAAAACTATAATATAACCCTCTTGTTATGTAGTAGAGGTGGGTGTAAAGAGTAATCAGTTTAGAGTTCTATTTAGTTATTTGTCCTTTATTGCCATTTTTTACAAGAGTGTATTGGGAATATGAAAGTGCCATTAAAAGGTGGGTGTTGAGAGTAATTGAGGTGTGTATAGATATAGGGAACCACTCTAAAGATTGAGCTTCAAGAAAAATCTAAAATATCCTTGATATCAAGGTCATGTGATGGAGAAAATAAAACAAAATAGTTTGCAAGGGGAGCTACCCTCTCTTACTTCTAGAGGGAGAATAATCACCTGGGATTTGTTTCACATGTGATTTTATTGCTATCACTTCCCTTTCAATTTCTTTCCTCCTTTTTTTTTCCTTTTCCTTTTCCTTTTGCTCTCTCTCTCTCTCCCTCCCTCTCTCTCTCTCTCTCTCTCTCTATAATACCTGTAATTTCTACGTTCAATAGTATTATGAATTTCCATATCTGGTATATTATTATATTATTATTTTATTTGTGTGACCGTATCAGTGTAATGTAATTACTAATTAGACTGTAATCACCGCACCGACTCGACCGTAGAAAGACTTAACTTAGTCCTGTACTCGGACCCGGACAATAGGAATAATACCCGATTGTACGTAAATTGAGAAAGTGGCACAGAACCCAAGGTGGGAGCCACAAGGCAAACCCATATTCCACTCCTTACACTTGTCATCTCCTCCCATGACATTTGTCCACATATTGGACATGTGTCTTTGCATGAACTCATGCAATTAACACCTAGCCATGCCAATCTCCTATATATCATGCACATACACACAATTGAGACACTTTTGTCTCTACAATCTGCACATAAATGAGAGGGAGAGAGAGCTGGAGTTATAGCTCCATGGAAGAATAGAAGAAAGAAGAAGTCCATCCTTGAAGTTTGAAAATTCAAGCTTCACTAAGCTTCAACCAATATCATGCTTAAATTTTAAGCTTTGGTGAGTATTCGTACTCACTTTAGAACCTATATAGTATGTAGTAATGTTTAGCAAGTGTTTGATGTTGTATTTTGAGGTTCTATGCAACATGCAAGTCAAATCTTCAAATCTGGGAAGCAGAAACTTCCAGCAGAATGTTGTTTAGAAAATGAACATTTTGAGTAGTTCAAAAATGGGAATGAGGCTAGGTTTTTTTGTGAAGAAATCTAACTCATTTATGTACAAATAACTCTTCTATATCTTAGTCTAAATATCACTACTTCATAGGTGAAATGTATGTACAACATAGTATTATCAATCTGAGAAGCAGAAACTTCTAGCAGAATGTTGTTTAGAAAAATGAACATTTTGAGCAGTTCAAAAATGGGAATGAGGCTAGGTTTTTTTGTGGAGAAAGCTAGCTCATTTATCTACAAATAACTCTTCTATAGTTCAGTCTAGAAATTAATATTTTATAGGTGAAATGCACATACAACGCAATACTATAAATCTGGGACAGAGCAGTCTAAAAATATAGAATGTCTAAGTAAAATAAATATTTTGAGCAGCTCAAAAATGTAATTGAAGCTAGATTTTTTTGTACACGAAGCTAATCCAATTATCTACAATGTTCTAGTTTTGAGTTTGATCTATAAATCAATTTATCATGCCAAAATAAATCATATCAATTCAGTCGACACAATAAAATTAATTCCTGGCAGATTGTACAACTACTTGTATGATATGTTTATTGATGATGCTTGTTCTCCGATACCTGTGTGGTTATGAATATCTTGTGCTATGGTAGTGCTATTGAGTAGATGAGTATGTTAAGGGTCTGTGTAGTTTGTTAGTTTTATAGATATGATAATGAACCCATGCATGTATTTTACAAGTATAACCAAGATGATGCTTTGAAATCTTAACATAAGCTTGAATTAGTTGTACATAGACCCATGCTTGGATATATATATATATGGAGTACCTACACCACTGTAGACATGTTATACTACTCATAGGAGTATATCAATTGCGTACCCTGAGCATAAATGATTGTATATTGCATAAAAATAGAGGATTTGAGAATCTGGCGCCAGAAACCGATTTATGGGAGAAACCGATTTCTGGGAAGTTTTTATGGGAAAAGTTTCCCTAAGGAACTATTAAAGCCGTAAGTTGAACGACGACGTCAATTCTGACTTCATGGGTATATTATGACATAAAACAGAACAACGGACGTAGGAACGCAACCTTGTATGTGTAAATGAAAGTTATTAACAAATTAAACCACGGAACGAGTGATGCGAATACGGTCAAGGATATGTAAAGATTGATTGTGCTTGGTTAAGAGCAGCGTATGTTAAGGATAAGTGTTGGATAGGTAAACCAATCCGCAGAGGCCGGGATAGTGAGCAAAGGATGTGTTTGATGGGTTGTGAAGTGATGAGTATTGTGTATCCCTTCGGGTCTTCGTGACGAAAGGGGGTACGGTTAACGCTTTGGTTCTTCATGATGGCGAAGTGGTGTTTCTTAGAGTGAAGACTTCTTTCTGTTCTTAGTGATGGAATGGATGTTCTTGTACTCTGTAAACGCTTCGGTTCTTCGTGATGGCGAAGTGGTATTTTTTAGAGTGAAGACTCATTTCGGTTCTTAGTAATGGAATGGATGTTCTTGCACTCCGTAAATGTTTCAATTCTTCGTGATGGCGAAGTGGTGTTTCTTAGAGTGAAGACTCATTTTTGTTCTTAGTGATGGAATGGATGTTCTTGGACTCCGTAAAGGCTTCGGTTCTCCGTGATGGCGAAGTGGTGTTTCTTAGAGTGAAGACTCTTTTCGGTTCTTAGTGATGGAATGGATGTTCTTGCACTCCGTAAACGCTTCGGTTCTTCGTGATGGCGAAGTGGTGTTCCTTAGAGTGAAGACTCCTTTCGGTTCTTAATGATGGAATGGATGTTCTTGCACTCCGTAAACGCTTCGGTTCTTCGTGATGGTGAAGTAGTGTTTCTTAGAGTGAAGACTCCTTTCGGTTCTTAGTGATCGAATGGATGTTCTTGCACTCCGTAAACGTTTTGGTTCTTCGTGATGGCGAAGTGGTGTTTCTTAGAGTGAAGACTCCTTTCGGTTCTTAGTGATGGAATGGATGTTCTTGCACTTCGTAAACGCTTTGGTTCTTCATGATGGCGAAGTGGTGTTTCTTAGAGTGAAGACTCCTTTCAGTTCTTAGTGATGGAATGGATGGTCTTGCACTCCGTAAACGCTTTGGTTCTTCGTGATGGCAAAGTGGTGTTTCTTAGAGTGAAGACTCCTTTCGGTTCTTCGTGATGGAATGGATAATCTTGCACTCCCTAACACTTTGGTTCTTCGTGACGAGGTGGTTGTTAAAAGATGTTTCGGTTGGTGGAAGATGTTTTGGTAAATGAAAGATGGTTTAGTTCATAAGAGATGTTTTAAGGTTAGTAAATGAAGTCGGATGTTGGCAACAGATGATAGTGGCGTTAAGAATGTCGAGACGAGTTTTCTCAGTTGGACGTTTTCTTTTCAAATACGTGGTCGGGTATATTGGTAGTTATAACCCGATGGTAAGAACACAAAGATCTTAAAAGACGTGTTAAAAAGCAATAAGGGTATCTTTGTTGTGCTTTACTATATAAGTTCCATTTGATTTAGCTTTCTCACACAGCTTTCATAAGCTGATGACATTCATGTCGCTGGACATTCCCATGTCCAGATTATCCAGGTCACAAGAACACATGCTATGGAGCTACTCAAGAATATAACCTGGAAGAAGATTAGACTGAAGAGGATTATGGTTATGCGAGTTAGGAAGAAGACCAGTAGCTTCCCTTTTGTAAATATTTTTGTTGTAATCAGAAGACTTATCATATTTTTGTAATAGTTTTTGTAAGGCCGAGAGTCATAAGACTCTTATGTATTTAATTAGCCAGTACCGATGTAGCCTTTCATTGTAATATATTCCAGTGGTAGATGTTGCTTTTACCCTTTTGTCATAGCATTTAGTTATTATTATTTTGGTCATGGACAATTCGGTACTTCCACCAGTCACATGCCTCAGGGTCCAAGATAAATATTTTAAATTTTTCCATATTTTGGCTACACCAGGGCGTGACACAGACACACACACACACACACACACTCTCTCTCTCTCTCTCTCTCTCTCTCTCTCTCTCTCTCTCTCTCTCGCTACAGTGCCTTTGTTCTTGGGAGGTATTCTAGTATTTGCGGCTGTGGTAGTTTACCGATGTTGGTGTGAATCGTCGAGTTATTTGGGTTACATGTGTGATCAGACTTTAAAGTCTGCTTTCATCATCAGGTTGTTTTGTTATAAGAAGGTATTCTTGGGGGGTTTTGCTATTGAGGGGTTTTTTCATCAGTGTTTGCTATTTTGGGAGATATTCAGTCTCTTGGTATGTGCATGGTGTGATTTGGGGTATAATTCATGGGTTGTTTACTCTCAATGGATTTAGCTTGATGGTTGGATGGGGTTGCTGCCTCTCATGGGTTGATTCCTATTTCCTATGGATTATTGTGATGGGAGTCTTGAATCATCTAGAGTTTACAAAATTTCAAAAAATACAAGTGTTTGGTGTTTCGGAATGAAGAAAGCATTTTTGCTCACCCATTGCACACCCAAGCCTCCACTGGGTGACAAGTGGGTAGGGCTGTACTCAAGCCGAGCTTTTCGAACTTGAGCCGAGCTTTAAGAGTTGACAACCTGCTCAAGCTTGAGCTTGGCTCGTTTATTATCGAGCCAAGTCGAGCCTAGCTATTATCGAGTCGAGCCACAAGCTCTTGTTGAGCAGCTTAACTCGTGTACACCCCTAGTAGTAAGTTTAAGTTGCCAATCAAAACCCACGGACCAAGCTCAATGCTTGATAATTGGCATATATATATATATATATATATATTACTTAAAACAATTGCTTGACACGTGAATTTAGGACTATGCACATTATAAAATGCTAATTTCTTTTCAATTTTTAAAAGTACTTTGTATTATACATATATTATATTTTCATAATTATTATATATATATATATAATATTCTTTCAATTCTAAATGCTTTGCATTATACATATATTATATTTTTATAATTATCTCATATATATATATATATATAATTAAACAAGCCCTTATCAAACTTATTAAAGAGATTTTTCACGAATCTACTATACGAGCCGTAATCGAACTGTTCACGAGCCTTATCGAGCCAAGCCTATATGTGCTCAAGCTTGACTCGTTTATCAAACGAGCTTTGTATTCAAGCTCGAGCTTGGCTCGTTTATTATATGAGCCAAGCCAAGCCGAGCTGTTATTGAGCCGATCTGTGAGCCCTTGTTGAGTGGCTCAGCTTGTGTACATACCTGTGGGTGAGCAAATTTGCTCTCTCATTAGGCTTTATTTATGGCTGCAGATTTTGAAAGGTTTTGAAATGAAGTTGGTGACTATTGTTGGAGAAGTTATTCAATGAATGTGGTGTGGGGGGCTCACTGAATAACTTCTCGTGTGGGCGGTGTCACTAAATAATTTCATTTTTTTTTGGGTTTCATGTATATCTTGCTGTTTGGCTTTTTAGGTGGTATGGTTTTATTTATTTTATTTATTTTTCATTTATGTGTGTTTATTTGGATCAAAAGCAACCAGTTTTGAGAGTTTTCTGGAAACTCTGCCATCGGCAATCAAGTTTCGGTAACTTTCAGGGGCTCGAGTGGTATTTGTAGGATCAAAATTTTTTTTTTTTCAAAATAAAAAATAAATTTGTGGTCCTACAATTCCCACATGAGTGTTGTCCACAAAGTTGCTATAAGGGTCTTTGCTCTGTGGTGGCTGATGATTGGGGACGTGATTACTAGGGGTGGGCAATCGGTCAGTTCGGGTTCGAACTGTAAAGTTCGGGTCGGGTTGATCGGGTTCGGGTTGGGATTTATGGTACCGATATCCGAACTGTACTAAAGTTCGAAACTACAGTTTGGTTTCTGAACTTTAAATTACAGTTCGGGTCGGAAGTTCAGGTTGAATAAAGGCAAACTCAAATTCCCAATCAAAGGGTTTGTGAATCGTGAAATAGAAGAAGATGCATTCAGTTTCTAAAAAATTCTCAGATGTATATATATATATATAATATACTGTATACACAAACATAGATCCATTTTTTCAATCAAACAAAAAATTGAAAAACTCAGATTCACTTTCATATGTATGTATATGTATATCCACTTTCATCACAGATCAAATGATCAATCACAGATTCACACACACATTTACATAATATCGACATATACATATATATACACATTGATACACAGTTACACACAACACAGTCACACGAGTGCATATATATACACACGCACATATATACCTCAAGCATCGCCTCCTCTTTGTGCTCATCGCCTACGCCTCGTGGTGCTCCAGTGCTCGACGGCTCGTAGTCGTGGACGGCGTCACCTCATTGATGACAACTACCTGCTGTAGGACGAAGTGAGATAGAAAGTTTAGAGAGTGGAGAGGGAGCTCGCCGCCTGAGAGAGAGAGTCAGAGATAGAGAGAGAGAGAGTAAGGCTAGACTCTAGAGGAGAGATGGTCTGAATTGGGGATTTAAAAACCCTAGATTATTTGTTTATACTTGGAAGATTTCGATTATTCGGGTCGGGTCGGGTTGGGATTTTGCTACCGATATCCGAACTGTTCTAAAAACTATGGTTCGGTTCCGACCCGAGCGTAATATGGTTTGATTTTAACCCGAACTGAATGGGGTTTAAACTTCAGGTTCGGGTCGAAACTTCGGGTTGGCCCGAAGTGTGCCCACCCCTAGTGATTACTGAGTTGGACAATCTATCACACGATGTTGTATAAACAGGTCAGCTGGTGTTGTGTGGAACAAAGTATAGCAAGTAGTGCTTTGTGAGTTCAAAGGTACTAGATTGTGAGTTGGGTGAACAAAAGAATAGATAACTACTTCTTTTGTGGCTGGATGGCAAGGTCTCTGGGTGTTATACTCAGAGGTTTCAAGTTTGAATCTCAAGGGGGTGGCCACAGGTGATTCACCCGGATGCTCTGGCTTGTGGGATTAGTCGAGGTGCGCGCAAGCTGGCCCGGACACCCACGGTTACCCAAAAAAAAATGAATAGATGGACGGAATTGACAGACCAACCAAACCGTGCTATTTGGTCGATTTTCTTAAAATTTACTCACAGCTAATTAAAAACTAAATCGAGCCAACCAAAACTGGCAAAACTGATCGACCGACCACATCGGTAAAGTTTTAAAACATAAAAAAATTGACCGATGTACACCTCTAATTGTGATGATACTTTACATTTTTTAGGCTAATTTACACTAACACCCTCTCAACTATGACTTTTTTTTCAAATCCCCCCTAAACTACAAAACTCAAAAAACTGACCCCCTCACTAACACATCTTCGGTTAGGTTGTCGTCCAAAAAAATCAATATTTTTGTATCATGTTACCAGTACATGATATATATAAAAGTGTTAACTTCATGTAGGGGTGTAAGCAAACCGACCGAAACGATCAGTCTGAATTTTCTTTTAGTGTAAAATTCAAACCGAATCGACGAAAATATTGTCACATCCCGAAACAACAAAAATAGAGAAGAAAATTCTTTTTGGATTCATATGTTGTAACTGGTGAAGTCACTTAATTGTCCACACCACACAGTTCAAGACAACAAAAAGTAAAGAGAATAGCAACCAAATCCAGAACTGGCATAAACATAACTGGATGTTACTAAACTATTACAACAAATTCAAAATAGAAATAAAATAAAGTCTTAGGGCAATACATGCCAGATTACAAAACATAGTAATAATGTCTGGAAAACGGAAGTAGAAAGACTATAATATATCTCAATATTCAACTGGCGTAAACATAGTTTTTAGCATAGTAGTCCTCCCCAGCATACGCATCCTCAGCGGGGCTACCCTCTGCATAATCGCCCTCTTGGTATAAATCTTCGTTGTAGGGTTTGTCTCTTGCATTATCAAAAATAGGGTAGGCTAGACAGGGATTGTCCAAGGCATAAAATCCCGTCAGCTATTGAAAGCTAAGTGAGTAGAGAACTAACAGTGTATCATAGATATGAGGAAATCACAAGTTTATGAAACGACATAAGTTATGGTTCTACTAATTATATCTTCACTTATTCAATTATCTGGTTACCATCGTCCTGTTACACAAGAACTGACAACAAATCTATGGATTGATGAACAGACTCAATAGTATTACTCTTGGATATACCCATGCTCCGTCCACTGCTCTTAAGAACATATTCACAGTCCACCACATGTCATGGATACCACATCAGTCCGTTCCCCACTTTAAGAACATATGCACAGTACACCGCATGTCAGGGGCATAACGCTTTGAGCAAAGATACATCATTCTATTGCCACGACTTATTGACATCTACTAGTGATACGGGTCCACCGCTCTTAAGAACATATTCACAGTCTACCACTCTTAAGGACATATTAATGGATCACTGGCCTATCTTTGGGCTAATTGGTCCGGTCCACTACTCTTAAGTACATATGCAAAGCCCACCGCTCTTAAGGACATATGAATGACCAACGCCCGTCCACGCAAGAATCCCAAATCCTAGCAAACCTACTTAGTTCCACACTAACTCTGATACATGACTTTTCCCATATGGCCTAACTACTCTTGAATAAAAGGACGATAATCAAACTGTTTTATGTCCGGCACGTTATCTAATGTCACAGACATTAACACATTACTCTTAACGTTCCTACTATATAGTGTCGCATTATCTCTTTATTACAACATTTTCGTATAAGGGAAAGCTCAGAACAATGTTTAAACAATTAAACAATTCATAATATGAATAACAAGAATTATCAATTCTATGTGGCTTCCAATCGATTGAGACAAGGGTTCAAATTGATTGAGGTAAAAATATAATACTAATCGATTGTAAACATTAGCAATCGATTGAGTAACAACTGATCAAATCGATTGGACAAAGTGCCAATCAATTGGGTTCACAAACTTGGCAATCAAATTGGGTAAAGTCCCAATTGATTGGGACTACGTCTTCTTCACAGAGAGATGTAGTCCAGAAAAATAGAATTACGGGGACGCGTTCTGCTGCATCTTTCCTTCTTTAAAACGTGTAAAACATCATATTAAAGAGACCAAAGGGAGTTTTGGAACTCACCCAGTGGTGGGTATGTGTGTAAGGGTTTTGGAGCTTTGAGGCTTCAATTAAGGTCTCTCTCTCCTCTTTCTCTTCTCTGTCTCTTCTTTCTTTCCTTCTTTCTCTTTCTGCTTTTTCTTTCTTTCTTTCTTCTTCTTCTTCTTTCTCTTCCTCCTATAAAAGTGTGTATGTATGTATATATATGTGTAGGGATGTGTGTGTGTGTGTATATATATATGAGTGCATATATATAGCTTCTTTCTCTCCTCTCAAATTTTGTCAAACAACCCCCAAACATGAAATTCTCTTGTATATATAGAAAATATGAGTGCCAAGTGTCAATACCCATGCAAACTTGAAGACCAAGTGATGCTCCCGTCCAATCGATTGGGACCAGTGGCAATTGATTGGGGTTAGATATTTATGAGGGAAATCAATTGGTAAGAGTCCAATCGATTGAGATTACGGCGTTCACATGTCAATCGATTGAGAAAAGTGTCAATCGATTGGTACTCCAATTTGAGCAATAGGTTGGTAAAAGTCTCATATATATAATTTGAAGACAGTACAACTAAATTTCATTTATAAATATACATCTGGAGATACATGATATTACAAATACACTAAATCGAACATAATCGAAACCAATCAGTTTGCTTGAAAATCACACCAAACCGAACCGTTTTCACCCCTAACAACATGGCATTTCTACCTCTCCTTTGAGTTGTTGAAAATTATAGAACAAAATTACCCAAAATTTTGCATATAAAGGCCAATTGTGTGTAACAAAGTATTATTTTGTCCTAAAATTCCCATAGCTCAAAGGAGGCATAAATAAATATCATGTGGTTAATATATTTGTATCCTATGTTGCTCACATAATACAAAAATGTCAGTTTTTTTGACAAAATTTAACGAAAGGGGTGTTAGTGAGAAAACTTAATAGTTAAGGGGTCAATTTTATTATTATAATTATTATTAGTATTATTTTTTGGGGGGGGGATTATTAGAAAATCCTAAAAGTAACTCTCATAAATTTCAAACTCCAATTTGTTTGACCATTTGTTAAAAAGGACAAAAGAAATCTAAATCAGTGCTCGTATGGTATAAATGCGCGCACCATAGAAAATTTCGTGCATGAATTCAGCTACACGCGCCCCCACGCGCGGCCAAGCGGGCCACGCGCGCGGCTCTCTCCCCACTCTGCTCACACCATGTGAGCAATGTACCTTATCAATTCCAATTGCGAAAAATATTTTTAAACTTTAAACATCCATAACTTTTGACCTACAACTCCATTTTTTGCAAATTTTATACCGTTGGAATCGTATCGACGAGAGCTACAAAACTAGTACCATTGTTGATATGTTTTGAGGAAAAAAAAAATTCATGTTTTTACATACATGAATAATAAGTGAAATTTCACTTGATATACATAAAATATTAAGTGAAATTTCACTCAATTCTATAGCTTTAAAAGCTCTCCTTAAAACAGCCCTAAATTCAATTTTTGCAAAGCTCATAAACTAGTTACCAAATGAATTAACATAAAATTGTGCTTTAAAAAATAAGAAGCACCAAAATGGGGGCCAAACTAAGCCTTAATGTTCATGAGTTAAGTGAAATTTCACTAAATATTCATGTTGGCATGGTGATTAGTTTGTTTTTTTTTTTTAAACGATACATATTTTGTTAAAATAAGCAAATTTCATAATCAATTATAAAACTCAAATTTTCAACCAAAACAAATGCAGGAATTCTTGTTAAAAATCGTCTTTTTTTAAATTTATTGTTGATATGTTTTGAGAAAAAAGATTTTCATGTTTTTACATACATAAATAATAAGTGAAATTTCACTTGATATACACAAATATTAAGTGAAATTTCACTTGATATACATAAAATATTAAGTGAAATTTCACTCAATTCTAGAGCTTTTAAAAACTCTCCCCAAAAAAGTCCTAAGTTCCATTTTTGCAAAGCTCATAAACTAGTTACCAAATGAATTAACATGAAATTGTGCTTTAAAAAAGAAGAAGCGCCAAAATAGGGCCAAACTAAGCCTTAATGAGGTAGCAATGGCTTTATTGCAATTCGTCTTTTTTTAAAAAAAAAATTCTCAAAACATATAAATTTGGCATACATAATATTAAGTGAAAATTCAATGAACCCGTACATGCTTTCTTCCTGAAAAACTTGAAGTTAAACTTAACATTCGTATACTCGTTTAATGAGATTTCACTTAGTAGGTTAAGTGAAAATTCACTAACTATCCCAAAGGTCGCTAGAAGTAACTCTCTAGAGTTTAAGGTATAATTTGATACTTTGTTAAAAAGTCCTCAAGTGTCAATTTAAGTAAAATTTCACTTAATATTCATATACAAGTTCAGTGAAATTTCACTTAATATTTTTATATGCGAAGTGAAATTTTGCTTCTTCTTTTTTTTCTCTTTCATATTAAACAATGCATATTTCCTTTATGAAAAAAAAATCAAATTTCACAAATCAATTATAAAACATAGTTTTTCAATCCAAACAAATACAAAATTCTTGTAAAAATTCACTAAAACTCTCCTTAAGAACAAAGTGAACATTCGTTTTTTTTTTCCTCACATCATATCAACTTGGCATATGTGAATATAACGTGAAAATCCAATAACCCATACACAAATATTATGTGAAAATTTTATTAGGTTTGTCTGGAGCATAATATGTAAAAATAAGAATTTTTTTCTTTTGCTCAAAAGGTATCAACAATGGTACTAATTTTGTAGCTCTCGTCGACACGATTCCAACGGTATAAAATTTGTAAGAAACAGAGTTGTAGATCAAAAGTTATGGAGGTTTAAAGGTTAAAAATGCATTTTCGAAATGGATATTATATGGTACAGCCACTCACACGGTGTGAGTGGCTGAAACCAAAAAACGCGCACGTGAGGGCTGGGGAATATGTGGGATCTCCTATAGTGCATGCACTTGTACCGTGTGAGCACTGGATTAGATTCCTTTTGTCCTTTTTAGAAAGTGGTCAAACCAATTGGAGTTTAAAACTTTTGAGAGTTAGTTGAGGGGTTTTTCAATAATTATCTTTTTTTTTTATCATACTTTAGAGGGTATTTGAAAAATAGTCATACTTGAGGGGATATTACTATAATTTACACTTATTTTATTTGGGCATCCCAAAGTGGTCCAATTTGAATAGTTTTGGGTCACGCAGACCATATGTTTTCATTTTGGCACATCTCAAAGTGGAGGACCAATTTGAATAGCTCAAGGGGTTTTCATTTTGTCTGGGAGGATGTTTTGCTTCTATGGAGTAGTCTTATAGCCATAGGGGAAAAAAATATTCAATACCAGGGCCATATTAAATGGCGTCGTAGCACAAGCCAATAGAAAATCTTTACTGATCCATCAGTCTCCTTATTTTCAGGGAATCTATTTTTCAACTTAGCAAAAATCTATTTTCATATTCAGTAAAAATTTGAATTCTATGAGAGGAGACAAATAGAGATATGGTATCCCAGTTTCATTCAATAATTATAAGGGTTGTGTATTTGCAAGTTATTTTGTTGGGGGATTTACCAAAAAGGATATCACCACAATATTTATTAGGCTAAGTACAAATTAGAGAGTGACTGAACAAAAAGGATAAAAAGTTAACAGCATTCTCTCACACGGTATAAATGTGCGCACCATAACATCTCCCACAAATAGGGTTTCCTCAAGTGCCTCACGCGCGCAGGCTATCCTCAGCCACTCACATCGTGTGAGTGGCTGTGTCATATGAAATCCCATTTTGAAAATGTATTTTAAACTTTAAACATCCATAACTTTTTATCTGCAGCTCCGTTTTTCTCAAATTTTATCCTGTAGGAATCGTGTTGACGAGAGCTACAAAACTAGTACCATCGTTGATATGTTTGAGCCAAAAAAAATAGACAACATTTTACATGCTTTCTTCAGTTGTTCCTAAAAAACTTGAATTTTCACTTAATATTTGTGTACGCGTTCAGTGACATTTCACTTACTTTTCATGTATGCGAGGTGAAATTTCACTAGAAGCAACTGTCCAGAGTTTAAAATCCAATTTGATTATTAATTTGTTAAAAAATCTCTCAAATGCCAAGTTAAATGAAATTTCACTTAATGTTCATGTACGAGTTAAGTGAAATTTCACAAAATATTCATATATGCATGGTGAAAATTAAATTTTTTTTATTTTTTTAAACAATGCATATTTTGTTAAAAGAAGCAAATTTCACAATCAATTATAAAACACAATTTTTCAACCAAAACAAATGCAGGAATTCTTGTAAAAATTCATCTTTTTTATTTTTTTTTTCTCAAAACACATAAATTTGGCATACATAAATATTAAGTGAAAATTCACTAAACCCGTACATGTCTTCTTCCTGAAAATTTTGAAGTTAAACTTAACATTCGTCTACTCGTTCAGTAAGATTTCAGTTAGTTTTCTTGTATGGCAAGTAAAATTTCACTAACTATCCCACAAGTCACTTGAAATAACTCTCTAGAGTTTAAGGTCCAATTTGATACTTAGTTTGTTAAAAAGTCCCTCAAATGTCGATGTAAGTGAAATTTTACTTAATGTTCATGCACGAGTTTCGTGAAATTTCACTTAATATTCAAGTATGCCAAGTAAATTTCACTCTTTTTTTTCACATAAAAACAATGCATATTTGGTTTAAAAAAATCAATTTCACAAACAATTATAAAACATAGTTTTTTAACCCAAACAAAAGTAAAATTCTTGTGAAATTTCACTTAAACTCTCCTTTAGAACAAAGTGAACATTCGTTTTTTTTTTTCTCAAAATATTCCAGCTTGGCATACGTGAATATTAAGTAAAAATTCAGTGAACCCATACACGTATATTATGTGAAAATTCTATTTGATTCGTTTGGAACATGGCATGTAAAAATATGAGTGTATTCTTTTGTTCAAATGATATCAACAATGGTACTAGTTTTGTAGCTCTCGTCAACACGGTTTCAACGGTTTAAAACTTGTAGAAAACGGAGTTATAAATTAAAAGTTATGGAGGTTTAAAGTTTAAAAAAATATTTTCGAAATGGATCTCATAAAGTACAACTACTCACACGGTGTGAGTAGGGATGGCAATGGGGCGGGTTTTCCGGGTTCCCCGCCCCGCTCCGCCCCTAATAGGTAGGGTATGGGGGGGCTTAATAGGGTTAGGGGCGGGTATGGGAGAGATTTTCAAAACCCGAGTCGAGTTCGGGTCGGGGTCGGTGTAGGGTCAAAAAACCCGAACCCGCCCCGAATATACTTGTATTTACATTTTACCCCTCAGTAGTTATGTGTATTACCATCTTAAAAAAAAACTGCACTATTGGGGAACTAATTGTAGGGTGGGCAAATAGTTCAGTTAACCGAAATTCGAACCGAACCGAACTAAAATTTTCAGTTCAGTTCAGTTAATTCAGTTAAAAATTTCAGTTCAGTTTCAAACCGAACTATATTTTTTTTTTCAGTTCCACTCTCCCAAACCGAATCGAACCGAAAAATTGAATTTTTTTTTAGTTTATATATTATTAATATATTTTTATACACAACTATATATTACAAAAATATAAGTATAATATATATATATATATATATAAGTAAATATGAACATATGTTTTCTTTGTAATATGAAAGAAAATGGGACAAGAAACATATAAAAAATTTGTGAAAATGAAAAAAAAAAAAAAGAAAGTATAGTTTTTTCAAAATTCGGTTAACCGAATTTCCAAACCGAACCGAATTAACCAAAACCGAACCGAAATATAATTCAGTTCAGTTTCAGTTCCCATTTCTCCAAACCGAACTGAACAAAACCGAACCGAATTTCTCCAAACCAAACCGAACCGACCGAATGCCCACCCCTAACTAATTGGGTAAGTTAAAAAAAAACTGCACTATTGGGGGAAAAAATGCATTAAAAAACTGCTTTTTCAATTTGTGTACCAAAAAAAAAAAAAATTCATAATCGGGGCGGGGCGGGGTCGGGGACCCCGAGTGCGGGGTCGGGGAGAGATTCTATGCGGGGCAGGGCGGGGGCGGGGGAGGGTTTACTGAAGCGGGGCGGGGGTGGGGTATGGGGGCCCTGTCCCATACCCGCCCCATTGCCATCCCTAGGTGTGAGTGGCTGAAGGCAGCAGCACGTGAGAGGTGCTCGGTAATGGCGTGGGATCTCCTATGGTGCTCGCACTTAAACCGTGCAAGTGCTGTATGAGATTTCTTTTGTCCTTTTCATAAAATGGTCAAGCCAATTTGGATTTTAAACTTTTGAAGGTTACTTTGAGGGATTTATGACTAATTATCTATAGTTTGTTTCCATGGAGCCAAATCCTATATTTTGAAGGCTACTTTTGCCTTTTAATGATATTTTTGTTGTTATATTAGCTAATAGACCCCATAATATTAGGAGTATTAACAAAAAACTCACACGATTTGGTCATTTTAAAAAAGTCTCTCGCTACTTTCTTCAATTTGGTGAAAAGCCCCTCACTACCCATAGAGAAATGGCTAACTTAAAATTATCTGTCAACTTCAAACTACCATAACTTGGTCGTTTTTTAGCCTTTTTAGGTAATTTCTTTTGTTTTGGATTTCAAGTATTTGTTTAAGATCTATGCATTGGAGTTGAAAAGTGTACCCCCAAAAAAAAGTAATTTGGAACCTTGTTTTTCAATTTTATTTTTCATAATAGACAATATTATCTTCTTGTCAACAGATAATATTGAGGAAAATGACCATAATTTTCTCATTTTTTGGCCTTTGCGGATGAATTTTATTTTTTATTTTTATTTTTATTTTTATTTTTATTTTATTTTTATTTTATTTTTTTGTTTTTCTTGTATTTCCTCGAGATCTACTCATTGGACTTGAAAATTTTACAAGAAAAGATAAGTTGCGGCCTGATTTTGAGATTTTATCTGTATACAACAAGTAATATCATATGTTATCTGTTGTATGGCAGGAAATATTCTTATGCGGGAGCGTGCCAAGAAAACATATGTGTGCCTATACTATGGAATTTATTTTGTGGTGCAAACAATGCCCCTTAATCTCCCTTAAGTTCAGAATTCAATGATTGAAGTTAAGGGATGTCGATGACCAACATGAAGTGAATCAGATTGATAACAACCTTAAACCACTCTACTCGTGGCTTGTCTCTGAATTCTGACTTTAATCTCCAATCTTCTCTTCATGATCACTCTGAGCTTCTTCTTCTATGTTAGATTTGTGATCATCCTGATTTTGACCAATGTAATATGTCCCTCCTTTAGAATGTGTCTTTTCATTTTCTTTACTAACTATTTTTTCACAACTAGACACAACTTCTACAAGATGACATAAATCAGCAAACTGTTGACATATAAAATGCACTCTTAACATAGATCTGAGATTTTCAATAACCAAATGAACACATTCAGCTTCTGAAAGTCTTGTGTTACACATGTTCCTTACGTACTTAAACTTTGCAATAAATATTTCAACACTTTCACCAGATTTTTGCTTCACTTTAGCAAGGTCAATAATTGTAATTTCTGGTTGAGCTTGATAGTATTGAGAATGAAATATTCTTTCCATATCTTGCCAAGTTTGGACAGAACCAACTAGTAGATTTACATACCAAGTAAAGGCAGGTCCAGTAAGAGAACTAGATAAAATTCTTAATTTTAACATGTCACTATTTGACACATCACCACATTGAGCAGTAAACCTGGCTATATGTTCAAGTGTTGTTTGTTTATCAACTCTAGAAAACAAAGTGAAATAAGGAATCTTAACACATTGAGGAAACTGAAACATTCGATCAATATAATCAAGATCAGGTTTTTGATAATGTGGTCTTGGTAAAGCTTTAAAAGATATCCCAAATTGTTCTCTTAATTGATATTGTATTTATTATCTTATTTGATTTTGCAATTATGCTCTTACTACTTTAACTACTTCATCTTATTTAGACCTAACCGTGCACTCAGCTGGATATTAGGATTGTTAGCTTTGAATTTATTTAAGGCATTATTTATGTTTGTTTTGATGATCACAAATCTAGTGATAATTGCATATTAATAATGATTCTATTCCAATGAATTATCATGTCATTTTTATTGTGCTAATCTCTCTATTCATGAACTTAAATAATCTAACTTTGTTTGAGATTATGAGATAGCATATGGTGAAGTCCAAAGTGATGGAGCTCAACAAGGATCAAGCTTGAAGATTTGAAGATTTTCTATCATTGGTTGAAGACTAGGATTTACATGTAAGCATTTTGATCAATCACTCATAGGGGCTCAAGTAACTTTAATTGGACCTTAGGATCCTTGCTCTCATACTTTAAAATACTTTCAAGGACCTAAACATAATTAGACCACTCGATTAAATTCATTTCACAAATGTTTTCAAGTGGCTTAGTCAAAATCAAGAACCCTTTGCGGATGGGTCAACTTAAAGGCAAACCTGATCCAATTGGTAAGGAATTAGATGTTGAGTTTTATATAGTTGGAAAGGTATTTGAATCTAGTTTATGAATCTTCAAACGGATCGCAAAAACGAGTTTTATAGAGGGAGTTATGGCCGTTTTAGTAAAGAGGGTCAGTCTGCGAAAAACAGTAAAAAAACGAGTCGATTGAAAAATGAAGGGTCCAGTAAACCGGAGGTAATGTTCAGTCGATTGGAGCACTGTTCAGTTAACCGAATTTCATAGCAGAATGTCTGTTCTCTATTCTAAACTTTCCAGTCGACCGAATCTTTGATCCAGTCGACTGAAACGCGCAGAATGCACTAACGGCTAGTTTTCTAAACTCTCTAAAAATTATTTTTACTCCCCCCAACCACTCCCAACAGCTGTAATCTTTCTTAGCCTATAAATACACGTTTTTCCATAACTTTTTAGGTTGATCAATCTGTTAGAAAACATCCATTTGAATCTCACAACTTGTTGATTTTTAATCATTCACATTTGAGTCCTAGTTGTGTGAGTTTATCAATTTGCTCTAGTTTTTTATTTGTATTTCTTTGAGAGTAAATTGAAGTGAGCTTTTATTTGTATCATCCACTCACTAAGGAGTTATTGTGTGAGCTATCATTGTGCTATCCACTCTAGAGAGAGAGAGTTTCATTTGTATTCAAATCATTTGTAAAGAGTGAGGGTTAGTAACCCTTGTATGCAAAGAAGAGGTGTTCTTCTTTGGGAAAGATTGAAGGCTCTTGTAACAGTTTGATCTACACCCGTGAAGTAGGTCAGATTAAGGAAATCCTCAAGAGGTGTTCTTGAGGGGTGGTTTTAGGCCTCGGTACGCGTATTTCCGAACCACTTGAAAACTCGGTTGCAAGTGTCTCTTCCCTTCTTTCTTTACATAATTATTTGTGATTGTGGTTGATTTGTATTAAGTTTTTAAAAAGGTTAAATTTCTATTAAAACCTTCCCGCCCCCCCCCCCCCCCCCCCCCCCTAAGGTTTCCATTTCGGGCCAACAAGGATGAAACAAGTAACGTACCTCATTACCAGTAGGTTGATAACCTTGTCCCCCACCAAAGAATCCAGATTGATTTCTTTGACCTCTAGCAATGAATCCAGGTTGATTGCCTTGACTTCCAACGATGAATTCAGGTTGATAGAACTGCCCCCTAGGCTAAGAACCAGGTTGATAAGGTTGCCCCCTAGGCTGAGAACCAAGTTGATAGTGTTGTCCCTCGAGCTAAGAACCAGGTTGATAGTCAACAAAACCAGACTGAACACCAGTGAAACTAGGTTGATCTCCAACAAAACCTGGTTGATATTTAACAAAATCAGACTGACCACCAGCAAAACCAGGCTGATCTCTAGTAAAACCAGATTGACCACCAGTGTAAGCAAGTTGATCCCTAGCAAAACTAGACTGACCACCAGCGTAAGCAGGCTGATCCTTAACAAAACCAGGTTGATGACTTGAACTGGCAACAAGATTGTAAGTGCCAAAAATTGATGAATTGAGTACATTTGTAAAAACTGGTCATTTTTTCTCGCACTTGTGGTATATTCAAAATTTTTACTTGACTATAATCCATTTGTCGAGTCTCTTTTGGTTGGACCATTTATTCTTGTGCATTGGACGTTAGTGACGATGATGGACCCAATTTCTCTACCATAAGATCCATTTGACGATCAATACTCATCATAATTTGATCACCAATCTTTTGCATCAAATCTATAATAGGCCTCATGAAGGTGGTTACTTGTTGAGAATTGGCTTACAAGAAATTATGCAAAGCATAATTAACATTATAATGTATCGCAGACATATAATCCTTAAGAACTTGCGGATCTGGATTAGTCACTTCCAACCATCCTTATTGGCTGAAAATCTTCCACATTGTGGCTTCTTTCAATGTTCTTGAAATTCTTACTGTTTTGAACATATTTATTGGAACACTCGATTCCCTTTAAATTTTTCATCGACCTTGAGGCCAATTATTTCTTTTTCCTTCGATTAACTTCAAGTTTTCATCATATCTTTGGAATGTGAATGAGATTTCTGACTTCCGGTCCCACAGGGCGTGCCAAAAATTGTGTGGAAGAAAATATTCTTTTGCGCGAGCATGCCAAAAAAACATCTTGTTTGCCAACAAACGTCCTCTAAGTATGGACAAATTGATTAGGCGATTTGGAAAGTAGAATAACAACACTTTTCTTTACGTTTTCAGTGCTTTGACGGAATCAAAGACTTAAAAATGTAACAGAAATCTCACCGATCAAGTAAATGCCCCAAAAGACAATATTTTTCATTAAACACAAGAACGGTTACAAGAGATTAGAGTAGTAATCACGCCTCCAATTCTAACACAAAGAAGGGGAACACATGCCTTTTTTACAAGTAACGAAATAAACGATCGGAGTGGCAAAACACTTCTCCGATTAGGGTGTTAAGAAGGAGAACACGCACCTTCTTTACAAGTATTGAAGAACTACCTCTAACATCTACTCCTAAAATAGGAAATGAAAATAAAAGATAAAAATGCCTATGACATGTAGTTTGTTTGATCATTGATGATGCCTTCTTCTTCATTCTCTCTTGTATTATAGGCAACATGGTGAATGTAGTTAACTGCATAACTGCCACTAAATTTCAGACTGATCACTGCATAACTACCACTGTATTTCAGACTGGTCACGCCACTTCAGGTTTACGACGTGGCTGATGAACATGATGTGATAAATTAGAGATAATAACCTCTTATACAACTAACCCATGATGTAGTAATTTATGGGTGGTTATTTTCCACTAAGCCATGTAAATAATGGTCATATGTTAATATAACTCCACTACCTTGTAGCCGCAATTCTCCACTAAACAGCAGTTTTTCTACTTTTTTATAACTGTTTTAATACATATAGCAGATTTTGTACACACATGTTGGAAAGATGGGAAAATTGACAATTATTTACCATCAATCTGACTTGTTTCAATGAGTAACCGTCATCATCCTGTGTTCAAACCCATCATCCTGGCCAACTACAAAAATAACGTCGCACGTTCTCCTCTTGTGTCTATATCCTCTATGGGCCCATACTATGGAATTTATTTTGTGATGCAAACATCTGTCTGCAAATGGATAATATGTTTTAATGATATAACTTTTCTCAATTCTTGAGTATTTTGGTGAATTTTTTTTTAATTTCATATTTTTTTTTCGAGATCTAGCATTTGACTTGGAAATTTTACAAAAACAATTAATTTGCAGCCTGATTTGGTGATTTTATCTATCTACAAATAGAGAATTTTAGCATTTTTTGAACTTTTTGTGTGTGTGCGCGTGTATGTACTTTTTATTTCATGCATTTTTTCAAGATCTATGTACCTATAATGCCAATGCTACAAAAGAAATATATTTTTGTTATAGCAATTTGAAATTTTTAGGCATTAAATGGCATTTTCCGACCAAAATAGGGAAAAAAAATAGCCTAATAAGTTTTTAAAATAAATAAATAAATAAATAACATAAATTTTAGATTGAACAAAAGCCAAAAAGACAAAACAATCTCCTTTAAACTAAGTGAGATACCAAATGGATTCGCATCAGATGGTATATGTAACTTATTCCTTGGAATATCCAATTGAACAAGAACTAGAGATCACAAATTAAAAGATCAACTCAACAAAAATATTATCCCAGATTAGGGGTGTTATTTGGAATGGAAATTTCTATTTCGACTAATTCCAATCCTAAAAATTCCGATTTTGGCACAAAAAAAAAATTCTGAATTCCGAAATTTCGAATTTCAAAAATTTCGAGAATTCCGAAAAATATTCTGAAAATATTTTCGAAAAAATCTGAATATTTTTCAAAAATTTGGAAGAATGCGAACTTGTTTGTCCCACATCGAATAAGAAGAGAAAGGAGAGAATAGGTGACTTTCTATAAAAACATGACTTACCCTTTCAATAGTATTCGTATTCCGAAAATTCCAAAAATTATGAAAATTTCTAATTCCAATTTCGAAAATTGCGAAAAAAATTCCAAAAATTTCTGAAGAATTCTGATTCCGAAAATTCCGAAATCGGAAAGGAAAATGAAATTCTGAAAAAATCGAAACGGAAATTTGAATACCTATTTTTTAATTTTCAAAATTTTCAAAATTTTGTCCGAAAGAAGTTATATTCCGATCCGTTCCGGCCGAAACAAACCTCTATCCCAGATACTACTACATTGGATTCGGCTATTTGAAGGCCATATAATCTCCAATTTGTTATAAATACCACACACTAATTCAAACAACAAATTTTCACTATCTCAGAACAAATTTTCACTATCCCAAATTTGATCCCCCACCTTTCCCAACTGTTAAGGCGAATTCCAAATCTTAATTTTATTTACTGAGAGAACAAAAAAAATAAAAGAAAATGTTTTCATGTGTTTGGTTAGTAGTAAGGAAAATTGGAAGGAAAAGAAAATGTAATGGGAAATAAATTAAAAGTATTGAAGATTGTGAATCACTTACTGTTTTTTACTATTTTTTTTTTAAAATATATTTCTTATGTTACAATACTATATTAATAGATATTTACAATATTAATAGATTTTTACTATTGTTTCGGAAAAAATTTCAAAATTTTTAGAAATTAAACAAGTGTTTCGATTTCCGTTCCAATTTTTTCAAAATTTCATTTTCTTTGCCGATTTCGGAATTTTCAGAACCGAAATTCTTCAAAAAATTTCGGAATTGGAATCGAAAATGGAAATTTTCATAATTTTTAAAATTTTCGGAATACAAATACTATTAAAAGAGTAAATCATGCTTTTATAGAGTCCTCTACTCTCCCCTTACTCTTTTATTCGATGTGGGACAAATAAGTCCATATTCTTCCAAATTTTCCAAAAATATTCGAATTTTTCGGGAAAAATTTTGGAAATTTTTCGAAATTCTCAAAACAGATTCAATTTTATTTTTTTTTTGGAATTTTAGGAATTCGGAAATCAATTTTTGGTGCCAAAATCATAACTTTTCGGATCGGAATCGGAATGTCCGTTCCAAATGACACCTCTATTGAGAACGGATAAAAACACAAGCGAAAACTCAAGGGAACTAATTTTCCTTCTTGATTTTCTTTCTTTTTCTTTTTTTCTTAGGGCTCATTGAGTGAATAATGCACTGATTTAAGGGTGAAAAAATAATGAAGAGTAAATTGAACAAAATACATCAAAAAATTCGAATGCATATGGAAAAAAATTCCAACATATAGATGAAATCCATCATCAGATACAACAAAAAGGTACCATTCGCGCTTGAACAAAATAGTACCAAGATGATACAAAGGATATCCTCAAGAAAACTCAACAACAAAAACAACAAAAGCCGACACAACCGCTAAAACTACAACACTAGAGAGTTTGCTCACTCGCAGGCACAAAAACCTGCTAGTTAGATGCCAAAAAAATAAACACCGATTCTAAATACCGCTGACAAAATTGAATCCTACGCAACGGGAATTTCTTTTTTCCTTGTGTCCTAGGAAAGAATGGGGAGAACAAGAATGCAATGCATGCCAAAACATTAAGAAAAAAGAATATGGAAATATTACTTCTCTACGCAACTTCTAAAGCCAAAAAAAAAATGCAATGACTAAAATGTCATCAGAGTACCAAAGCAACTTTCTCCTGGGAAACAAGCGAGGAAGGATGAGCTATAAGGGGCTCGTAGTGATCGGCTCCTGCTCCACACCAACCTGTGCATGAGAACTTATATGTAAACATACAACTTACAAAAGAGCAGCAATAGTAGAAAAGTCATTGTGTGTCTGTGTGAGTGATTGTGTGTTTACAAGTGTGTAATATGTGACTAAGACTTGGAGCAGCAAGTGTAGTATAGTCCCTGTGTGTGTGGGCGTGTGGGTGTAATCGTGGGTGGAATTCGTGACTATGCTGCAACTCATGGAACAAAGATATCACTTAATTAACACCCAAAAACAATCTTTTAGCAAAAGGTATTAAAAACCATGATCAGAAGTTCTCTTACCAGTTCCTTTCATGAAGAGAAAGAAGGGAGGTTCACAAATTTCACTCCTTGGACGATGTGGGAGGAAAAAAACACAATTTTCTTCATCAACCATTGCATCTGATCCATGTGCTTGCACCTACAAATAATAGACAGAAAAAAGGGAGTGAGTGTGTAAGCTTAAACAAAATGCAGAATTCAATTCATGACATCGGAGGCTCTGTTTGTTTCATGGATCAAGCGAGGAAAAGAAAAGGAAACCCCTTTTCCTTAGTTGATTAATGAGGAAAACAGGAAGGAAAAGAAAATGTTACGAGAAATAAATTAAAAAGTTTGACTTTTGTCGGTCATTTCCAACCCCTTTTTCTTAAAGGGTTGGGCCTTTTGCGCAATACCCAAACCTATGATTTTGTGCAAACTGAAAGTATAGAACACTCGCGAAACCGAAAATTGTACAGCTTCCATAACACGTGAGTTTTTTACGAGATCCAGAAACAATATTATGTCCAAAACACAAGTACTTTAGCTTATAGGACTCATAATGATACTCAAAATTGTGTAGCTTCCAAAACAAATCTTGAGTGTTTATTTGAGATCTAAACGCAAACTTCAACAAATGAAATTAGAAAGAATGAGGAGAAAATGGTTAATGAGGAAAACAAGAAGGAAAAGAAAATATCATTTTGAATTTTATGAGTCACTTCCCATTCTTTTTCTTAAGTTACAGCTGCATTTTGAATATTCAAGCATGGAAGAAAACACATGGGAACTAATTTTCTTTCTTGTTTTCCTTTCTTTTTTTCTTTTCCTTCTCTAAATCTGCAAACCAAAGTACCAAACAGAGCCTTAAGGGACTAAATCTTCTTCTTACCACAAATATCTCTCTTTTGAACTCGGTCGCAAGACACTCGATCGCTATATCATCTCCGAAAGCAGCGGCGTGACCTTCTCTGTTCTCATCCACAGTTAATAAACCATCCTCGGTATATTGCAGAGTGATGATATCGTAATCATCGTCGGGGGATCCAGAGATTGACATGTACTTAGCCCAACTCGGGCCGTCCTCCACAGCTATACATCTCTCTTTGTAAATAGACTCCGCAGCCAATTCTCTTCAATTACAAAAGCAAAATCAATAGAAATAAACAAAACAAAACACAAGTACCAATGAAACAGGACATCATCAATCTACAACATTCAGTCTCAGCCCAAGAACATATTCCAAGTACATATTCAACTACAATTTACCAAAAATATAAAGCGAAAAATCACAAATGCACACACATACATACACACTACTAGTTCATTTAAAACATACTATAACATTTCAAATAAAAGTTTCAATTTTAAAATGTGTTCAGTGTAAATTATTAAGAATCAAGGGGAAAACAAAAGGGTGAAACATTTGATTAGGAACTACAAATATTTTTTTTTATTAAGAACAGATAGTAAAATGCACTTTTAAATGTGTTCAGAATTATTATTTTATTTTATTTTTTTTGAAAAAAAAAAATCAAAATCAAGGAAGCTAAGCAATGATGCTTAGAAATTAGAATAATAATTCAAATTTTTTGTTGGAAGTCTAAAATGAAGTGAAAAGCAGTGCTCCGTATAAAATTTTTAATATATATATATACACATACACACACAAGCAAGATGCAGAACCCCTCGTTTGGTTTATAATAGAACATAGGAAATGCAAAACTAAACTACAAAGTTCAACTTTTTTAGCCCAAACAGGGAAACAAATGAAAGCTTAGAATAATATTCAAATTTTTTGTTGGCTGTGAAAAGCAGAAGAAAAAAATTTAAAAATTATATATATATATATATATATATATAAATACACAAACACACACACACACACACAAGCTATATGCATAAAGCCCATTCATTTCTCATAGAACAGAGTTGTTACCGGCATTATCCTAGAAACCAAACGGGCCGAAAAAGAAATGAAAAATCAAAAAAAAAAAAAAAAGGGACATTTCAAACAATCTATATCCGGATATCCAGATCTGGAGAAAGAAGATCAATAAACAAACAAAGAAATAAAGAAATTACCTCTGCATTCCAAGATTAACAAGCTCATAAATAGCTGAATCTAAACCCTCTCGATCTTCTTTCTTAGCCAACAACTTCACCTCTTGAACCACATGTATCCCCCAACCAGACTTCAGATCCGGCGAATACATATGCTTTATGGCCCCCTCGATCACCTCTCTCTCATCCCCATTCACAGATCCAAGATCTGCCATGAACCTCTTCACCGTTCTTCGCCTCAGATCTCCGGCGTCAATCGTTAACCCCATTGCCTTCCTCGACGCCGTGAATAGGCAGTTCCCGTCGGCCTCCACGTCGCCTCCGTGACTCAGCCGGAAAACCACAGATCTGGGCGGCGACACCGAAGAAGAAGAAGAAGAAGAGATATCATTATCATCGTCTGGGTGCTTCCACAGAACGCCCTTAGCGTGGAGCCTCTGCAAATGACGCCTTTGCTGGTCTTCTAAGCCTGAGACGTTGTCCCAGGTGGCTGTGATTGATTGGTCGGCGAGATCGACGGCTTCGATTGAATCGAGAGATGGGGTTGAAGTTGGGTCCCTCCATGGAATTACAGGAGGTGATGAAGTTGTCGAATCGCATATAAGTTTTCCCATATTTTTTGAATTTTTTTGGGGGGTTTTGTGTTTCTCTTCTCCTCTTCAATGGAAGAGTTGCAGAGAGAGAGAGAGAGAGAGACAGAGAGAGAGAGAGAGGAAAGAGAGATTCAGATTATTAGGGTTAACGGACAGATCGAAGACGCGGGACAGTTGGGGCCACGTGGAGGAATCTGGACATTAAATCGTTGTGGGCAATTCTGCCCGTGCGAGTAACACTAATGTAATGTAATAAGCCAGGTGGACCACGGTTGGTAAACCTGAGCCAATGTATATTCACACCACGTGGCGTACGGGGATTGGTTAGTTTCGTAACGTTCGGGGTGTTTTTCGAGGAGACTTCTTTTTTATGTTTGTGGCGGGACGGGCTATTATTGTGTGTAAATGCGTAGTTTCTATTGCAATCCGGGTATTGTTTAATGGGATAATTAGATTTGGGTGATGCTATTGCCACTTCATTATTGAACCAAGTCACTCTATGATACCATTCTTAAAGCATGTAGTACATGCATATCATGCATTACATACATGGTACCACATGCTCTGATAGTGGTACCATAGAGTGCATTGGTTCAATGATGGAATGGAAATAACAATTCCCTTAGATTTTAGTCAACTTTTTGTAGGAAATTTAAAAATTAGTCTACTACTTTTTGAAAATTAAAAAAATATAAAAGATAATTAAAAAAAATTTAAAAGTCATTAAAAATAAATAAATAAATAATCAATTTTTTACTAGTTATTTTGTATTTTAATTGACTTTTATTTTTAACGTTCTAAACTTGCACTAAAATATTTGAAGACTTTGCTCTCAATGTTGTGAGAGTTGTACTCGATTTTTAAATGATTTGATCTCTGTGTTTGAAAGAGTAGCTCCTAACGTTTCGAAGAATTATTCTCACTCGAATAAAGAATTACTCTAAAACATCATGTTAAATTTAATAACATTTTTTATTTTAAAAAATAACTAATATTTTTTTTCATTTTAAAATTGATTAAAATTTAATTATGTCTTAATTATATGTACTTTTAATCAAAAGAACGCATGGGATTTTGATTTATGTGAATGGAGCTTTGTTTATTATCAATTTATCCTTATCTTATTAGTTGATGCGATAGAAATATGAATTGGGAAAGCATTATTTTATGATACGGTCGTAGGTGGGTTGGGGTAGGCACCAAAGTGATGTTGACGAGTCAAAGTATGGTAAGTAAGGAGACAAAATTGGAGTTGTTTCCACGAAAATAACTTATTAATAATTTAATTATTAAATAAGATTGTTTTGAAATTTAAAAACAATTTAAGGGTAAATTATTTTTACCAAAATTGACTCTATAGAGTCGTTTTTATGAAAACTGAGTTTATATTTAAAATCGGTTTACTAAAATCGAGTTTAATATTGAATTTCATCGAAATATTTTTTCTGAAAAAAAAAATTTTATTGAAGAAAAAAGAATTAATACACAAAGTCGGTTTTACAGTCGTGCTTAGTAAAAATAACTTTAAATAAAGTCGATTTTGCCAAAATCGATTTTAGAAAGTCGTTTTTAGTAAAAACAACTATAGTTAAAGTCATTTTTAGAAGAAAAAAAAACGACTTTATAGTGTACCGAACAACCTTCGTGGGCTTGAAACAACAACAACAACAATAATCACTGGTTTGAGCTCACAAACCCAGTGGGTGTTCCTAATTTGAGTTCAGATCCTCAATTTTCAACAACCCATTTGCTTCAATTAGTCGGAAACACCGGTTTTGGTTCGACTGGGTTTCAGGGTTTTGAAGAGGGTTTTGGTAATTCTTTGTTTTTCAATAGATCTAATAAGATGTTGAAACCACTTGATAGTTTTACTTCAATTGGAGCCCAACCCACTCCTTTCAGAAAAGGGCGGTTCTGCGTAAGAATTTGACCAACAATGGGGACAATTTAGGGGTTTTGAATTTGAGTACTCAAAACCCACTAGTTCCTACTAAATGGATTAAGTGTGGTGAATGAGAAGAAGCGGAAGAACAACTATGGAAATGATGTGCAAGATTTGAGCGGTGATGGGTCAGGTTTGAATTATGATTCATATGAGTTTACAGAGAATGATAAGGTTGATGAGAGTGGTAAAAATGGTGGAAATAGCTCAAATGCAAATAGTACAATGATTGTTGGTGATCAAAAGGGGAGGAAGAAGGGAATTCCAGCTAAAATCTGATGGAGAAACGGCACCGTATAAAGAAGCTCAATGATAGGCTTTACATACTGAGGTCAAAAAGTTTATTTTACCCATAGTCGTTTTTACCAAAAACGACTCTAAGGCAAAATCGACTTTATTTAAAGTCGTTTTTAGTAAGCACGATTATAAAGAGTCGGTTTTACCGACTCTTTGAATTAATTCTTTTTTCTTCAACAAATAAATTCTTTTTTCAGAAAAAAAAAAAAAAAAAAAAAAAAAAAAAATTCGGTAAATTTCAACATTAAACTCGGTTTTAGTAAAATCAGTTTTAAATATAGACTCGGTTTTCATAAAATTGACTCGATAGAGTCGGTTTTGGTAAAAAATGATTTACCCTGAAACTGTCTTTAAGTTTAAATACACTCTTATTTAATAATTAAGTTGTTAATTTGCTATTTTCGTGGAAATAACTCACAAAATTGATGGAAATACAAAAGATGAGGATATAATATTGACTGCTAAGCCTTTTAAATTTTGTATTACAAATTATTTTCTAAATATATATTGTAGTGAGATCACCTTTAATAATGGTGGGATCACTTTAATAAATTACAATCTTAATTCAATGGGTGATCTACCACATGTATTTGAAAAATATTTAGAGTACAAAATTTTGAAAAATATTGTTACTAGAAATTGTTCGAGTCCATATGCACTGTGGAGAAAGGATTTGTTTAAATTTAAATGAGTAATATTTGGGGCACTAACAAAATCCACTAACACTTACTAACACACTCTATCTCTCTCCTAGTGGCTCCGTGGGGTCCGCAGTGGACCCCGCAGTACCACTAGGAGAGAGATAGAGTGTGTTAGTAAGTGTTAGTGGATTTTGTTAGTGCCCCTAGCATTGCCCAATTTAAATTAATCAGATTCTTATAAATGAATATTCAGATACTCCGTACATATTTAGTTTGGACTTTAGAGAGAAAGAGAGTAGGAATGATGTATAGACAGAATGGAAGGATATGCCAAAGGGTTAACTTCAAACTTTTCAAAATTTTAATTTATGAAAGTAGTGAAATGTGAGAACAACTTTAAACCGATAGATAATGATGTATTAAGGGTTCACAATATCCTAAATGATCATTTAGGAGTAATGTTATACTTTTCAAACTTTATCTCCTAAATGATTCTCAAACACAGGTGTTCTACTACCACATATATGGGGGATACAAAGTTTGTGATACCATCACTCATATGAACAGTGGCCCATTGCCACATAGTTTGGGAACTTTTTAGGATTCAAAATATGGAAAGTATAGCATTATCCTAAAATTCATCGGTTATTTTGTATTCTAAATTCGATTTTGACATTTGTGTTAATGGGACTAACTAAACTAATTTTTAATAAAAATTAAGTGGTCTTATTAGTATTTTAATATGGTCCTAATGTCACATTGTGTTGAACCAAATTATTGACACAAATTTATAATTATGGCATTATATTTAAGGGAAGTGCTAAATCTACCGCTTTTACTCACAAATTTTTCATCTTTTTGGATTTAGTAATATGGTAGATTTAGTAATTCCCTATTTTTGGTGTAGATGAGTGTGGCCCAAACATTAGTCTTTAAGTTTTAACAAGTAATTATAATATCTTTCGCATTGCCAGATTGATTAGCAAATGAAGCATCTTTAGAAGGTTCGCAATTCCTATTGACGTTGAATTGGAATATGTAAATGACAACTTTTTTCCCCTATTTTTTTTGCAGGTTATATAAGACACTCACAAGGTTGTTTGTGGGATCAGTTGAAGGAGGTCTCTAAAAATGAATTTTTGGAGACATTTTTTTTAATTGAAGTACTTACATTTTTTAATGGAACTTCAAATTACAAAATTAACTACTAAATTTTGGTAAGAATATATACATTCCGAAATTTTATAATTTTGGAGACATTCTAGAATGCGTTTTGAGGATTGGCTGGATCATGTGATGGAAACAGAAACAATTGATAGAGCTGCACTTTTCTTAATCATAGCTTGGGCAATTTTTAATGGAACTTCAAATTACAAAATTAACTACTAAATTTTGGTAAGAATATATATACGTTCCGAAATTTTACAATTTTGGAGACATTTCTAGAATGTGTTTTGAAGATTGGCTGGATCATGTGATGGAAATAGAAACAATTGATAGAGCTGCACTTTTCTTAATCATAGCTTGGGCAATTTGGAGTGATCGAAACACGCGGGTTTTCGATGGGGGTGGTGATACAGTGATGGGTGTATGTGAATTTGTGGATCCCTATTGGAATGAGATCTTTGGCTAGCCGTGAGCCTGGGCTACCTCGTAACCCTTCTTTGCGGCCAGTTACTTGGCAAGCTCCGACTCAAGGTATGTTTAAAGTGAATGTGTATAGTACGGGTTTTGAGGAACTGCATGGTTATGGTGTTGGAGCGATGGTCCGAAACCATGAGGATCTTGTTATCTTTGGCGTTTCAATGTTCATCTCGGTTTGGACAGTGAAGTAATAGCTGTCCTACGGGCTTGTGTTGCGATCGAGGAAGCTAGGCTACATGGGGATGTGCTTGAAATGGATTGCTTAAATGTCATGCATTTGTTAAAGGAGGCCAATTCATGTCTTGCTTCTTGTGGCCACATTATTGATGAGACAAAGAATTTTCTCTCTCCGTTGGGATTTATAGAGGTCAAACATGTTCATAGGCCTGGTAATAGGGTGGCTCACGAGCTTGCTCGCTACGCAATTATACACCATTCGCATGTTTTTTTCTTTGTTGTTCTTCCGGATTGTATCCAGTCTCTTGCTTCTCACGAGGCTGTGACTCGTTGAATTTTGGCAATGAAATTCCCACTTTTCCATCAAAAAAAAAAATTAGCATATAGGGGTGGTGTCACACTCTAGGTAGTGGGGTCACTTGAACTCACTAAAATTTTGAAATAACACAATGATATGTATAATTTCATACTTTGAAATTTATTATTTCTTATATTGACACAACTGGAATGAAGAAAAAATTAAGAGAGATGTCAAATTTGACGAGGTTTATGGGGTCAAATATTTTGTGATGTCACTAAATAACCTAAATTCACATATTTGTAATGTTTAAGTATAAGCAAATTACATCCAACTATATCTATAATTTTTTTTTGTATGTAGTCTTATAAGGTTGTAGAATGAAACACTAAAAAAAAAAAAACAAATTATGTTGCCATACCATCAATTTACAGTACTATCCATTTCATCAAAAGTAAATATTGTGGTCCAATTAAAATATTTATTGAGTAACTCTTAAAATGCGCTTCTCAAAGAGAGAGTATTGACCTAACTAGCTAAGTATCATTGTATAAAAAATAAACATGCATAGTACTACGTATTTCTATTTTTTTTGTATTATATTAATTAATAACACCATATGAATTTTTTTAGGAGACAGTAACTACGAAATAAAAAGTTCTTAGAACATAGTGTAACCAAGACCATATACAAATTATCTTATGTAAGTAATGCTATACCCACACTCCCTTAATTCACACTCAAAAACTCACACCCACTCTCCAATGTTAGTAGGTCCCACAATGTCACCTATGAGTTGTTGTGAGTGGGTATGAGTTCTGAGTGTGAAGTGGGTGCAGGTGTACTATACTTCCGAAGAATTTCGATTCTGAAAATTTCTGAAAATTTCAAAATCAGAAAGAAAATTGAAATTCTGAAAAAATCGAAACTAAAATCGGAATACCTATTTAATTTCTAAAAATTTTGGAATTTTTTCCGAAAGAAGGTATTCCAATCCATTTATGCCGAAACACACCCCCTAGGGTGTAGCATTACTCTCACACCCACTCACAATCACTTCTGATAGACCCTTCAGTGTCAGTAGATGTGGGTGTAATATTACTCTAAATAAAATATATGGTTGTGTAAGCGAAGTTCAATTTTTTTCATTTATTCAAGTTTTAAAGTAAGTACTTAGAGATTCAAGTCTAAACAACCTAAATGAGCTTCAGATGACAAATAATAACTAATTAATCATGAGAAAATATTGTAATCAATAAAGCATGAGCGACACATGCAGATCATTATTATATGATGAGTACTCAAATTTATTTTGCATTACAATTTACAACATCAACGAAAGAGTCAATTAATACTCCATAGGACAAATGAATAGACCTATGTGACCAGTAACCCAAATCAGGATCCAAAAAAGCAAATGTATGTATTGTTCGATGTTGCAGATTATTTATCGCCATGCCAAATGCCTCATGTTTTTGAGTAATGCTAGGTTGTTCAACTTATTCTTGTAATTCATTTATAATCATCTCTATTTCTCTCTTAAGGGCACTATACCCCTAGCATTACCATATGCTTTTTGATGTTAAACATTTAGGACGGGAATAAAATATATATGGTAAATTACAATGATTTGCTCAAGGTATATAAGGGCAAAATACAGAGACCCCTCTTATGGTTTGCTTAATTATATTGTCTTTCCTTGTCATAGGTTGAAACCTAACAAAGTTAAAGTTGTATGCAAAATAATCTAGATAACCCCCTACTCACACACACACACACAAAAGAAGCTTATTAAATTAAAACATCAACACACTCTTAATGGAAGAGGAAAATGTTTCTAAACTCCAAACCTCAAGATGTCAAGAGAGGCGATCAATGTAATTATACAACCACAAAGAAGATCCTTGTATTTTAATCATGCCTCATGCGAGATGGGTGTAGTTTATCTCAATATATAAAAATTAAGATGAATGGTATTTTTATTTACCACAACAAAAAAAGGTAATATGATCATCAAGGAAGATATTAGATGTTCGGGAAAGTCCAACAATTTTTGTAGCATACTTTCAATGTTTCTTTTGGGAGAAATGCTTCGGATGCATAAAGCATTCATATAAAGCTGCTCACAAAAAACTCTCTCCCCTCAGCAAATTCCACTGTGTCAATAGACCCATTAAACTTCCACATTCATAAAACACTAATAGATAGATAGACACAATAAGTGTTTGTGAGCAACTTTATGTGAAATATTTTGTGGATGTGGATGTTTTATGAATTCACTAATACTGTGAGATCCGTGGAGGACATTACTATTCTTTTGGATGTGTAGGACAATACCATTGGCTCACTTAATCCGAATTGGGAAGTTATTCTTTTTTTTTTTTTTGGTTGCCCACCCGGTATCCAGGGCTTTGCCCTGACTAATCCGGATTCGACCCGGGTCGCGCACCTGACTATGGTGGGTGAGTCTCCCAGCGGGGATTTTTTGCATTCACAAGGTCTCGAACTCGAGACCTTGCTTAAATTGGGAAGTTATTCATTAGCCAAAAAGTAGTTGATAATGGAGAATTAATATCTCTCTGTTTGGTAACACCCTCATGATCTCAGTACTATTCATTTTGCACTTTATGCACAAAATCTTGAGAGATTATTTCGTGTGATCGCTGTGTGAGTTGTACCATATATAATTTGAGGGAAAAATTCTATGATACATCCTATATTGATAGAAAATACTTTTGCTCACCCAAAAATTGGTACACCAATGCTCACCCAAGCATCCCATTGGCCAATGCAGTGGGGCTCAGGATTAAACAATATTAAATAACATTTGTTTAATTCTGGGTCCCACTGCATTGGCCAATGGGATGCTTGGGTGAGCATTGATGTACCAAATTTTAGGTGAGTAAAAATGCTCTCATATTGATATTAGTTGTTTCATGCGTCCTAATATTTTTTTGGTCTTACATGTAATAATTTTAAAAATCACATTAAAACGTAATTGAACATATTTTGACACTAAATTATTACATTCTCACACCAAATTAGACTGTATGATTCAACCAAACCCAGTACTCCGTAATATATATATATATATATATATGTATATATTTTTGGTCTAACATGTAATAAATTTAGAAATCACATTAAAGTGTACTTGAAATTACTTTGAGATTAAATTACGACATTATGACACCAAATTGAACTGTATGATACTATGATTCAACCAAATATATATATTACAAAAGATCTCTAATTTGAGTGTAATGTGAGTGCCTAATGAAGCACCTCAACACTCCACCATGTGATAATTTATAGAAAGCAAATTTCCGTTTTCCAAATTAGGTGTGTGTGTGTGTTTTTTTTTCGCATTATATTTTTATTTCTCAAGAGTAACTAAGTAATATCATGCTTTTCAAATTTCTATCACAAAAGTATTTCTCAAATAATGTAATAGTGGAGTCATGTCTAATGTAATGAGATTAATTGAATTTTAATTAGAAATTATTTATCATTTGAAAGACACTAATTTTAAAATAGAAATTTGAGAAGCATAAGATTACTCATTACTTAATGCCCAAGCAGTCTCACCTGAACATTCTAGAATCTCATCATCACCCAAATGTGAATCTCCACCGTTGATTGATTACTGTGATGTGACAAATTTACATCCAACGGACAAAAGTTGGATCTTTCATTAGAAGCTTTCACTGGGGTACAGAGCACGATATACACACACCATAAGCTGTACGTATATCATCAGACCCTACTGACATTCTCTTAATGAATATTCCACAATTTCCAAATTACGTCCTTAAACCCTTTTTTGGCCTGACTCAGATCCAACGGTCCACCTTCACCTAATCATGGTGATCAGTAGCATTAGTATTCAGATCAAGCGGCTCACAACGCGCTTTGTCTGTTAGACCTTTGTCTTCACTAACTGTAGTCTGCCCAACCTATATATATGAGAGAGAGACAGAGACTGAGGGAGTGTGTGTGTGTGTGTGTGTTAGAGAGAGAGAGAGAGGGGCGGTTCAGACAGGAGAGAGAAGCAATGGGAAAGGTACTACTAAACACCTAAAATCTCTGCTTGGTTGCTAAGAAAAACACAGATTTAAGAGAAGAAACCAAATACACACACACACACATATATATATATATATATAAGTCCTTATTATTATGATTCACAAAATTTAATTTTCCTTCATTTTCTCGGCAACCAAACAACGCCTTCTGTCAAATATTCTTTCTCAAAGTTCATGATAATTTTTTAATTCATTTGTTGTTTCGATTATATGTTATTTTGCTATGAATTATATGAGATTGTTTATATATATATTTATTGGCATATACTTGGATTGGAAACAGAGAAAGAGCAAGAACAATCCGAGTGAAGCACAAGAACAAAAACCTGAAGAAGAAGCCAATGGAGTGATTGTATTGGGGGTTCACATGCACTGCCAAGGTTGCGCCAATAAAGTGCTTAAAGCTTTGAGAGGCTTCGACGGTAGTATTAATTTCGTTCATTTTTTTTTTTTTTTTTAAATTTCTGTGTTCATATTTGATTTTGTAATTTTATTGTTTTAGCTTCTGAATTGTGATGTTCAGGGGTTGAAGAGATTGTAACGGATATTAAGAATCATAAGGTCACTGTGAAGGGCAAAAAGGCCGATCCGATGAAAGTTGCAGAGAGGCTTCGGAAGAAGAGCTTTAAACATGTCGTGATTATCTCTCCGATTCCCAAAGAAAAGAAAGAAGAGAAAAAGGAAGAAAAGAAAAAAGAACAGGTCCAATACATATATTGGCAATTTGGTACAATATACACAATATATATATATATATATATATGTATATGTATGTATGTATTTGTATAGGATGTGTAAATTGTGTGTAACAATTAGTAATTAAGTTGTACTAATGGCTTTGCAGCCCAAGGTGGTGGAAGTGGTGCTGGGGATAAACATGCCATGTGAGGGTTGTTCCCACGAAATCAAATACCGCATTCATAAGCTGCAGGGTATATTTCAACAATTTTCACAAACAAGCACTTCTCCAAATCCCTCTTTCATTCCAAGCTATGTACATTTATATGTATATGTAAATGTATATTTTTAAGCACAGTTGTACAATCTATGTAATATTTACTTTCACATAAGTAAAATCATTTCAAAATTGATAAGTATGTAATTATACTAATTAGCTGATGTTAAAATTCACTTGACACAATTCTACACTTCACAGCCATGGATGCCAGATTTATCAAGTTAAGATACTATTGGGTATTTATGTCCTTTATAATTACTAGCTAGTGAGTTGTATTGCGTTTAGTTTGAACACTCTTTAACCTCGTAAGATTTTCATTTCCCACGACGAAACAGAAGTCCTTGTAACAACCTTTTGTTCGTTGTTTAAGGGTTCATTGATAATTTTGAAAGCAAAAGCTTGTACCAAGTTATATACTTTCATTTTTAAAGATTTCGTTGATAATTTTGGAAGTACAAGATCGCAGCGAGTGATATCCTGAAGTCCTCAAGAATTAAGATATTGATAGTAAGTGTACATATTTATATCCTTTCTCAATCGAACTAGCTAGTGACGACATTATAGGTAAATAGTACATAAAACTGTAGCATTCTATTTAGTGTGACGATATAACAGGTAAGTAGTACAAAAAAAAATGGTAACGTAGCGTTAAGTTTTGAATACTCGCTAACCTCATAACGTTTTCTTTGTCCATTAAAAAAAGAAGTCGCTGCAATAAACTTTTGTTCATTTTTGAAGTATTCATTGTATAATAGTAGCGAATGATATACTTCATTTTTATAGAGTTCATTGGTACAAGAGTATATGAGTGATATATTGAAAACTTTCCCTAATTTTTTTTGTACGTTCTTTTCAAAAAATCAAATGAGACTCCCCTTGATTTCCAACTCCGCAATTCATGATAATGTGACTACACTTGTTCCTTTCAAGTTAATTTGAAATTTTCTCACTTTTTTTTTCCGTCATAGTGGTCAGTAAAATTGAGATGTATATATATAGATATAGATTTCGTTAAATAGATACATGACAGGGGTACATACTGTGGAGACCGATATGGCGAAATCACTTGTGACCGTGAAGGGAGTGTTTGAACCACAAAAGCTGGTTGAGTACATCACTAAAAAAGCTGGAAAACATGCCTCCATTGTGAAGCAAACACCACCTGATCAGACGAAACAAGGTGAGAACGCCAAGGAGAAGAAGAAAGAAGATGATACCAAGAAAGAGGCTAATTACCACATTTACCCTCCTGAGCTTGTTTATGCTCCTCAGCTATTCAGTGATGAGAATCCTCATTCTTGCACAGTCATGTAGAGAGTATAGGAAATTGGGGGAATGATAGGTGAAATTACAGAATTGGACAGTACTGCCTTTTTCTTTTTGTCATAAAATGTTTTGGATTATTGAGGTATATGCTCCCCTTTTTGTGTTAATGAAAACTTTGAAGAGTGAAAGATGTAAGTGAAATTTTGAATTAAACCATGAACTATATAGCCTACTGATAATAACACATTTTGTTACAGAGTTTTTTCATTACTTTGCTAATTTCTGTTAGGTGGTGTTGAATTGCAACTTTACTGGAGAATTTAATTCATGGGACCCTTCCCAAGAGCTTATGTTGGTTTTATATGCTGATGCTAATGGACTAGGTAGTCTTTTTCATGATTTGATGTCAAGAACTTTATATGAATGAAATCGAAGATTTTTCTTTAGGAAATTACCTTGTCTCTACCTTTCTATGAATGCTAAACCCCATCTTCTTCTATGTCGAGAGTCTGTGAGACTCGTCGAGTGCTTGAGAAGAAAGAAGGATTGCCTGGCTTGGTCCTACGATCAGATGACCGGGTTGAGAGCTTCTCCTGATTGATTTGGATTTCGTCCAAAAAGAAGAAAAAGTAGGCATTACAACAAAATTCCTCTAAATTGTAATGATATATTGCTATATGATCAAAATGTTAAGTTGTGTCTTACAATGTCTTACAATGTCACTTTGAATGTTTGTGAGGTATTAGGTGGTTCATCCTTCTCTGAACCTGAATCCCATATAAGGTCAATCAAAATCTGGAAAACTGTTTGGGCATCTGATTCAAAATCTGAAAACCTGGTTGGCCAAAAAAGGATATGATTCATTAAAGTCTTATTTTCTATCCATTTTTTTTTAGAAACAAGGTTATGTTTGTTTGACATAGACTCAATTTTATGTGGACTCAAGTACAAAAGGTAGGCATTCAGTGAACATTTGCATTTTCAAGCAGACCCAAAATATTATATGTATTCGTTCCATGTTTAGAAAATTTTATTCCTTAAAAGTGCTATTCTCTGTGTCCAATTTTATGCGTCTTTATTCCATATTTTGTTCATCACAAAACTAATGTTTGTTAAGAACATTCTATGAATTTTCTATTCCTTGCATATTCTGAAAATTTCATTCCTTAAAAGTGCTAATCCTTCTGTCCAATTTTATGTGTCTTTATTCCGTTTTTTGTGCATCCCAAAACTAATGTTCATTAAGAACATTTACTAAGGATTTTCTATTCCTTGCATTGCATGTTCAGAAAATTCCATTCCTGAAAGGTGCTGTCCAATTCCTGAACATATTTAAAATTTTAAAATATTTTTTTTGGTCCCAAAATTATTGTCCATTCAGAACATTTACTAAAAAATTTCTAATTACATTCACAAATTACCCGTGTTGGTTGAAAACACCCAACAAAAATAGATGTGAAAAAAAACAAGGGGAGGTTAAATTTAGGGCAATGCCATTATTTTCGTGGATGTGAATGCAATTGTTAATATTTTCTTAAAAAGTACAATTCTCTAGAATAGACACATAGGAGGGAGAAATATAGAAATATACGATTTGGCCCTAATTATGGTCATTAATAAGAATTGATCCTGACTTAATTTGGTGTATAGAAATTAATCCTTAATTTGCAATAGAAATCAATAATTAGTCCCTATTCCTAAATGGTTAGTATAAATCGAGACCATTATACCCTTGTCATACATATATACATAACTGTATATGTATACATATATTTATGACACATAAAATTCAAATAAAGTTAACCAAGGTGGTTAATAAATGGAGCGGATTGTTAGGAGATCATGGATAATGATTTTTATCTCAAAAATCATGCTGATTTGTGGTTCAAAACAGTGCATTTTTTAAATCTGTATGTAAAATGTTTATAGTAGAAAATGATTTGTATGTTTTATTGATTTGAATCATAGAAATAATAGACAATTTTTTGTGGAAGATTGAAAGTTGCTGATAAAAAGGTGAGAAATTCTCACATTATAGTGCGAAATTCATAACTATCATTCACAATATAATGCGAAATCATGCTGAAATTCATAATCTGAGAATTTTGTGATAAGCTTGTTGGAAGAAGTGACTTAGTTGTGAAAATTTTCGTATTATATCCATTCAAAAAGTGAGAATTTGTATTACTAAGTGAGAAATTTGTTATTAGAGCATTTGAAACTAGCCATATGATTAGATGTATATATTTATATGTGTACCACCAGCACAAATAATGCGTGTGAATGACGGGTATGGCAAGTGTAATCCATGAAGATCATGGATAAGAGAATAAATATTACTAAAATCAAGTAGTTTCCTTATTTTACTCAAATTTTAAATTTGTTTGCTAAAATCAAGGAGTTTCCTCACTTTGGTAAATAATGTAGTGGAATTGAAAGTGAGAATTTCTCACTATTAAGTGTATTAAGTGAGAAATATAGTGAACTTTCGATGGGATGTTTTCTATATATGATTCAGTCATTAAATGAGAATTTCTCACTCTGGTAATAATTAGTGAGAATTTCTCAGTATTAAGTGAGAATTCTCATTATAACATATTGAACATGTACAATTTCTCATTTAAATTAGAAGTGAAAAACCGCAAATTTTTACACCACACAAAATTAGAAATTTTCACTTCAACAGATTGATCATGTACAATTTCTTAGTTAAATAAGAAGTGAGGAAAAAATAAATTTTTATACCAAACAAAAATAGAAGTGAGAAATACCCACTTTATACAAACTCAACCATTCACACAGAGATTAAATCAAAGATTTCTCACTTTGAATATTTAATGAGAAATTTCTCACTTCGACATATTTATCATGTACAATTTCTCAATTAAATTAGAAATGAGAAAGCATAAATTTGTATACCTAATAAAAACATAAATGAGAAATACTCAATTTTATACAATCCCAACCATTCACACAGAGAGTAGATCTGAAATTTCTCACTTCGACATACAAATACGAACCATCAAATTGATGAGAAATTGACATTTTCTTGCCATTGTCATCTTCGTCGAAGCCCAAAAAATGAGAAAATTCTGATAAAAACTCTAACATAAAACGAACAACGAATCTTGAGTTTCTACCAAATCGTGAGAAATTTTGCAACCAAATTTGTGAGAAACATGTGAATCGCTTGATCTTCTTCAATCCACTTTGATCTCTATGAATCGTCTAACTGTCGATGATCGTCTCCAGCCGCATTCATTCGTCGTCGTTCACCTTCAATCGCCTCCAAATCGTTGGAGCTCTGTGCATTTAGAATTTCTCTTTTTTTTTTTCCCAAATATCTCATTGAATAGCATGCATGATTTTAGAAGGAACGTGATTTATGGGATTTTAATTTCTATTTTTGAAACGCTATAATGTAGGAAAGTCAACAATATGCATGGATGTGGGGTATTTTGGTCCTCAAAACAAATAAGGGACCTAATTCTAGTTTCATTTTTAAAAATGACCAATTCTAGTTTGGTGTCTATATTAGGACTAAATATTAAGTTACTCATTCAATAGGGTAAATATGACCTACCTACCTTGAGGTTTGGCCTAATAACATTTACCTCCCTCCACGTTTCAGAAGTAACACTTACCTCTCCTGTCAGAGTTTGTCTAGTAACAGTGTTAATTCAGTCAGTTAAGTTACTTTTTTACCCTTGCCTAGAATGACGCAGTTTTGGCTAAGATAAGTCCTTCGTTTCTCTCTCATCCATCTCTCAGTTGCAAAACCAAGCCTCTCCATGGCAGTTTATCCAACTACTGCCGTCCCCGACTCACCACCACCGCTAAGATCACCTTCACCTAGGGGTGTACATGAGCTGAGTCGCTCAACAAGGGCTCGCGGCTCGGCTCGATAAAAGCTCAGCTCGGCTCGGCTCGTGTAACAAACGAGCCAAGCTCGAGCTTGAATACAAAGCTCGTTTTAATAAACGAGCCAAGCTTGAGCACACATGGGCTCGACTCGATAAGGCTCGTGAATAGTTCGATTAAGACTCGTATAGTAGGCTCATGAAAAATCTCTTTAGAGTAATGTTTGAGTCATACCCATCTACACCCAAAAAGCATTCACACCCTGAGGTGGACCAATGAGAAGAGACTGACAGTGGATCCCGCAGTCTCTATCTCTTCTCATTGATCCACCTCAGGGTGTGGATGATTTCTGGGTGTGGATGGGTGTGCTCCTAGCATTGTTGATCTCTTTAATAGGTTTGACAAGCACTTGTTTATATATATGCATGATAATAATACAAATATAATATATGTATAATGCAAAGTATTTGAAATTGAAATAATATTATATATATGATAATTATAAAAACATAATATATGTATAATGTAAAGTATTTAAAATTAAAATAATATTGACATATTATAATGTGCATAGTCCAAAATTCACGTGTCAAGCAATTGTTTGAAGTAATATTAATATATATATATATATATATATATATGCCAACTGTCAAGCATTGAGTTTGGTCCATAAATTTTGATTGACAACTTAAACTTGCTACTAGGGGTGTACACCCCCCCCCCCCCCCCCCCCCCCCCCAACTATCTCTTTAGATCTCTCTCAAACCCCAAAATCCTCTCACCCCCCCCCCCCCAAACTATCTCTTTAGATCTCTCTCAAACCCCAAAATCCTCTAAAGAAACCCGAAAATTAAATAATTCGTCAAGGTCCTTCCAAATTTGATTCCCCTCGCGATGAGTTTTCCAGGATCGACTATCACCACTTCCGACAGTGGAGACACCTTGTAATATTTGACATTTTCTTTATTTTATTCTTTTTATGAAAATTGTACACCTACAAAGTTGGCTGATAGAGAGACCAGAGATGTACAATTTTCAGAGGGAGAAAAAAAAATAAGAAACCCACTTTTAGAGAGAGAGAGACTAAAAAGAAAGAAGAAAAATGAGATATGGAAAATAGAAAGACTCCCATTTTTTTTTTGTAGCTTTGGAGTTCCATTGAGTCATTGACGATTGGCGGTGATCGGAGGTCTATTCATAATAGATTTGAAACTTTTACAATGTTTGACCCAAAAAAAACACTTAGTGCATGTAAACATATATACATATAGGTGAGTTTTGGAATTACAAAATGGTTCACTATGTGAAAGATTTAGATGCACCTGTGCGAAAGAGTGATAAGATCGTAGTGCCTGGAATGGTTAGAGGGAGAGGTAGACCTAGACTGACTTGGGAATATGTAGTGCAATAAGATATGAATATATATAATTTAAATGGGCATATAGCTCTTGATCGTGTAGAATGGAGAAAAATGATTCATACAGCCGACCCCAATTGATTGGGACACAAGGCTTGGTTTGGTTGGTTTATATGTACACATTATGCATATGTAACATTAGTTTTTATTTATTTTTTACTAATTTGGTTTTTTATCATAAACAAAGGGTAGTTTAGGTATTTTAGCATTAGTTAAAGTGATGTCATCATTTATCTGTTAACTTTTCTAACGGTCACCTAACGGAAGGAGGAATCTGTTACTTAACCTCTAAAATAAGGGAGGTAAGTGTTACACCTAAAACGTGGAAGGAGATAAGTGATATTAGGTCAAACCTCAAAAGAGGTTAGCGATATTTACCCATAATAATATTTTGGTTATACATATGGCTCAGAGTGGCGGGAGCTTCATCTTTTGAATACGCCTTGCATAAAAAGCTCAGTTTTGTCCCCCACAATAGCCTCAATTCAAACTACCCTAGTGTTCCAATCCATTAAGACTCTTAGATTGGTATAATTTCGCCCCTTATTTTTCGGAAAAATCTAGTCCAACTTAACATAAACCAAATTTGTATTAGTACACTAAAAGGACGAGACTATATCCGACAACTAGTTCAACATATAACAAGATGAAGAACCACATATCTGGAGGAGGCTTTTCCCTTACGACTCAGACTTAGAAGACTTTATGGTGCTAGATATCTTAGGATCTAGCTTATCTTATATGTTTGATCGGGCTAGTAGTCCCGTTTCTATTGTGTTTAATGTATGTTAATAGTAGTTGATGAAAATTTATTGTAACAACTTGCATTTCCATTTAATTATTTGTATTTGCATTTGACATATTTAAATTCAAATTGAAAAACAAAATTCTAATTTGTTAAGTGTGTGAGAAACTACTTGGGCTCTAAGTAGTTTGAGATTGTTTTCTTTATATACAACACATACACACATCTTCTGTACATTTTCACTACAAACCAATATACTGAACTTGATAAAGAGAGTAAGAGAGATACACAGAGAACTCACAAATTATAGAGAGAGAAAGCTCACCTCTATACCAAGCTTGATTTGGGTTGCTTAATTCTTATATCTTTCCCAACACACACTTCATCTTCTATCACAGTGAGTATTTTAAACTCACTCCAAATGTAATTTGTGCTCCATTACTGTTTGTATGTATGTATATGTTGATCACCATGGTTAATTTCTTCAAGAACTCCATAGCTCAAGAACATGGATTTTCCAAACTAAATCAAAATTCGTTTTCTGAATAAAATATGAAAGATATAGTATGTAGAGAATATACGATTGTAAAATTAGAGATTAATTCGTTTGAATGGCGACGTATGATTAAAATGATGTTTCCGTCAACTCTCGATTTTTCGTAAAATCTAAGAGCTATGGATCAATTCATGTAAAATTGATTATAGGTTCTTTATCCTCGTTGAAAAATGAAGAGATTCATATATAATAAGGATTGATTTCGTTCAGTTTTCAAAATGGGTCTAAAATATGAAAATAGGAGAAGTTTTAGCGAAGAAGACGAAGACACTGCTGAAACTCGCGTGCGCGATCACACGAGCAGCCTATCGCGCGAGCGACCCGTGCGGGCAAGCTGTGTGTTTTCTGGCAGAAAGAAATATTTTTAAAAGAAAACGAAAATTGGACCTATCGCGCGAGTGACCCGCGCGAGTGAGATGGCTGGTTTCAGGCAGACAAAAAAGATTTTAAAAGAAAATGAAAAGTGGGCATATCGCGCGAGTGACCCTTCGTGCGAGCGGCCCGTGCGCGCAACTTCTGACAGTTTTTAGTTTTTGCTTGTCTTATGTTAAGGAACTGTTTGGGTGATGTTTTATGAACTTTTAAAGCTCTGTTTGGGAAATTTACTAAATCGGAATCCTATTTGGTTATGTTTGGACGATTAAAATGATGTACTACGACTTATCAATCCCCGTACGCACGCTGTTTCTATATTTCAGTGATTTACTTTATGTTTAAAGTTTCATAACATACATGTGAAGTCAGTTGTACATGCATGGTGAGTATGAATGTTGTCAGTGTGGAAAAGAGTAATGGTGAGTGTGGTATAAAGTGTGTGGTTGAGATTATGTTGTGGACACTCCCTGGTAAGTGAGTACCAAAGTGTGTTGTGGTTGAGATTGCGGCTAAAGTGTCTTTGAAATGCGACGGTGGCAAAATTGGACACTCCCTGACGATCATAGTAGCGTCAAAGTGTGTGACGCTGAACTTGGACATTCCCTGGCACCCATGGTAGTGCTAAAGTATGGCCTACGGACACTCCCTGGTACCCGAGTCTAGATACTGTGTAATGTATTTGCGAGGCGGATTAGGTACTAAAGTGTGAGGCATTGGACATTCCCTGGCACCCCGTGCTAAAGTGTGAGGCAAACTGGACATTCCCTGGCACCCCTGTGCTAAAGTGTGGCTATCGGAATATTTTAAAGATACTGGTGAGAGATGGTGGGTTGTTGTGTTTGTCGAGAGAAAAGAGTCGGTAAGATGAGATGATGCATTATTTTCATACACGGTCACATATATGTGAATTATACCTTTCAAATGATATTATGGTTATTTTCTAAAATGAACTATTTACTCTAATGTAAACTTGTTGAATTAAATGGGAATTCGAAAATGGTAAATGAGTATGTCTTACATTCAAAGTTATGTTTTTAATACTCACCAGCTTCTTGAAGCTGGCGGCGTTGATGCGCCCTGGACATTCGTGTTCAGGCTTTTCAGGTTTTGATCAAGCGGAACATTATGACTACGCTAACTGAGAACGGCTGCTTTTGGAAGACAACCCTGTTATCAATATCCTATGCTTTAGTTTATGAACTGTTTTGTAATAAGGATGACTGTAATAGATGTTCAGTTATTATTTTGATTTAAGGCGGTTTGTGCCTCTAGAGACCCCGTACTGTAATAATTATTAAGTTAGAAAAATTTTATAAGCCTTGATTGCTCTGGTCTGATTATTATGTTTTCGTTGTTGACGTTTGGGACGAAATCGATCCTTCAAACTGTCACGACCTACGGGTCCATAAAGGAAATTAAACGCTTTCCATATTTATGCTACGTCGGGGCGTGACATTTATGTAATCAACTACATAATATTTTGACTTGTTTATGAATCTACTTTTACGTATTTAGTATTATTGCAATGACTAGTGTCATGCATATATATATATATATGTATTATAGCAGAGGTTCGACCAATTGATAGATAGTACACAGCGAGCATTGCATTCCACCTTTAGACCGACAATCAAACTAGACACACTAACCTAACGATAGAAGACGTCTTACAAGCTCACGTCATCAACACACAATCAACACATCATGAACACGTGGGAGAGTTTACACTAGTAACTATGAAAGCTCGTGGCACAACAAGAATGAAGACACGAGAGAATCCACTTGTCGCAGGTCAATGTTCGCCAACTACGACAAAGTCAAGTATAGTCATAACGTCATTCAAGGCCCTATACGGAAGGCCATGTCAATTATTGTAATACCCGTACCCGGAAAAGGGAAGTAACATTTAATTTATATGCATTAATTAATATAAACAATTGCATGTGATGATTTGGGTAAGTTCCAGTTACCCCATGTGATAAGTACTTGGTAAAGGGCACATTTGAAAGTTCCACTAGAGGTGAGACAGATATGAAAGTGTTACCCAAGAGAGGTTTGGATAATATAAATTGCATAAATGTGCATTTATGTGGTTAAATGGTAGACATGTAAATGTAAATGTGTACATTATAATAGTTGTTGATACCATATGATTGTTTAATTGATAAAATGTTCAGTATTTTATATTCTATTATAGTTCATGTTTATTTATGAGACGAGTTTGGGTACCCTTATGAGGGCATAATTGGACATATGGTATAATTGGTAGGCTAATTAGTGCCTTCATATAATATTCGGGGCCTATACGTGACATAGATATAGACTCATTGAAATATTGGGTAGTCAATATTAAGTCATTTAGATTTTTTTTTATAATAGAATTTGAAAAGATTGGAGGTGTAAGTGTAAATAGTGGTAAGTCTAGATACATTGAGATGCACCTTAGCATCTCCCATCTTCATTATCTTTAAAAAAAAAAAAAAAGACAAACCGTGAGCTTGTTAGTGGCTAACGGTGGCGGCGGCGGTTTTTATATATATAATATAATATATAATATATATATATATTAGTTAATCCATGAAAAGAATAGTCAAGGAAAGAAAAGAAAAAGAAAAAAAAAGAAAGAGAGAGAAGAACAGTGAGGGAGCCGAGAGCAGAAGAGAAACAGTGAGGGTTTCACTTTGTCGACGCCATAGCTTCGCCGTATGTTGCCCAAATCGCGATATGAAGTCATATCTGTACTCATGGGGGTAAGCCCAACCTTATGGTATAATTTATTTTCAGTTTAATCGATAGATTTTTCGTGATCCAAATGGATTGGTAACATTTAGTTTACCAAAATTGTATAGGATTAGCATTGGAATCATTAGGAGCTGGTTTTACGAAGGAATTCGGGGTTTCTAGGCTTATTTGGTTATTCGTAGAGGTGAGTGTCCTAATCCTAAAATTGGATGTTTAATGTCTTTTAATTATTATTAAATATTTTTAAATGCTTAATTATGATTAGGTAGAAAAGCATGTGATTAATTAGCAATTAACATATTTGAAATGTTGAAATTGCCATGTTGAACTGCTTATTTGCTTATGTGGGTCAAAGGGTCTCAAGTGATAATCATCATTATTTAGCCCGTATATAAGGGACGCCCATTTCTCAGAGATAAGGGGGATGATGATGAAGTCCTCAGAGAAAAGGGGACGGTGGTGACGACCACCAGCGAATTGACTACGGTCAGGAGTGAATGAGAGTGATTTCGCTATATGCGACGGAAAAAGTGAGATTGGCCCAGAATCAGGGGTCCAGAACGATGGTGGTTGATTACTTGACACGCCGGCGACTATTTATTATTGTGATGCATAATTGGTGTTATGATTCATTAAATACTCCAATTGCATGATTAGCACCACGTACTCACTAAGCGAAAGCTTATTCGATTTTTGTGGCTAATGACCACGCAGGTTCAGATGAATACGACCGTGAAAAATGATCAAGACCACGGGCTGGGTTGCTAAGATGGGTTTTGTATTATTCATTTTATTTATTTATTTTAAATTACTAGTTGGAGATGTTTGGGAGTTGTGGTATAATGATTACAGTTTATATATAAGAATATATTAGAGATTACGATTTTAACTTGTTAGAATGAATCTATATATATTTAGTTGGATTTTGATGTGTTTTGAAATATTTAAATAAATGAGTACAGTAGGGGTTAAAAATGTTTTAATTATGAAAACAGGGTGAAGGGTGCTACAATGGGAGAAACTTTGCCCAAGTACCATTTGACGGTTTTAAAATTTTATTTTATTTCTTTTGGTTATTTCATTTGATAAGTTCATATTTTATTTTACCCCTGGTACTTCAGTCAAAAATCTTTTGGTTATTTCATTTGATAAGTTCATATTTTATTTTACCCCTGGTACTTCAGTCAAAAAATGGTATTTTTGGAACGTTAAAATAATAATAATAATAATTGTTTGGTCATTGGCTTTGTTACACGTGTCCTAGCCCGCGGGGGCGGGTTGGGGTGTGACAAATTTTTGGTATCAGAGCAATAGGTTAGAGCCTTTGTGGACGAGAGGCGAATACAACGCGTAAAAAAAAAAAAAAAAAAAAACATGTATATGTCAATCGTGACACGTAGCTACATGTAGAGGCATACATATTTATAACACGTGATTTAAATATAGTTGAACATGCATATCATGTTGCACGCATTCTACATATTATAATATGTGGAGGGATGGTTGGAAGTTTCATTGTGATAAAATGGGGTATATAGGGAAATGTTTTTTCCCATATGCTGAATTTATCGAGTTGGAAAGAGGGATTGAGAATTTAGTAAGAAATTCTGAATTTGGGAATATTATGGAATTTGGGTTCAGAAATCAAGAGTTGAGTTGGTCATCTTGAAATGATTTTACTGATATTATATTATCAAGGGTATTGACTTGATGAAGGGTTATTGAGTATTGGGCTATAATTGTGGGTATGGATTTCTTTCCGAATATTATCGGACATTATTATTAGTGAAGATTATTTCTTATTTTCTGTCAAGAAAATGGATATCTGAATTTCTTTATTTACGGTGGGTCTTCTGGTATTCAAATATTATAGTTTGGGGAATTCTGGATTTCTCATGATTTATATGGACCTCATGATCAGATACGATATTATTATTATCTCTTATTTCTCAATTTATTCGGTAATGATTTTCGGGGGTATTTATCGAGCTCCTTATATATTTTCTTAGGATTGAGGGTGAATTAGTGAGTTTGTCGAAGTGATGAGATATTTGGGGATTTATCCAATTGCTTGAATTATCTTGGGTTGTTGAGGAATCTCTCAACTCTATTTGGATTATATTGGGTCGTTGAGGAATCTCTCAACTTCATTTGGGTTATATTGGCTTGTTGAGGAATCTCTCAACATAAAGTTATTTATTTCTATTTCTTGGGATACCTCTCTTATTATTGGAAAATGATTGGTTCTCCAACGTGTCAGTATGAATATTACATTTGGGGTTAACTCAGAGTAACAGACTTTCCTATTATGTTTCCATCGATTGGGTATCATTACGGTTATGAATTATTATTTTTTTGGTTAACAATATGATTGATTGTGATCAAGATTAAGTAGCTGTGTTGTATGAATAACCAATTGGGTTGATTGGCTATACGAGGTATTAGAATTTTCTACTAGAGATCTGAATTTGAAAATGGGTTTACTAGTTTAATCAGTAGTGATCTCTTTGATATCTAAACCACTCAAAGATCCGTTCAACCACCACATAGATCAGGTAATCGTATTATTATTAATATTTCTTTGTACTTTATATGTAAGTAATAGAGATCTGACTATTGCACTGCACTGTAGCAATTGTCAGGTATCCTAATATATCACTGGAAACTTTCAGACTTTGAAATTCTTTGTATGTCACGTTAAGTGAGGTTATATATACTTGAATGAGTAGAAAATATTTTGAAATCCTCTCTTGTGGATAAAAAAAAACACTGATTTATTGTGAATCAAGAAGTGCTTAAAAATATTTTGATAAAAGAAGGTATTTGTATTTACCCAAATTAGGTAGAAGGGGAAAATTAGTGAAAAGAATTTTAATTAAATGTGGCCATTTTAATTGTTGTTTAAATGAGTTATTAATGGAAAATATTTTGATTATATAATAATTGTATAAATGTTTTTATTCCATAGAAATAGATTTTAAGTGAGTACTATTGGGCTAGGAAGCTCACTTGAGTACATTACTGTTACTTTTGTTTTAAATTGGAATATTATATTTTGAAAGGAATTCCAAATGACCTTGGCAAGAAAGGGGTCTGAAAGTAACTTGTGATATTCTACATATTATTTTTAATACTGTTTATTGTGGTTGTAAAAAAAAAAAGTATCAATTTATTTCTTGGGAACCGAGTTGGGATATCTTTAGTTACAAGATGAGTATGACAGGGTAATGAAGCACTTCATTTTAAAGAGATGTTCTTGATATCTTCAAGTAGGTATTGAGTTACAATAACTGGTGGATATTGTATTTCTCGAACGTATTATGGAGTAGAATTCTAACATTGGAAAGAAGAAATCACTTGTTGCTTGGGACTACAGTCGGAGATCAACAAGTGATCTTGGTTACACACAAGTAACGCATTTAAAAGGGTATTGCACACTTGGGTAAACAGGAGAAAATTTGAGATTGAGGTGTGTTGGATCATATTTAAGTTGTATCGCGAAAAAAAAAAATCAGTTCCTTATTTATTGTAAGTGCTACAAGGAGGAAACAAATGAGTATATCGATTTTTATGTATTGGGGCTTAGACAGCGTAAACCGAAAGACGAGTGAGTTCTACAATCTGAAAAGTTTGAGAATCTTGAAGCTCTGCCTTATGTTGAACATCTGGTGGGTGAGTTGTATTTCTGGATATGTGATTTAAAGGGGGTAGAGATTTTGTGGGTGTCATTGGGAATCAATCAATCAGAACTTATGAAGGTTGCAGGAAGTTGAAGTTATGGGATTGACTGGGTGTTATTGAAAACATATTGAAGATTTCATTTCTGTATGACAACACGTGTGAAACTTATATCGATTACAGTGAAGTTCCCAATAATCAAATGATTATCGATCTATGATAATACTGATATTATTATTGCAGAGGTTTGTGCTGAGATTCAGTTATTTGTTGATGCAAAAGTGATATATACTGCATATGGTTGAAATTTCATGAAATGAACTATCTGGTACAAGATTTAGAATTCATGGTATTCCTCCTATATTAAGCACCTGACAGCAATATTCTCTCGAGCTGGAAGTTTATATTAATTGTGGTGACTTGAAATATTTTGTTCTACAACTACTATTGAATACATGGTATAGAGGATAGTTAGAACTTGTGATAGCTACAGTTTCAAATTTTATATTAATCAGGTGAAGACAAAATGGTTGTTGGTGCTCGAATCAGAGATCACGGGGATTTGGTGTGCGTGTTGACTATTTCGAAATAAATTTAGTCAGACTCAATATTTATTAGAAACTGTAATTGTTCTAAAAATTAGGGAAGGAATGATGGTATTAAATTGAGGTCATCCAGCATTGCTATAATAGATGAACGAAAATTGACTTAAAGATCGGTTTGAGTTTCTGTTTTAGAAATTTGTGATAAAGCATTAAAAAGAAAGTGATTGAGCTCTGCTCTACAGTAAAATGTAACAGAATTTCAAAGTCCAGTATGTACATCGAGTGAAGATGGCTCAAGAAAATGGGTTGAGAAGAAATATTGAAGCATATAATGAGATTTGAGTATATAAATATATTAGTAATTGGGTATGTGACATTACTAATTGCATTTCATTGTATATGATGATTTAGTAATTAGTTACAAAAGGTACAAGTTTTCTTGAAGATTGATTTGGCATCTAGGTACTATCGGATAAAAATTGAATTAAGCTATTGAGGAAGCTGCTCTCCGATGGAAAACGTAAAGTATTATTTGTAATATGTGGTATAAGGGCAGAAATAAAAGGTTCATGGGGTTATTGTGATTGATACTATTGACAATCTGAAATTGAATGTTTATCATATTAAATTTCATGACGGCATTGCCAAAGTCAACAAGAATTAGGTGTTTTCATATAATGATTTGTCGATAGGTTGATCTAATCAGAATGTGGTATTGATTGAAATTGCGGATTTGCTGGGATTAACAACCTATATGTGAAAAGAATTTGTGAAATTATGTGGATACTAGCACTTGTCATTCTAGAAGGAAATAGTCGATTATGAAGAAGTTCTGGAATCTTGCAAGAAGCAATGAAAGTGAAACTGAACTGTTGCGAGACGTTTTTATCACCCGCTGATACTGGGTGTTCTAGAATAATTGGGGAAATGACTACCATGGGAAAGAGATATTCTAGAAGATTTATCTTCAGAAAATGGTATAATTTTACAAACCAAGTGAGATTGAATTCTAGTGTGTCAATTGAGAATATTGAAAGAATGGGAACAGGTTAGTAGTGATTGTGGTCAAACCAGTGGGTGTAACATATTTTATCATCATACTGTCGCAGATGAACCAGTAAAGGGTTGAGAAGAATTACTTATATCTATTTGTTTCGTGAAGATGAGAAAAGTTTGGGGACAAACTTCCTAAAAGGGAGGGAGAGATGTAATACCCGTACCCGGAAAAGAGAAGTAATATTTAATTTATATGCATTAATTAATATAAACAATTGCATGTGATGATTTGGGTAAGTTCCAGTTACCCCATGTGATAAGTACTTGGTAAAGGGCACAGTTGAAAGTTCCACTAGAGGTGAGACAGATATGAAAGTGTTACCCAAGAGAGGTTTGGATAATATAAATTGCATAAATGTGCATTTATGTGGTTAAATGGTAGACATGTAAATGTAAATGTGTACATTATAATAGTTGTTGATACCATATGATTGTTTAATTGATAAAATGTTCAGTATTTTATATTCTATTATAGTTCATGTTTATTTATGAGACGAGTTTGGGTACCCTTATGAGGGCATAATTGGACATATGGTATAATTGGTAGGCTAATTAGTGCCTTCATATAATATTCGGGGCCTATACGTGACATAGATATAGACTCATTGAAATATTGGGTAGTCAATATTAAGTCATTTAGATTTTTTTTTATAATAGAATTTGAAAAGATTGGAGGTGTAAGTGTAAATAGTGGTAAGTCTAGATACATTGAGATGCACCTTAGCATCTCCCATCTTCATTATCTTTAAAAAAAAAAAAAAAAGACAAACCGTGAGCTTGTTAGTGGCTAACGGTGGCGGCGGCGGTTTTTATATATATAATATAATATATAATATATATATATATATATTAGTTAATCCATGAAAAGAATAGTCAAGGAAAGAAAAGAAAAAGAAAAAAAAAGAAAGAGAGAGAAGAACAGTGAGGGAGCCGAGAGCAGAAGAGAAACAGTGAGGGTTTCACTTTGTCGACGTCATAGCTTCGCCGTATGTTGCCCAAATCGCGATATGAAGTCATATCTGTACTCATGGGGGTAAGCCCAACCTTATGGTATAATTTATTTTCAGTTTAATCGATAGATTTTTCGTGATCCAAATGGATTGGTAACATTTAGTTTACCAAAATTGTATAGGATTAGCATTGGAATCATTAGGAGCTGGTTTTACGAAGGAATTCGGGGTTTCTAGGCTTATTTGGTTATTCGTAGAGGTGAGTGTCCTAATCCTAAAATTGGATGTTTAATGTCTTTTAATTATTATTAAATATTTTTAAATGCTTAATTATGATTAGGTAGAAAAGCATGTGATTAATTAGCAATTAACATATTTGAAATGTTGAAATTGTCATGTTGACATGTTGAACTGCTTATTTGCTTATGTGGGTCAAAGGGTCTCAAGTGATAATCACTATTATTTAGCCCGTATATAAGGGACGCCCATTTCTCAGAGATAAGGGGAATGATGATGAAGTCCTCAGAGAAAAGGGGACGGTGGTGACGACCACCAGCGAATTGACTACGGTCAGGAGTGAATGAGAGTGATTTCGCTATATGCGACGGAAAAAGTGAGATTGGCCCAGAATCAGGGGTCCAGAACGATGGTGGTTGATTACTTGACACGCCTGCGACCATTTATTATTGTGATGCATAATTGGTGTTATGATTCATTAAATACTCCAATTGCATGATTAGCACCACATACTCACTAAGCGAAAGCTTATTCGATTTTTGTGGCTAATGACCACGCAGGTTCAGATGAATACGACCGTGAGAAATGATCAAGACCACGGGCTGGGTTGCTAAGATGGGTTTTGTATTATTCATTTTATTTATTTATTTTAAATTACTAGTTGGAGATGTTTGGGAGTTGTGTATAATGATTACAGTTTTATATATAAGAATATATTAGAGATTACGATTTTAACTTGTTAGAATGAATCTATATATATTTAGTTGGATTTTGATGTGTTTTGAAGTATTTAAATAAATGAGTACAGTAGGGGTTAAAAATGTTTTAATTATGAAAACAGGGTGAAGGGTGCTACAATGGGAGAAACTTTGCCCAAGTACCATTTGACGGTTTTAAAATTTTATTTTATTTCTTTTGGTTATTTCATTTGATAAGTTCATATTTTATTTTACCCCTGGTACTTCAGTCAAAAAATGGTATTTTTGGAACGTTAAAATAATAATAATAATAATAATAATTGTTTGGTCCTTGGCTTTGTTACACGTGTCCTAGCCCGCGGGGGCGGGTTGGGGTGTGACAATTATCATCACGTCAGACAGATCGAGAAACGAAGAGAGGATGCAAGCAACCCAAAGTTGACACAAAAACTACGCAGACCAATGAAGGACGGACATACAGTTTGAAGTTAGAGATGAAGTATTATTGAAAGTATCAATCGCTTGAGGCAACGTGCTATTGGTCCAAAAGAAAGGAAGCTACCACTACGACACATCGGATTATTTACGATCGAAGCGTCTACCGACTCACATACGTTACCACCAATGGTGCAGTTGATCACAACACTTTTCGAGTGGATACGCTAATCCACAATGTTCTTCGTACCAAGATGTTGAGAGATACGTTTACAACCCCTATGAGCTATGGATGGCGATAACACGGAAGTAAGCTAGAGCTTCGTTAGCAAGAATGACACGAACTCAACAGCAATGATGATGAAAGAGTCAGTGCGACCATCGCATCAAGAAGATTGAAAGATGAAGAAAACACTCATATAAAGATCTAGTGGAGATACCATGACAAGGAACGGAGCATCTTTTAATATAACAGTAAACAACGACGACACCCTGCCACGATTAGGACAAGCCTAGTGCACTTGACTAATATGTCATCTCTTAGAACCCATCAGACGAGATTAGAACCTTGTACGCTTAAGAACAAACTGGTTCAAATTTCGGGGACAAAATCTTTAATAGGAGGTGGATGATGTAATACCCTTGAAAATTTGATAATATGGAAATAAACTTCTGAGTTTGTTCATGTAATTATTTCTGTAGCATGTACTAATATATGTATATATATTTGACGGCGTTCGAGATTTTAATAGTCATAGTATTTGTATCGCTTAGTTAATGTGATTTTAATTGCTAAGCCCGACCCCGTATATTAATGTTGTATTTTAATATTATTATCGTTAAATAACTTTAAGTTATATTGAATATTCATTGTCGCTAAATTTATAACTATAGATTGCTTTTAATAATTATTATCGCTTAAGTTATAGTTATCGATTATTTAAATATCTGTAATTTGCTAAGTTTATAATTATAGGTTTAATTAGAATTCATAAGAAGACGCATTTGCTTGTTGTCCCAACGACGGTGTCATTATATAGATTTTAGTAATAATGGTATTAATGGTCGTAGCCTCGACTTTTAGTTTATAGTTTAAAATTCATAGACGAGTTCTAATTAGGCTCGTACACTGCCTTGTACATAGGCACAATTGAATTTGTGCACGTAACTTGTGATTAGTACATGTAAACCGAGACATGGGCCCCACATATGGCAACATGGCAGCCATGCATGGCTCTACCCGCCATTTGCTAACCATGTGATGGCTCTACCTGCCACTTGCTAACCATGTGGACAATTGTCTATTTCATTTCATGCAAATCATGAATATGATATATATATATATATATTACATATGAGCACACACACAGTCTCTCATGTAACATAGATACGCATTGATACTACACCTCCACCTCCTCCCTCAATTCTGCCTGCCACACCACCTCACACACTGTGCACCTATATATATATATATATGTGTGTGTAGATCCAGAGAGAGAGAGAGAGAGAGAGAGAGAGAGAGAGAGAGAGAGAGAGAGAGAGAGAGAGAGAGTGAGAGTTTCCACTTTTGATTCCATCTGCACACAATTAGACCCACATGCATGTACATCTAGAGCTTTAGGATAAATTTTTAGAAGTGATTTTGGAAGATCAGAAGCTGCAGTTTGTAGAATCACCATGGGAAGCCATTGTTGAAGCTTTGTTACCTTGCCACCACACCTCATTGGGACCAAGGGACTGCAGCTACGCTTGTCTTTACGCACCCGCTTCGAGGTGAGTCATCCTAACTCACTTGCTATATTATAGATTTACTCTATGTGTATTATGTGAATATCCAGTGTGTCTTGTGTGGACATGTCTGATGAGTATTATATATGTGTACGTTCAGATTTATGGTTTATATGATGAACGCATGTTTAAATATCCAAACTTCATGCTTAGTTATTAATTGTCGTTATACATAATTTTTATGCTTCATAATTGTACATGGACATTCATATGGGCGTAATCAAGTCATGGTGTCAATGTTGACGTCTGCATGGTTAGTCAAGGGGACTAACCCAGTCATATTGTCATACATGTTGAGTGGATCGTGAAGGTTCGAATGGTATAGTCAAATCAATGGGAACAACGATGAAATGCTATAGGGCCATGTTAGGCGTCGATAGCGAAGGTACCCATTAAAATCATTGGGATGGAACATGAGTTGATAATTTATATGCTATAGGGCCATGCTAGGCGACGATAGCAAAGGTACCCATTGAAATCATTGGGGTGGAACCTGAGTTGATGGTTGATACGCTATAGGGCCATGCTAGGCGACGATAGCAAAGTATCCATCTGAACATGGAATACAATAGTTACATTTTATACTGCTATAGGGCCATGCTAAGCGACGATAGCAACGTAATCATTCTACTCTAAGCTAACGGTGTTACACTGGTAATGTAACAAGTCACATGAGTCAGTTGTGGTGTCTGTGGTCGAGTAAAGTCGAACATATCGATGGTGCATCGTGTCGTATCCCATTCATATTACTATGTCATAAATCATACGTATTGAAATAATGCTTATCAAATGTTTAGTTCGAGATATTCGTTGTACTTGTATACTATTGTTTGTATTAGGAGTGATCGGTTAGGTCAACTCACTTAGCTTCAAAAGCTAACGTCTCTTCCCTCTGCCCTGGACATATCATGTCTATATTTCACAAGTGACGACTATCAAGATGAGGTTTACCCAAAAGGGACACGGTAGATCTATAAGTTGAAGCGAATGACTCCGATATAATTGTATTTAGAATTACTTAATTTGCTTTGTTGTCTTCTATCAGAGAATGATTTAGATATGAATTCTGATCAGAATAGATTGCCCTAGACTGCCTTTATAGATCTTTTATTTAGACTCATGATGTAATAACTAGATCCCAGTTATTTGAGTTCTATTGAAGAATACCAATAGATGTTTCTATGCTTCCGCTTACTCTGTTAACCATGTGTAGAACGTAAAAAGGACAATCAGTTAATATAACTCGTCATTCTCTAGGGGTCCCGAAAGGAAATTTTAAAATTTTCCTATTTTTGGCTACTCCGGGGCGTGACAGATGGAGTTAGCGCGGGACCTAAAGGGTTATTGCTGTGCCCAGACCCAAGTCCGACATAAACTCAAATTTTTTCAACCCGAATCCTGTTTACCCATAAAAGAATGTTGTACCCAAAGAATTATCGATAAAAGAAACAACAACAACAACTGCCAAGCACCCTTTAAATTAGGGATGCAATTCGGCTCGAGACCTAAAAGGTTTTGGCTCTGCCCAGACCCAAGTCGGCATAAACTTGAACTTTTCAATCCAAAACCGGTTTACCAATAAAATAATGTTGTGTCCAAAGAATTACCCATAGAAGAAACAACTGCCAAACACCCTTCAAATTAGGGATGCAATTCCGGCGGGACCTAAAGGGTTTTGGCTCTGCCCAGACCCGAGCCTGACATAAACTCGAACTTTTCAACCCGAATCCGATTTGTGATTTCGTATTAAAACCCGAACTCGAGCCAGAGCCCGAGCTCGAATTGCAATTTTTTTTTTTGTGTTTGCAAATCGATATTTAGTATGTAAACAACAATATGTCGAGAATCAAATCTTTTTTTTTTTGGTTTAGATTTGGGAAAAAAATGCATCTGTTAATTTAGTATTTGAATAATATCTAATAGTATATTCTTGTCACTAAAAAATATTTTAATTTAATATAAAAAAAATAATACATAAATAGAATTTGGGTTCGAGCTCAGGTTTCACGAGTTAACAAACTTCTATCCAAACCTGACCCAAATTGAATTCAGACTTACATTTTTCTAAGTAAATCCGCCCATGATAAAAGTAATACAATCCCAAACCCAAAATTTTTTCAGACTGGATCCGGACTGGACCGAATTGACCCGCCCGAATTGCATCCCAACTTCAAATTGGAGTGTAAATAGCCGAATAGGACGGCCTTCCTAGAGGTAAAATTGCTCCAACGAGACGAAAATATACGTGTTCCACAGCCATTGGATGTAACCAACCATTCTCAAGGCACCCGATGTTAACTCCGGACTCAGTAAAGCAACCGATAAGATCGAAATTTCAACCGATGGTATAAACGATACGTGTCAACTAAAAAACGACTCCAAATGTACAGACTCACACGTGTCATCCTCTACGAGTGTCCACGTAAAGCTTTTTCCACTATAATATAGTATGTTTTTTTTTTTTTTTTTTGGGGTTGCGAGATTGGCCTCTCTCTCATTGTCATGACCTTTTCGCTTTCGTTTAGCTTCTGAATCTGTAACCATTTGGGCCTTTGGCGTTCAAATCACAGAGTAAGATCCTCTCTCATTTCTTCTCCTCTCTGATTATTTATGAATTTTGAATCTCGTCTAGCATTCTTTTGTTGCGTTATTACTGTTATCTGGTTCATAATATTTGGCTCTATTTTCTTTCATAATATATATATATTTTTTTTTGAGCAGTCATTTTGTCTCCAAAAAAAAAAAAAAAGAAAAAGAAAAAAAAGAAGATATTTTAAATGGGCACTTAAATAGTTTGGATCTTTCATTGTCTCTATTTTCTACAATTTGTAAAGATCTATTGTCCTCTTTTTTACGTGCCATGTACTGCATTATGGGCTATGTTTTAGTTCTTGGATATGGTGAGAGAAGAGGGAAGCAGGGGCGTATCTGTGAATGGGCAACAGGGGCTCAGCACCCCCTAAGTTTTGGAAATTTCTTTATAGACCCTATAAAAGAAAGTTACATTTAAGTTAGCCCCCCCCCCCCCCCCACTAAAAATTTCATAAAGTCCCCTATTCTATGAGTATTTTGAATTTTTGTGCTAATTTTTTTTAAAAAAAGTTTAGCTTATATCTTCTTTTGTCACTCTTTGTTCCCAAGAAAAGAAATTTTAAGCTTGTAATTCCAAGCTCACCCCACTACGACAAAATGCATATTGGATTGGATGGTAACAGGCATTGTGGGTGTTTAATTAAGGTCTCTAATTCATTTTTGGTGGTGACATGATAATTGGTTTCTTTTTAACCCTGAGGCCAGGGATGACCAAAATATGTTTTAGGCATCGTGGTGAACCATAGACTCACGAATAATTCATATTATGGGAAGAAACATTTTGGAGTCTTTTTTTTTTTTTTTTTATTATTCAAAGCTCGATTGTTTATGCATATATCTATCTACCTCAAAATATATATTACGAGGGTGGGTAAATTTTGGTTAGTTATAATTGTATAGCTTAGTTTTTCAGTTGGTTGTAGTCAGTTGATTGTAATTCGTGGCTTGGAATTCTATTAAAAGCTCATTGGACTTGACATTGGAAATTTTTTTTATAGTGAAACAATCATTTTTACTATGATAATTGTTTTTGTCTACTATTGCTGCTTTAATTCATATCAACCACCATCATCTATTATTGATCTTTCTTTCTTGGAGGAGAAGATATTGAATAAATACCTTGTAGATTGTTGCAAGTACAAATACATTTGGATATAGTGCTACGATTGGACATAATATCTTTAAAATTAGGGAATGTCTGTATAAACTGATGAGTTCGATTGGTTTGTGATTCCATGTTACCAAATAATCGTGATAATGAATTCTCTTGGAGGACGCAAGGATAAAAGTTGTTTCTGTTTACTAAATATCAACAAACTCATCTTCTATATATTACCATATAAGTTGATGTCCTCCACTTGATTTGCACATGTTCCATGTGTAGTTAATTTCTCAACTATCTTATCAGGTTCCAATATAATCCTTGAGATTTTCGGTAAGAGCCCTTGGCTCGATTTTTAACAAATTGCACCACATAAACCAAACAACAAAAACAAAAATGTCAGGCATATCCCTTGCCGTGGCTCCTCGAACCGACCCCGAAGAAATCCCCGCTCTATCTCCCACAATACCCGAACAAAAGACCCACCACCGCCAAGAGCAGGCGGTGGTCGGGGGCATAATGGGCTCGCTCCGAGTCATCGAACTCCAACTAGTCGCTTTCATAATGGTCTTTTCCGTGAGTGGCCTTGTCCCGCTTGGCGATCTCATATTTCCCGCTTTTGCCACCACTTATTTTATTGCCCTCTCAAAGTTCGCTTTCCCATCGCACGGTAGGTGCACCGGATCGCAGGAAATTTTCCGAGGAAGTAGACTCTTCCAATTCTACGTGGTCGTGGGCACCACCGTAGGACTCTTCTTGCCGTTGGCGTATGTATTGGGTGGATTTGCGAGAGGCGATGAGCACGCGGTGCGGTCAGCCACACCGCACTTGTTCTTGCTTTCGTGTCAGATACTAACCGAGAACATAATTAGCGGTTTGGAATTGTACTCGCCACCGGTTAGGGCTTTGGTGCCATTGCTTTACACCGTGAGGAGGATATTTGTAATCATCGATTGGATATCCGATGTTTGGATTAACAAGACTCTTCCCGCAAATGCGAAATACACGGTAACTTTTTCTTGCCTACTTTGTGCTCTTTTTACCATATATATGAATATTAGCTTAGTACATTAAATTCGATGATTGTTTGTTTGTAGGACATTGTATGGTATTGGTTTGGGAGGAGTTTGTCTGTGGCTAATTTGGTGTACTTTTCGATTAATCTCTTCGGGTTCTTGATTCCTCAATTCCTTCCGAGAGCCTTCGAAAAGTATTTCAGAGAGAAGGAGATACATGCAAAAATGGCAGAGGACAAGCCTTCAATGGCAGCAGAGAACAAATCACAAGCAAGAGATAAGAAAGCAGATTGATTGTCCATATGTAGTGTGTGTGTGTGTGCCCAAATTTTGCATCCATGACATTCCTGCCCTTATGATATATCTTTTGAAGTTTAATCTTTAGAAACATGTGTTTATTGTTTTGTTTTCCTATATTTCATGTATAATGTTGGTTTTGATATATTCCATCTTTTGGCTATGCAATCAATCAGGTGTTTGATGCTTGGTCTGATACAGCCATTGATTTTTATTTAGGTGGTGATATGACTTCTGATCCCAACAATACCATAGCCATCATATTTCATTTCTTTCTTTCTTTTTTTTTTTTTTTATTTATTATAATGCATCTTCAAATAACTTGGGTGTAGCCGTGTAGGTAATTTTTAAAAATTAGGTACACCCAACTTATCCAAAAGATAAAATAAGTATTACGTAGTATTTTGCAAATCAAATTTGTGATTCAATCTTAGTAAAATGTGAATCAATCGCAAAAATAACTAAAAACTAACTACCCTAAATAACTTTTAATCAAAAATGATTTTTGCGATTTAATCACAAATACAAAAGTTGTTGGCAAGTGGGCCCTGGAATACACACAGTTCTATGATTAAATTATGACTTCAAGAGTTAATTTGGAGGCATGAAACTGAACTCAGTGTCATTGTTCTCTCCTCTGTAATTTTTGACAAAGTTGTAGTAATTGTTTTAATTTAATACCATATTTTGTTTACATTTATCCAGTTGAAGTTCTATTTAACTAGATATGGCCTTGTGGAAGCAAACTTCAGTCTTGTTCGCACTGTACTGTCCATCATGTGATTTTCACAGGATGAACAGTGTACAGTACAGTTTCTTTTATAAAAAAAAAACTGCTGTGCACTGTTCATTCTGTGAGGCACATAATGAACCGCACAATATAAACAGGACTGAAGTTTGCTTCGGCCTTGTGGAAGTGAGAGTGCAGTCACAGGTTACACCGGCTAGGGCCCGAATGCTTCGGGTCTTTCACAGGTAGGGGACTATTAAGGTTGCATTCTGATAGGGTTGCCAATTTTCAATGGGTCGCCCCACTCTACCTTCTTTCTTAACTGAAAAAGATACACTTCATATCAAAAATTGTAAATAAAAAAGAAGGGTCAATTACTGAAAAAAAAAATAAACCGTAAAAGGAAAACTACAAAAGAGGAATGAGACAATCTTTTGCCAATCTGATATTGTTCTTCCTTGTCTTGTCACCACTTCGAATTGACAAATTTTTTCGTCCTGCAATTTACAAAGGTGAAATCTTGCTCTTCAAAGTTCCACAACTTTTTGTCCGTGAGCAATACATGGGAAAAAAAGAAGAAGGGGGAGGTTAAAAAAGAAAAGAGAGAATACCAATTTGTATAGTTCAAATACCGTGATACGCTAAAAGGATCTTTTCAACTGAACTAAAAAGTCCTACGAATGAAGCAAAAGAAAGAATGAAAAAAAACACTTTTTTGTTGATTATTAGATAGTTTGGTGAACAAATGTTGATCCTAAGCCACTAGACAAGTAAATAGGGACACACAAATCATTGAAATTGATGCGAAAATATAATAGGGGCAATTACTAACACGACAGAACGACACGAAATAAATGGATTTGGGTTTACCTTATACGGATATGTGTCATAAATGGATAGGGGTGAAAGTCTAAACCCGAAAACCGAACCGAGCGGTCTAGTCGATTTTTCCAAAAATCCTCCAAGCAAAAAATCAAACTGAACCGACCAAAATTAAAGAAAAACCAAAAAACATGAAAAATAAAATAAAATAAAAAACTGACCAAACCGACCGAATTTCACCCCTATAACGGGCTAACCCGTTAAACATGATTAATAAACGGGTTGGGTCGTGTTTTGAATATGTCAACCCATCTAACCCGCATAATTCGATTATGTATCTACTTAGGAGAGGACTTTTGAAAATACACAAATATTACCTGATACGACGTCGTTTGGCTCCTCCACCGTATTATGACACGTGGCAAGGGAAACATGAGTCGGAAGCACTGAATACCACCTAGGTTGAACGAGTTCATGTAGCCATTGGGCCAAGGTCGCACAGTTATTCTCGTTCCAGGAATGTAGGAACGGGCAACCCATAACACGAAGAAGTAGGACTCGTGGCGAAGTGTAAAGTGGCCCAGCCCAACGGTACATGACAGAGTTATGGAAGACTGCGCCGAAAAGGTCACAGTCTGTTGAAGTCATCCCTTACTTATACACTGGTAGACTCAACAAAGAAGGTACACAATCTCTCCCCCACTCAACTCCAATTATCAGTTCTCTTTCCTTGCAACTAACTTAGTCATCGGAGGAGACTCAGGAAGCCCAACCCCCCTCGAGTCTTTCCCTTTCTTTGCGTGCAGGACTTGGCTCGTAGGAATCATCACCTGCTGCTCAATCCTTGACTGTTTACGGCTTTACCTGAAACGAGCTATATCAATTTGGTGCCGTGTGTGGGAAATGACATCAGTCTCCCTATCTTTACCTTTTCTCCTTCTAATTCAGGCACGATGGTAGTTTCCACAAGATCTACCTCACCCCGACCTTCTTGCCCGGACGATCAAGATCCCCTGCAGGGAAACTTAAATCCTACCACTCCAAAAACATCCATGGGGGCAGACCCAGTACGCCAGCCGCTCAGCCAGCTGCAATAGAGAAAATGATGCAACAGATCAAGAGCCTGACAGATACAGTGCAGGCTTTGGTTCAGCAGCAACAAGCAATATCACAAAGGTAGGCAGTCAACTCAATCCCCCTAAGGAGCGCAAGGAGGATGACTACCTTACCAGGACAGCTCATAGCTCAGCAGCCAAATGCACCAACAAATTTCGTAACAATGATGGAGAGCAGATTGACGAATTTAGAGATCACCGCAAGGATCCTGAGGGCGACTTGACGAACTACCCTAAGGGTAATTCAAGGGACCAGCCCAGGGCAGGTCAAGTGGAGGAAGACACACCTGAGGCATTGCAGCTTAAAGCTGAACATGAGCTGCAGGAGCTTTTGGGGCAAGGAGGGCCCCCATTCGTCAAGTCAATCACAGAAGAGCACCCCCCTCCCCCCTCGAAAGGGTTCTCCCTACCGAAGCTGGCCATGTACTATGGAAAGACTAACCCGGTGGAGTACTAGAGTCATTATCAGCGAGCCATGGCCTTGTACACCAGAGCAACGCTTTGATGTGCTGAGCTTTTTCACATACTCTCACCGATACGGTGTTATCATGGTTTAACTCGCCTTCCACCCAGGTCAATCACGTCGTTTGCTGACCTAGGGGTAAAATTTATCAATCAATTCCTTACTAGTAATAAAATCAGGAAGGGACCAGATCATATGCTGACCATACGCCAGGCTAAGGGCGAAGGTCTAAGGGATTATATCACAAGGTTAAATGATGAGCTCAACACAACAGTAGGATGCAACCAAGGCTTCGCCAACTCAGCGCTAAAGGCGATGCTCTACCCTGGAATCTTCCTCACATCTATCAGCAAAAATCCCCCCAAAAATCATGCAGAGCTATTGGCACGGGCCAATAAGTACATACCAGTAGAAGATATGAACCTAGCCAAAAGAGAGCTGAGACACATGATAGATCGCAACCTCCAAAGGAGGAATCCAAAGATGAAAGAAAGAAGCATCGGTCACTCGACAAACCGTTCAGAAGGCCCGATTTCAAGAGGGCAGAGCTCTACACCCCCCTCAATGCGCTTCCATCCCAGATCTTGGATTAATCCAAAGGAAGGGAAGATTTTTAGTGGCTGATCGGGAGAGAACAGATCCTATTTATACGCCTTAATTCACGTTTGTTAGTACCTTTTTATCCTGTTTTTGTATATTTTTATTTTATTTTCTATTTTCTAACAGGATTTGAAAGAAATCAAGTATACCAGGCTAAACAGGGTAAAAAAGCACAAAGAAAGAAGCTGAAAAAAGCCAATCGCGCGCGCGGCCCCCTCGCGCGAAGATCCCGAAATCGCTCGCGCGACTTCCCAATAACGCGCTCGCGCGACCTATGCAAAAATGGAACTTGCGTATTTCAGTGTACTGATGATTCCTACGCGAACGAAACTGCCTAATTATGTCCAGATTGCAAAATAAAGCAGTTTTAGTGCGTTTCGAGTTAGGAAAGCTTCCAAAACTTGTTGTAAATCTATATATACCATATTTTACTTCAATTTAAGGTTGTTGGTCATTAATAGACACATCCTGTATACAACCATATATACAAAACTCTAGCCATTGAAGAGAGGAAAGCAAGGAGAAGAAAAAGAAGACGAAGGATTTCCATGGCCTCCTCCATCAACCTCTTGATGTTCATTAATTCTATGGACAACTAAACTCTAGATCTAGGGTTTCAATGAAACCCTAGCCAAGTAATAGGGTTTTATTTATGTTTTTATTTTAGTTTTATTATGTATGGATGATGATTACATGTTTCGAGGATTTTTATAAATAAATCGTGCTTCTAATTGATTAAATCATCACTTTCAAAGTTTATTCTTGTCTTAGATCTATTATGACTGTGATGTGCTCAATGATCTATGTTTGCTGTGCTTATATAGATTATTTACATGTAATGGTGCTTTTATTGAATTGTGCTATCAAGTATCCGAATAGTCCATGCCTAGGTTAGACGGATTATGTCACAACCCTAGTTTAGTGTGGGATAATTCGTGCTAACCGAAGATGGATTATGTTGGTGCTTGAACCATAGTTATTTTCTTGACGGAGGAATTGGGCTTGTAGCTACAATTCCCCATTATCATCCAACTTAATAATCTAATTGAATGCATAAATATTCCTATTATGAAGCTAGTGGTGAATTTGTAATCCTAGGTTCCTTTAAACATATTTATAAAAACACTTTTAAATCGCTTTCATAATTTAGATTTAATTTCATTAGTTTTATTAATTTAATTAAAATTCAAATCAAAATCTCGTTTTCCTAATTAATTAGATTTAGGTTTTAAAATTAAGAGTCGTAGTAATTCAATCTCTGTGGGTTCGACCTTTACTTTCACTACTACAAATCCTTAGAAAAGTAAAGTACACATATTGACAACATCAATTTTTGACGCTGCTGCCGGGGATTGCAAATTACTACCTTTAGTTTTAAAATCTTAGTTTAATTAATTTGTAAATATTAGATTAGTTTTCTTTTTCTTTTTTTTCATTTTATTTTGAGTCACTAACTTTTCTTTTTATTTTGTAGTTTTTCGAGTCATCAAATCCTAACGTTTCCGAGTGGATTAGCTAAGCACATCAAAGGAGCATACGCGAAAAAAATATATAAATAAAATAAATTGCTTCTTTTGAAACTCGCTTTAAACCACTGTAAGTCAGGGCGCTGTGACGCACTATTTGCATTAGTTTAGGGTTAATTGCACTGCATTAGCTAGGAAACCCGGGGCGCTGGGCTTAACGCGGTCACTGCATTACAGGATAATTTACATGCGTCACAGTAGTTGAGTGCTTGTTATCTTAGTTGCGTGGTTGCTATTTGTTTTTTTTATTTGAGTCAGTTTTTGTTTTTAGTTTGTTTTCTTTTTAAGTTTATGTTTGGTACGCGTTCAAATAAACCTGAATTACATTTTATCGATCTTGAACTTGAACGTACTTTAAGAGTTAGTAAGTCCGCAACCCAAGTTTCTAGAGCTAGGTTGCAAGACAATGAATCAACGCCGATTCCGTCGTCGTTGTTTGAGGCCGAAATTCAAAATACCCTTAAACGGTTAAGGAGAACTCGAACTTTTAAAATCGAACAGATTAAAATGGCTGACGGAAATAACGGAAATAATTTAAATAATCCTAATATACCTCCACCTCCTCCGCTTAAAGATTATTTTATTCCTACGACTTACACGCCACAGGCTAGTATCGAATTACCGGAGGCGACGACATCTCATTTTGAGATAAAGTCGTCTACCATCTCGCTGCTTCCATCATTCCATGGCCGTATAAATGAAGACCCTTATCAGCACTTATGAGATTTCCAAGATATATGTTCTACTTTAAAAATCCAAAATTTCACTGATGATGAATTAAAATTGCGGCTCTTTCCATTCTCTTTAAAAGAAAAAGCTAAATATTGGCTCCAATCTTTGGAGCCAAACACTATAAAAACATGGGAAGCATTACATTCTGCATTTTTACAAAAGTTTTTCCCAATCACAAGAACTAATCAAATAAGAAAATCGATAACAAATTTTGTGATGCAAGATGGGGAAACACTTTATGACACATGGGAAAATTTTAAAGAATTATTACGCTCGTGTCCACATCATCAGGTTCCTAAGTGACAGTTGGTACAGGTTTTTTACGAGGGACTTATTCCCTCTGTTCGTAATACCGTCGATGCTGTTTGTGCGGGTACCTTCCTATACAAAAGCGCCGACGAGGCTTGGAAAATATTTGCAACTTTGAGTGAGAATTCGATGCATCAGGCGGTGTCGGTACGTTCTGAGGGGTACCTTCGACCTAAGCGAGAGTTAAAGTTTGAGTCAAGTCAATCAATTGAAATACAAGAATTAAATAGAAAACTTGACCAACTTATGAGGATGGGAATTAGGTCCAATCCACCTTCTTCAGAAGTATGTGCATTATGTTCTGAACCGTCACATAATATCTTTGCATGTCCTTCTGCATCTCAATATCCGGAATTTGTTGAGCAACACGTTAATTCTATGCAACAATTCCCACAAAATAATTATAATCCTATGTCGAACAATTTTCCTAATACATATCGACCTCAATATCAACAAAGTCAATACCAACACCCACCTCCTAATCCTAACCCTCCAAGGGATAACGCTTTTGAGGCTACGGTGTTGGCATCCCTTAAAAACATAGAAACTCAAGTCCAAGCACAAGCACAAATAGTGCACTCTCATACACAATCCATTGCGAAGCTTGAGTCCCAAATGGGACAAATAGCTACTGCGGTGAGTCGTAAAAATGAGGGGAAGTTGCCTGCGCAAACTGTTCAAAATCCTAAGGGACAATACAAAAAAGGGGGGTCGAGTGAGAGCGTGAACGTTGTTTCGACTAGGACGACTACTAGAGAAGAGGAAGTTGTTGAAATTCCGGATACGAGTGAGAAAAATATAAATAGTAACTCGAATAAGGAGGGTGAGGAAATGAATAGGAATAAGAAAGATAAAGAATCGGTCCTAACCAACTATGTTCCAAAGTTACCTTTTCTACCTAATGTTGAGGGACCATCACATTTGTCGAAGAAAGGTTAAAAAATGGAAGATATACTCGAGGTGTTTAAACAAGTAAAAATCAATATTCCATTCCTCGATGCTATAAAACAAATTTCCGCTTACGCTAAATGTCTTAAAGACCTTTGCACTCAAAAGCTTAAATTGCGTAGTCATACTCCTAAAAAGGTCTTTCTCACGGAAAAAGTAAGTTCTATTTTTCAACACTCACCTCCAAAGTATAAGGATCTTGGTACGCCAACTATTTCATGTGTCATAGGTGACACTGTCATCCATAGGGCTCTCCTTGACTTAGGTGCGAGTGTTAATCTCTTACCTTACCACGTTTATAAACAACTAGGACTGGGTGAACTTAAGCCCACGGCCGCTACAATTCAATTAGCGGATCGTTCTATTAAAATACCTATAGGAATCGTCGAGGACATCTTAGTTAAAGTTGATAAATGCTATTATCATATTGACTTCATGATCCTTGACACTGAACCAGTACTAGATGCTAGGAAACACACTCCGGTCATCTTAGGTCATCCGTTCTTAGCCACGGCTAATGCGCGTGTCAATTGTCGAACAGGGGTAATGAAAGTGTCGTTCGGGAACATGAACCTCAAACTAAACGTTTTTAACGCTGCTGATCAACCTCCCAAAGACGATGATTACCAATATATGGAAGGTAGTGAGGTTAGAAGAACTGTTGAACGTAATAAAGAAATACATATGAGTGAGGGAAATAATATAGTGAATAATGAGCGGTTGAATGCAAATAACCTGGACCCTAATGATGAATTCACTCGGAAGGTAAGAAATAGATTTGAACATAATAAGGATGATCCGTCAAATGAATTAATTCATAGCGGTACTCTTTCTGGTTACCACCGGGCTCTTCCAGATATTCTTAGGAGTACACAGTCTGAGTTTTAGCCTCCATAAATCTTGAGCTAGGATGGTCTAGCTAAAGACGTAAAAGATAGCGCTTCTTGGGAGGCAACCCAAGCTTTTATTCTGTTGTTTTACTGATTTTTGGTCGTTTTTGGGTCTTGTTGAGTCAGTTGTGGTCTTTCTGAACAGGTTTGGGGGTCAAGAGTAATTTTATTTTTGCTTAATATACATAAAATAAGTGAGCCACGAGAAATACCCTTCTCGCGCGCGCGACCCGCTCGCGCGAGACGTCGCTCGCGCGAGAATGTGCCTTAGTGAAATTTTCGTTGTCTTTGTTGTATGAGCTCTCGTGTTCTGCTCGCGCGAAGCATTTCGCTGGCGCGAGATTTAAATAAAAATAATAAAATAATAAAATAATAAAAAAAAATTAGGATTCGCGCGCGCGACGGCCGCTAGAGCGGACCGCTCGCGCGATCCCCCATTTTTCTATTTTTTCTTTTGTTTTCTATATCCTTCTCCCCACCTGTTCGAATTATTTTTATTTTTCTGTTTCTATTTCTTAGGTACTTTTAGATCAAGTCATGTGTTTTTCATTATTCTAGTTATGTTTTATGTTCTTTTATAGTTTGTTATCTTTTTGTTTTCGTACTTTCTTTAAGTCTTATAGTTTATTTCGTTTCGTTTAGCTTAGTTATAATTCTTTTAGCTGCTTTTATTATTTGGTTGGTTTGTTTTCTTTTATTAAGAAGTAACAGGTAACATTGAACTTTATTGCCATATTTCTTTGTGTTCACCTGTTCTATGCTTGTCAAGATCGAGGTATTATCGTTCCTTTCTTACGTACTCTCCTTTCTTTCGTTTTATTGTTTCATTGGGGACAATGAAAGGTATAGGTTTGGGGGTATGCACTCACATGCACATTATATATACCAAAATTTTGAAATTTTTTTCGATTCTTGTGCTTAAATAAACGATGTTACCTACGGTTTTGCGATCTCTAGTTGATATTTCTTGTTATGCAACTATGATTGTTATAGAATGGTAAACAAGAGAAGATGTAATTAAACATTTGCTGATGTCATGATATGACGTTTTAGGTCATGTATCGTTCGAATCATAGTTTTATATCATAGAATTGCACACAAACCTATTCACTGCACGTAGTCGCTTGAATACATGTTTGATGTGAACTATAATATGATTCGGATTTCTAGAAAACACAAGGTAGAGACTAAGCCCGGTGAGCTTTTGAGCCTATATTTTCTTTTTAGAGGGTTATATACACATTGTGTTTGTCGAATTTCATTGAAATAGCGCATCTACTTGTTGTTTAGTCTCATTATTCTTGTTTTGGTTGATAGTCAAGTTAAAATATTTGTTACCATGCTAAATAATCTTCCGTCGTAAATATTGAAGAATCATATAACCATAGGACATGATTTTAGGCCTTCTTTGTTTACTTTCGACCGATAAATGATAAATTTCCTTAGTTCGCCCTTTGAGTCATAAAATGCCTTTTTCTTTAATTACCATTATCCTGTTTTTGCTCCAACTTGACCAACTTGGAGTTCACCACTGAAAGATTCGTCACCTTTTAGTATTGTTAAGGCGATGTGTGATTGAGAAGAAGAAGAAAAAGAAGATAAGATGATATTTGGGTGGTTGCCTTGGTATTCAATGAATATTTGTTTCAAGAGCAACGAAAAGGAAAAGAAAAGATTGGAAAAAAAATAAAGAGGAAGAAGGTTGATAAAAAAAAAGAAATTGAAAGGAATGAAAAGAAAAGAATGAGAAGATGAAAGTTGGTAGAAGAGATGAATGAAAGAAATTGAACATGCCTTACAATGCCATTCTAAAACTACCTAATGAATCACTTCTATCCTTTTTCATTACCTGAGCCACATTACGACCTTTGAAAAGTCCTATTTCATCCTAAAAAAACATGATTTGGATTGTAAACAATGGGAGGGGGATTAAAACATGATAATGACTAATTTTTCTTGATTGTTGCCATCCTATCCATGAGACTACTGTTCTTTCATGTCATGCGTCCTTTTCGAGTCATATGTGAGTATTTCTTGTTTTGAAAATATATTTCCTTTACTCACGTATTTTAGAAAAATTACACCTATTTCTGAGTGTTTCATTGTAGAGTGTAATTCATTGTGAGATTCGTAGTCGAAGCATAGTTAGATGGTTATGCGAGTTATATTCCAAGTTCATGACATGCGCGTGTTCATTTGACTGCCATTTCACACACGTGCAATTTTATGAGAAATTTTATTGATTTATACGATGCATGTGTTTGGGATTGTTTTTCATGACTTAGGTGGATGTTTCATTATGTTTCTTCTTGTTCGTTATTCTATTTCAAATCTTTGTTATATAATAAAGAGTATTGAATATTATGTTTTTCGTTTTTAATAAAATTTTTCTTTATAAGTTAATAAAGATGGTTGTGGGTGACTTCTTGACGAGAACCCTCACGAGACTTCACTCGTCCGACTAGGGACACCTAGAGGTTTAAAAGGTTTGTTGCATACGCTAAATGAAATCGTGATCCATGCGAAAATGGAATAGATTTTTATTAGAAGTTTTATTTTTATTTTAGTTTTGCTCGAGGACTAGCAAAATATAGGTTTAGGGGTGTGATCGGGAGAGAACAGATCCTATTTATACGCCTTAATTCACGTTTGTTAGTACCTTTTTATCCTGTTTTTGTATATTTTTATTTTATTTTCTATTTTCTGACAGGATTTGGAAGAAATCAAGTATACCAGGCTAAACAGGGTGAAAAGGCACAAAGAAAGAAGCTGAAAAAAGCCAATCGCGCGCACGGCCCGCTCGCGCGAAGATCCTAAAATCGCGCGCACGGCCCGCTCGCGCGAAGATCCTAAAATCGCTCGCGCGACTTCCCAATATCGCCGCTCGCGCGACCTATGCAAAAATGAAACTTGCGTATTTCAGTGTACCGATGATTCCTACGCGAACGAAACTGCCTAATTACGTCCAGATTGCAAAATAAAGCAGTTTTAGTGCGTTTCGAGTTAGGAAAGCTTCCAAAACTTGTTGTAAATCTATATATACCATATTTTACTTCAATTTAGGATTGTCGGTCATTAATAGACACATCCTATATACAACCATATATACAAAACTCCAGCCATTGAAGAGAGGAAAGCAAGGAGAAGAAGAAAAAGACTAAGGATTTCCATGGCCTCCTCCATCAACCTCTTGCTGTTCATCAATTTTATGGACAACTAAACTCTAGATCTAGGGTTTCAATGAAACCCTAGCCAAGTAATAGGGTTTTATTTATGTTTTTATTTTAGTTTTATTATGTATGGATGATGATTACATGTTTCGGGGATTTATATAAATAAATCGTGCTTCTAATTGATTAAATTATCACTTTCAAAGTTTATTCTTGTCTTAGATCTATTTTGACTGTGATGTGCTCAATGATCTATGTTTGCTATGCTTATATAGGTTATTTATATATAATGGTGCTTTTATTAAATTGTGCTATCAAGTATCCGAATAGTCCATGCCTAGGTTAAACGGATTATGTCACAACCCTAGTTTAGTGTAGGATAATTCGTGTTAACCGAAGATGGATTATGTTGGTGCTTGAACCATAGTTATTTTCTTGACGGAGGAATTGGGCTTGTAGCTACAATTCCCCATTATCATCCAACTCAATAATCTAATTGAATGCATAAATATTCCTATTATGAAGCTAGTGGTGAATTTGTAATCCTAGGTTCCTTTAAACATATTTATAAAAGCACTTTTAAATCGCTTTCATAATTTAGATTTAATTTCATTAGTTTCATTAATTTAATTAAAATTCAAATTAAAATCTCATTTTCATAATTAATTAGATTTAGGTTTTAAAATTAAGAGTCGTAATAATTCAATCTCTGTGGGTTCGACCTTTACTTTCACTACTACAAATCCTTAGAAAAGTAAAGTACACTTTTTACATCTTGATATTGACAACATCAGTGGCCGAAATGCTTGAAAGGGGATCCTCCGAAAGAGACAGGTCACGGTATTGTGACTTCCATAAAGATCATGGCCACACCACAGACGAATGCAAGATCCTCAACCATGAAATTGAGGAGCTCATCAAACGAGGACATCTTCATCAATACATTGTTGGTTCGTGACGAAAGACATGGAAGGCAAGACGAAAGGCGGGATGGCCGAGATGCCAGAAGGGATAGGAATCAGGATCAGATTCCTTAGCCACGGCATGATCAGCCCAACGTTATACATGCTATTCATGGAAGATCTAGAAACTCTGGGGAATGTAATAGGGCCAGAAAAAGACTTGCTCGGGAAGCCCGATATCCCCTTATCCGAATTTTTAGTTTTGAAAAGGAACCTACGGTGGAATCGCGCATTACTTTCACCAACTAGGACCTGGTTGGGGTTCATCTCCCGCATGAGGACGCTCTGGTCATTTCCTTGAGAATATCCAATTTCGATATCATGAGAATTCTTATCGATAATGGGAGCTCAGTCAATGTTGTTTTCCTGTCCACTCTGAAGAAAATGAATTTTGATATGAGAAGAATAGAGCCGACTAAATCTAAATTAACCGGTTTCAGTGGAGAAGTTAAGATACATGAGGGCCACGTGATGTTGCCGATCACCATAGGAGAAGATTCTGACTATATCACAACCCTGGATGAATTCCACGTGGTGAACTCCTTCCCTCCTTACAACATAATTATGGGAAGGCAATGGCTCCATGACTTGGGAATAATACCTTCATCCTTCCATCAGTGCATGAAGCTGATCATCCGACAAGCCGTTTTAACCATCCGAGGTGATCAGAAAGAAGCTAGAGAATGCGGGTGTACAACGCTTAAGTCATCAAATGCCATATCGCAATCACTGAGCCCTCCCCACACGAAGAAGGCAACTCGGGATCAGTTAACCTCACGAGTGGACGAGGACCTAGTTACGGAAAGGCCCCTAGTATTGGAACATAACGAAGAAGTTGAGGAGGTTTCAATCAGAACTTCACCCCCTTAGAAAGGCCAAGATCGGAACACAACTCCATGCCCAGCAAAGGCAATCGCTCATTTATTTTTTGAAAAAGCATATGTTAGCCTTTTCCTGGTCAGCACAGGACCTCATTGGGATCGACCCTCAGATTATCACACACCGCCTCTTTGTCGACCCTTCCCATGCTCCGATCAAACAGAAAAGGAGGACCTTTGCCCTAGAAAGGAACGAAATAATTGATGCAGAAGTACGTAGATTCTGGAGGCGGGACATATCAGGGAAGTCCGCTACCCAGCATGGTTGGCCAACACGGTGGTGGCCCCAAAGAAATGAGGAAAATAGAGAGTCTGTATAGACTACACCGACTTAATAAGGCATGCCCGAAGGATAGTTTCCCCATTCCCAAGATAGATCAGCTAGTTGATTCGATAGCGGTGAATGAACTGCTATCTTTTACATATGGATGCGTACTCGGGCTATAACCAGATCAAGATGGACCCTCTGGATCAGGAAAAAACTTCTTTCATCACCAACAAAGGCCTCTATTATTACAAGGTCATGCCATTCGGGTTAAAGAACATTGGAGCAACCTACCAGAGGCTGGTCAACATGATGTTCTGAGATCAAATTGGCAAGTCGATGGAAATTTATTTTGACGGCATGCTCGTGAAAAGCAAGCACGGTGAAGACCACATCAACCATTTGAGGGAAATATTTGAGATCCTCCAGAAGTTCCACCTGAAGCTTAATCCTGCCAAGTGTGTATTCGGGGCCTCAGTAGGGAAATTCTTAGGTTTCTTGGTGTCTTAAAGAGGAATAGAAGCAGATCCAGACCAGATCAAATCCTTGATAGAAATGAAATCCCTCAGGACAAAAAAGGATATCCAGTGTTTGAATGACAGATTAACAGCGCTAAACCGTTTCATCTCCAAAGCTTCAGACAAATATCTTCCCTTTTTCAAAGCCTTAAGAGGGGGAGCAATGTCTGAGTGGACGCCGAAGTGCGAAATCGTGTTTTAAGATCTTAAAACCTACTTGGGCAGTCTGGAATTGCTATCAACACCAGAGCCCGATGAACCTCTGTACCTATACCTAGGCGTCTCAAACTATGCCATCAACTCAGCTTTGATCAGGAAGGTGCAGAAGATACAAAAGCTAGTCTATTATGTGAGCAAGACATTCCTGGAAGCTAAAAAAAGATACACATGTCTCAAAAAACTGGTTTATGCTTTGGTCGTGTCAGCAAGAAAACTCATACCATACTTCCAAGCACACAACATCATCGTGTCCACAGATCATCCTCTCCGATCTGTATTCCATAATCTGGAAACTTCTAGAAGATTGGCCAAGTGGGCTATAGAGCTTGGAGAGTTTAATATCTGCTTTGAGCCCAGGACAGCCATAAAAACCCAGCCCTTGGCTGACTTTGTGACAGAATTCACCAGAAAAGGCTCCGCCACAGACCTGATCCTAGAATCGAAGCAATGGGAGTTGTACAGTGACAGAGCATCAAACAAGAAGGGATCTGGAGCTGGCATCGTCCTAAAAACCCCAGAGGGTGAGGTATTGGAGAAATCAGTGGCTTTTGGTTTCAAGGCCTCGAATAATAAGGTCGAGTATGAAGCATTGATCATTGACATACAGCTAGCCAGACTATGCACAGCCTTGACCCTCAAAGCCTAATATGATTCACAGCTGGTGGTCGGCCAAGCAGGTGGCGAATTCAAAGTAAAGGAAGTAAGTATGCAAGCTTATCACTCAATTGTTCAGAGGTTGACCCAAGACTTCTAGGGGTTCACCCTGCAGAAAATTCAGGACAAGAAAATGGCCGAGCAGATTGGTTGGCCATGCTTGTAGCATCTAGGGAACTGTCTCAGGATCCAGTGATCAAGATTGGTTTCCAGGAAGCTCTAAGTACTCAATCTCCAAGGAGGATGCATCTTAACGACATTGAAGATCTCCCTGGATCATGGATGGAACCTATTTTTGAGTATATAAGAGATGGGAAGGTACCTGACGACAAGTAGCAGTCAAGGAAGTTGAGAATCAGGGCAACACGTTATGTGATCTTAGATAGGGTGATGTACCGGAGGTCCTTTTCACGGCCGCTTCTCAGGTGCTTGACTCCATACCAAGCAGATTATGTCCTCAGGGAAATTCACAAAGGAGTTTGTGGGAACCATATCAGCACCAGAACTTTGGCCCACCGAGCTCTAACGCTGGGGTATTAGTGGCCTAGTATGAAGACCAATGCACAGGAATTGGTAAGAGAAGAGTAATAAATGTCCGAGGTTCGCAAAATACGTGCATCAACTTCCGCAGCCGATGACAGTAGTTTAGAGCCCCTGGCCATTCATGCAATGGGGAATGGATATTGTGGGCCCCCTCCCAACTGCTAGAGGAGGGAAGAAGTTTGTGGTCATAGCTATGGATTACTTTACGAAATGGGCAGAAGCATAAGCATTGGCTAAGATAGGTCAAGCCAACATGAAAAGCTTTGTATAGAAAAGTGTGGTATATAGATTCGGTGTCCTTCACATCTTGATAACGGACAATGGGACCCAATTTGAGGGATCACTCTTCCAACAGTTTTGTAAAGGCTTGCAGATCAGACATCACTTCTTGTCTCTTGGGCACCCCCAGGCTAACGGCCAGGCAGAGGTAACAAATAGAACTATCCTTGAAATAATCCTGAATAAGTTTGATTACTAATACCGTAAAGTCATTCTTTTCGATTTATCATTCTTTGACTAAATCTTGAAAGTTCATTATCTTCAAAATAAAACTTCCATAGTCATTAAACTCTCGAGTATGTAACTTTGATCATCCTGATTCTTGACAAATCCGTTTGGAAACAAGTTCGATTACTAGTATTGTAAAGTCATTCTTTTTGACTTATTATTCTTTGAACTAAATCGTGCAAGTTCATTATCCTTGAAATTATTCTAAATGAACTTGATTACTAGTAATGAAAAGTCATTCTTTTTGACTTATAATTCTTTGAATAAATTCTTGCAAGTTCATTATCTTTGAAATAATTCTAAATGAGTTCTCTGCCTTTGTTCATGCTACGAATTCATAAACGTTGTACTCTCTATGTGTTTTGACCTCTTATTGTTTTCTCTCATTTGCTACCTTATTCTTTATCAATGAGGTTTCGTTTGAACTATTTCACTTATGAAATACTTAGTCATTCTTTCATAAGTTGAAGACCTTGTGCTATCGCTTCCTGTCATTACCTACATATCTTGAGATACTATGGTTACTTCTATAGTAATCAGTCATTCAATCATTGTTAAATTTACATTCTATTCTTAAATGGATCACATCAATTTAATATTCTACTTCTATCTGTGAGAATTCATATGCCTTTTCAGATTCGGTTTCATTTTGGATAAATCTGTTCAATCGTTTAAATCATCGTATTCTAGTTACTAGGATTACGTTGTTAACTATCATGTGAGATGTAATAGGTTGTGATTGCTTTGCAAAAAAAACCTTATAGACACGAACTTATATGCAGGAACATAAGAATCTCCTCAACCTCAGCAATGGCTCAATCATCTCAAACAACTGAGAACCAGTCAGAAAGACTCAGCAACATGATACCTAAGGAGATCGATCCCACCGGTGTATTTGGAAGACTACTACAAAGCTTATGGAAGACCGGTGACAATGTCAGGGCAGGTGACTATGGAGATATGTTATTCAAACAACTCCATATCGCCCATTTAGAATCGCTTCTAAGATCACTCAAGCCACAAATTGCTGCACTACCCAGGCTAACCCTACTGCAAGGACAACTCGGGACAATAGACAACGATCACGGTGCCTGTTTCAACTATGAAAATTCAGGAAATCTGGCCAAGAATTGTCAAGCTCCTAGGACCATTAACCAACCAAACATTATCTGTTATAACTGTCGCAAAAGAGGACATTATAGCAAAGACTGCAAAGTACCTCGAGATGAACACTACGGAGCACATGTGGAAGGACAGTTTAGACAAGCCCAGCTCAATACCACCATCCCTAATATAGATGGATTAGGCAAAGAAGAACAACGAAGACTGGAAGAACGCATGAAGAACAAAAGGAAGTCCGACCCAATGACAGAATCGGTCCGACGCAGAACACGCCAACGTTGCTTCAACTGAGGAACTCGCGGACATCACTTCGACGAATGCCCAGCACCGAAACAAATCGGAGGATATGGATCACAATGTTACAAGTGTGGTAGAACAGACCACATCCGCAAGGATTGCAAAACAATGAAGAACATCAATGAAGTCCTGCTAATGAACTTAGAAGAAGAAGGGGAGGACAATCGTCTCCAATGTCAAGAGGACGAGACGGTGTTAGACAACCAGTTCAGCATATAACAAAATGAAGAACCACAGATTCGGAGGAGGCTTTTCCCTTACAACTCGGACTTAGAAGACTTTTTGTACTAGATATCTTAAGAATCTAGCTTATCTTATATATTTGATCGAGCTAGTAGTCTCGTTTCTTTTGTGTTTTTGTATGTTAGTAGAAGTTGTTGAAATCGATGTAATCGACTATGTAATATTTTGACTAATTAATAAAAAACTAGTTTTGTGTATCCGTATTATTGTAATAATTACTGTCATGATATACATATATATATATATTATAGTAGAGGTACGACCAATCGATAGATAGTACCTATAAGTACCCAAAGAGCATCGCATTCCACCTTTAGACCGACAGTCAAACCCGATGTGCTAACCTAATGACAGAAGATGTCTTACAAGCTCACATCATCAACAAGATCGGAAACACGTGGGGGAGTTTACACCATCAACTATGAAAATTGTAGCGCAACAGGAACGAAAACACAAGATAACCCACCTGTCGCTGATCAATGGTCGCTAACTACGACAAAGTCAAGTATAGTAACGACGTCATTCAAGGCCCTATACAGAAGGCCATGCCAATCGTCATCACATCAGGAAGATAAAAAAAAATGAAACGAGGATACAAGCAACCCTAGAGTTGATAAAAAGAAACTACGCAGACCAATGAAGGAGGGGTCTACAGTTTGAAGTTGGAGATAAAGTACTATCAAAGGCATCGATTGCTTGAGGCAACTGTTAGGAAACTGCGTTCCCAGAATTCGTTGACAGCGCGTATAAGTTGGTACTGCAAAAAATTTACGTGAAAACTACAATAACCCTGCAAGGGCAGAACTAGGGTTACCTTAAACTGCTAAAATGGATTGCTGTAGTAGACGAATCGAGAACACAGGCTCGATAACAGCTCATGATCTTCTACCGTATTCCTTTGCTGCCAGAATATCGAACTGAGTGTGGGCTCTTTCGAAATCCTTTCTGTTTTCTGCTCTCCCTCTTTTTCGCTCTCTTTTCTATTTCGAGTTATAATTCTCTATATAGAAAAACGCTAACTGAGAAGAGAGCCAAAGCAGCATATATATAGGCTACGATAGGGACCATAAGAAGTCAATAAGGAATAGGCTTCCTTATGGAATTAGGAAACCCTAATTCGAACTGAATCAGATTCCTATTTCCATAAATTATAATTCATACCACTAAAGAATTATAATTGCACTCCTACCCTTATCTCAAAAATATATTTCGAGCTCCATGTTATTAAATGCTTATTATCTCCCCATGTTAAGATTACAGATATCCATTAATTAAATATAATTACTGACAATCATATTTAATTAATTTCTTAAAATTCCTTGAGATCCTCTGCTTAACTTATCTGATATGTCGGATACAAAATCCACCTGCAGGGTTTGACATAATCAAAACTTATAAGCTTTCTCAAGAGGATATCATCAATCCCAAAATTGAGACATGGATTCCATCATTAATTAATATCCACCACACAATTAATATTGCCACCCAATCCAATGAGATATTGACCCATTTAAGGATCTCACCCTTTTAGGGATCAAAGTGTAAATATCAAATGTACGTGTCTACAAATTAACTTAGGATTTAGAGCATAAGCACTCATAATAGCCATGAGGTATTAATTATCTTATAAGTCAGTATAAAGATAATTACCCCAAGTCAGTCCCGTTTAATACACAAAGTGTACTAGCATAGTGAGTTGAAACTATACCGTTTTTCGTAGTCAAGACAAACCTACTACAACACCATGCTACAGTCCTACGGATGGTGTGTCCAATCCCATCTAAGACTGTAAACCAAAATCTTACATTCTATAATATTTGATGGCCTGATCTTCCGTGTGTAAGACGAACTCTACACACCAAACCACCTACTATATAGAATGAGAGACACACATGCATAATATTAAAATATAATACAAACATTGCCCACACAGATTCTCATAAAAAAATGGATTAACTGATTTCATTAAATGAATAATAAATCAACTACATAAAGCATGGCTTTTAGTATATATCCCTAACAGTCTCCCACTTAGACTCAAAGCCATGATGCGACACACCTCACTCCTATCCCTTCTACATGACTGTCAAAAGTCTTGGCCGATAAGCTCTTGGTGAAAGGATCTGCCAGGTTATTTGCTGATGCTATCTTGGTCACTTCAACATCACCTCTTTGCACGATCTCTCGTATCAAGTGATACTTACGCTCAATGTGTTTTCCCTTCTTATGGGCCCTTGGTTCCTTTGAGTTAGCAACCGCTCCGCTATTATCGCAATAAAGGGTAATAGCCGATTGTACCGCAGGTACCACTCTTAGATCCATAAGGAAGTTTCTGAGCCAAACGGCCTCCTTAGCGGCTTCTGAAGTAGCCACATACTCGGCTTCCATGGTAGAATTAGCAATACATGACTGCCTGATACTCCTCCAAGTAATGGCTCCACCTCCTAGGGTAAACACATATCCTGAGGTAGACTTTCTGGAATCCCTATCCGACATAAAATCAGAATCTGTGTACCCAATGGGTACAAGACTGTCTGCTTGGTAAACTAACATATAGTCTCGAGTCCTTTTCAGGTACTTGAGAATATTTTTCACCGCAGTCCAATGTTCTTGCCCTGGATTAGACTGATATCTACTAACCATGCCAACAGCAAAATAGATGTCAGGTCTAGTACATAGCATAGCATACATTAGGCTTCCTACTGCCGAGGCATAAGGAACTGCCTTTATCTTCTCTATCTCATCAGGTGTCTTAGGACACTGATCCTTAGATAGAGTAATTCCGTGTCTGAAGGGAAGGAATCCCTTCTTGGAATCTTGCATGCTAAACCTTGCAAGAATATTGTCAATATAAGTGCCTTGTGACAAGCCCAACATCCTATTCTTGCGATCTCGCATAAGCTTGATCCCTAGGATATGACCGGCTTCTCCCAAGTCCTTCATATCGAATTGACTGGATAAGCATACCCTTACAGAAGATAATACCCCCACATCGTTTCCGATTAGCAAGATATCATCCACATATAGTACTAAGAACACCACCACTATTCCATCATGTTTCTTGTACACACAAGATTCATCCGCACATTGATCAAAACCAAAAGACTTGATTGCTTGATCAAAGCGGATATTCCAAGACCTAGATGTCTGCTTAATTCCATAAATGGACTTCTTAAGCTTGCACAACATGTGTTCTTGGCCCTTCGCAATGAACCAGTTTGGTTGCATCATATAGATGCACTCGTCAAGATTCCCATTTAGAAATGCTGTCTTGACATCCATTTGCCAAATTTCATAATCGAAATGTGCAGCAATGGATAAGAGAATCCGGATAGACTTCAGCATTGCCACCGGCGAAAAAGTTTCCTCATAATCGATTCCTTCTTTTTGAGTGAACCCTTTCGCAACAAGCCTTGCTTTAAAGGTTTTCACCTTACCGTCTGCTCCTCTCTTCTTCTTATAGATCCACTTACATCCAATGGGTTTTATTTCATTGGGTGGTTCTACAAGATCCCAGACTTGATTGGAGTACATGGACTCCATTTCAGACTTCATAGCCTTTTGCCAAAGATCTGCATCTTTATCTTGGAGTGCTTCATTGTAGTTACAGGGGTCGGTACCTTGTTCATCAGGGACCCGGTCATAAGACTCTCCCAAGAACATATACCGGTCAGGTTGAATAATAACCCTCCCACTACGACGAGGCACAACCCGTGTTTGTGCATCACTGATATTTCGTTGTGAAGATTCTGAACCTAATACACCATTATCTACACGTTGTACTGGTTCAGGAACCTGCGTGTTAATGGTTGGTTCGGGATCTACACGAGTTTTGATAATCCTCCCACTACGACGTGGTAATGGAATATCGATAACTCTTTCTTGTGGTGTTTCTTCTTGTACCGTTGGTATCGAAGAAGTATATGTCGGTGTCTTTCCTCTCATTTCCTCTAGAACAATACGGCTTCTGGGCTTGTGGTCCATAACATAGTCCTCTTCTAAGAATGTGGCATTGGTGCTAACAATAACCTTCTGATCCTTAGGACTATAAAACAGACCACCTTTAGTTCCTCTTGGATACCCAACAAAGAAACATACTTCTGTTCTTGATTCCAACTTTTCTGCGTTCCCTTTCAGCACATGTGCTGGACTACCCCAGATCCGAATATGCCGCAGACTAGGCTTTCGCCCAGTCCACAATTCCGTGGAAGTAGTAGGTACTGACTTAGATGGTACCAAGTTTAGAATGTATGCGGCTGTCTCTAACGCGTGTCCCCAAAAGGAAATTGGTAAATCCGAATAACTCATCATAGATCTTACCATGTCCATAAGAGTCCTGTTCCTTCTTTCTGCCACACCGTTCTGCTGAGGCATACGGGGTGCAGACAATTGGGATGTAATCCCTTGCTCCAATAAGTATTCCCTAAACTCTCCCAAGAGGTACTCTCCACCACGATCAGATCGTAGTGTCTTGATACATTTACCTAGACGCTTCTCCGTTTCAGCCTTGAAGTCTTTGAATTTCTCAAAGCATTCAGACTTACGCCGCATCAAATAAATGTACCCATACCTTGAGTAATCATCGATGAAAGTGACAAAGTACTCAAATCCCCCTCTTGCTTGGACAGTCATAGGACCACACAAATCAGAGTGAACTAGTTCCAACGGCTCTTTTGCTCTATAGCCCTTGGCCGAGAATGGCCTCTTGGTCATTTTACCTTCCAAGCAGGATTCACAAACTGGAAGTGCCTCCACTTCCAATGAGCCTAATGGCCCATTTTGAACCAGTCTTTAAATCCTTTTCAAATTAATATGACCAAGGCGTAAGTGCCAAAGATGCGTTTGGTTCATCTTCGAAGGTTCTTTTCTCTTAAATGGCAAACTATTTGTGTTATTCAATTCATTAAGTTGCAGTATAGGAGAGATAGGATTTATATTATAAAGATCATCCACCAATTGACCAGAACAAATAAAACGTTTATTTTCTTTAATAACTACTACTTTATTAAAATGAACTGAATATCCATTCTTTACTAAACTAGAAACTGAAACTAAATTCCTTCTAATAGAAGGTACATAAAAGCAATTTCTTAATATTAAATTCTTATCTCTACCAAAACTAAGATGTAGATCTCCTACTGCAACTGCTGCTACTCTCGTAGCATTTCCCATATATAGATAAATCTCTCCATCACTGAGCTGCCTGGTTCCCTGGAACCCCTGCAAAGAATTGCATACATGATCAGTGGTTCCCGTATCTACACACCAGGTACCGGTAGATCGGACCGCTAAACACGATTCAACAACTAGTAAATGAGATTTACCTTGATTGTTCTGTCTGGCGAGATAAACTGGACATTGCTTCTTCCAGTGTCCTGGTTGCTTGCAAACAAAACATTTGCCTTTAGGCTTTCCCGGTTGTCCTCGTGGCCTTTGGATTGGCGGAGGACCCGCGACCTTCTTTTGAGCCTTTTTCATTTTCTTCTTGCCTTTCGGCTTTGAAGTAGAACCTTTCTCAAACACAAGAGCACTCCCTGACTTTCTATTGAGACCCTCAGCTGCTTGAAGTTCTTTAAGCAGCTCCGCCAAGGTATATTTAAATTTATTCATGTTGTAATTGAGGCGGAATTGCTTAAAAGACTCTGGCAGTGACTGGAGTACGATATCGACCTGGGTTTCCCCATCGATTTCAGCTCCAAGGATCTCTAGTTCATTAAGAAGAGATATCATCTTAAGAACATGATCCCTTACAGGCGTCCCCTCAGCCATGGTTGTGTTCATAAAGTCTTTCATAGCAACCTGCCTAGCAGCACGACTTTGATCCCCGAACATCTCTCGGAGGCTCTCCATCATGTCATAGGCACTGGTCATTGACTGATGCTGATGTTGCAGAACATTTGACATGGATGCCAAAATGTAACACCGCGCTATCTCATCAGCCTTGACCCATTTCTTGTGAGCCTGGGTTTCCTCAGCGGTTGCCCCCTCACCAGGTTGCTCAGGACATTCTTGAGTAAGCACAAACTTGTACTCTTCAGCCGTTAACACAATATCCAAATTTCTTTTCCAGTCTATATAGTTTGGTCCAGTAAGTTTTTTTTCTTTAAGTATAACAGCAAGTGGATTGAAAGTACCCATTTGAAAGCCTGAGAATCACATAACATAAATAATTATGTTTGGGCAAAATTTACTATGGATTCGAGTTGAAAATATTGGTTCCCTCTACCATATTTGAAAGGAATCCGCCAGCAACCTGATACACCGCGAATAGTATGACTCGATGGGAAGCCATATACTATCCATCATTTGTTCAGATAGACAATTGCCTTTTAATTTTACTATCCAGGCAATGTACTTTGCCTAATAAAATTAAACTGCTGACTTGCTTTGGTCCTATAAATAATAACAGTGACTCAGATAGAGAGGATATTATTATTTATAGCTAAGTGTATACCATCACTTAATTCTAGGTCAAGAGTTCTGTGAGGAACACCTCTGATGGAGAGGTGACCCACACCAACAATCACCCAAAATATTCTTTTAAAGAAGTTTGTACTGATGATTCCATGATCAACTACATCCGATAGGGAGGATGACACTAGAGCCATCACACAAAATTAATCATATCATCTACAAACCAGTGATGGAGACCATGGGATTTATTCTTGATAAATTCCCTCTCCTACTAAGAATTTTTAAAAAAAATTTGAGGGTTATAATTTTTTTTTAGAAAAACTTATAATTTAATTAATAAAAAATGATGGAATACTTGACAAGGATTGATTCATCCTTACTTGTGAAACCCACATGTGTATATAATAAAATTATTCTATTCTCATGATTTTAGAAAATAAGTACTTATGTTTTCAAATTATGGAATTAGTTTTATTTCTGAATACACATGTAGTTGCCCATCATTTTAAATTAATATAAATTAAAAATGCAGCTAGACATCTAAAATAGGTCTAGGAACAATTATCCATATTGTCCTATTCATTAAACATGAAACAATAATAATCATTCAATCACACATAAATAAGGAAACCACAATAAAATAGGAATCCCACTATTATGGTCAAGCTGCAACTCTTGTGAAGAAATCTTCATTGAACCCGATTAGCTCTATGTCTCCACTACGCAACGGGGGTCGAGCTGCTTCTAGATCGCTTTCGAAAACTGCTTGTAAAACTGCTCTCACGAACCATCTTCACGGATTTACTTGAGATATATTACATAAATCCTATGCCTCCGTGAAGGAGTTCACATGCTATATATTTGCAGTAAATTAACCACGCATCAATCAAGCGTGGGATCCAATACATACAAATCCTATGCCTCCATAAAGGAGTTCACATGCTATATCAAAAAAGAAAAATTAACCACGGATAAAACCATCGTGGGATCCAATCACACAAAATCAGTGACCATAATAGTGGAATAAGAACGCTGCAAAACAAGGGTTAGCACAGTTCTACGTTCTATCCATCCATCAAAACACGCATAAGATCTGTTTTATTGGACAACATGGTTGCGTCCAACCCATACGCAGAATCAACGTTTCTCTGATACCACTGTTAGGAAACTGCGTTCCCAGAATTCGTTGACAGCGCGTATAAGTTGGTACTGCAAAACATTTACGTGAAAACTACAATAACCCTACAAGGGCGGAACTAGGGTTACCTTAAACTGCTAAAATGGATTGCTGTAGTAGACGAATCCAGAACACGGGCTCGATAACAGCTCACGATCTTCTACCGTATTCCTTTGCTGCCAGAATATCGAACTGAGTGTGGGCTCTTTCAAAATCCTTTCTTTTTTCTGCTCTCCCTCTTTTTCGCTCTCTTTTCTATTTCGAGTTATAATTCTCTATATAGAAAAATGCTAACTGAGAAGAGAGCCAAAGCAGCATATATATAGGCTACGATAGGGACCATAAGAAGTCAATAAGGAATAGGCTTCCTTATGGAATTAGGAAACCCTAATTCGAACTGAATCAGATTCCTATTTCCATAAATTATAATTCATACCACTAAGTAATTATAATTGCACTCCTACCCTTATCTCAAAAATATATTTCGAGCTCTATGTTATTAAATGCTTATTATCTCCCCATGTTAAGATTACAGATATCCATTAATTAAATATAATTACTGACAATCATATTTAATTAATTTCTTAAAATTCCTTGAGATCCTCTGCTTAACTTATCTGATATGTCGGATACAAAATCCACCTGCAGGGTTTGACATAATCAAAACTTATAAGCTTTCTCAAGGGGATATCATCAATCCCAAAATTGAGACATGGATTCCATCATTAATTAATATCCACCACACAATTAATATTGCCACCCAATCCAATGAGATATTGACCCATTTAAGGATCTCACCCTTTTAGGGATCAAAGTGTAAATATCAAATGTACGTGTCTACAAATTAACTTAGGATTTAGAGCATAAGCACTCATAATAGCCATGAGGTATTAATTATCTTATAAGTCAGTATAAAAGATAATTACCCCAAGTCAGTCCCGTTTAATACACAAAGTGTACCAGCATAGTGAGTTGAAACTATACCATTTTCCGTAGTCAAGACAAACCTACTACAACACCATGCTGCAGTCCTACCGATGGTGTGTCCAATCCCATCTAAGACTGTAAACCAAAATCTTACATTCTATAATATCTGATGGCCTGATCTTCCGTGTGTAAGCCGAACTCTACACACCAAACCACCTACTATATAGAATGAGAGACACATATGCATAATATTAAAATATAATACAAACATTGCCCACACAGATTCTCATAAAAAAAATGGATTAACTGATTTTATTAAATGAATAATAAATCAATTACATAAAGCATGGTTTTTAGTATATATCCCTAACAGCAACGTGCTATTGGATTAAAAGAAAAGAAGCTATCACCGCGACACATTGAATTGTTTACAATAGAATGGTCTACCGACTCGCTTTACTGCCAACGATGCCAGAAGATCACTACACCTTTAGAGTAGATGTGCTGATCCACGCTGTTCTTCATACCGACATGCTGAGGGATACGTTCACGACCCCTACGAGTGATGGATGACGATGACACAGAAGCCAACTACAACTTTATTAACGGGAACGACGCGAACTCAACAAGCAACGACAACGAAAAGAGTCAACAAGACCATCGCATGAAATGGGAGGCCAACGAGAATTCTCAACATCGCATTAAGAAGACTGAAAGATGAAGAGATCGCTCTAATAAAGATCCAGTTGAGACACCATAATAAGGACGAAGCGTCTTTGAAGATAAGAGTAAACGATGACACCCCTCCACGATTAGGACAAGTCAAATGAAGTTGACCAATAGGTCATCTTAGAATCTGTCACATGAGATTTGAACCTTGTACGCTTAAAAACTACCTACTCCAGATTTCGGGGACGAAATCATTAATAGGTGGTGGATGATGTAATACCCGCGAATTTCCTATATATATAGAATTGATCCCCGAATTTATGTCTGTACCTCTGAGTTATTTCAGTAATTATTTCTGTAGCCTGTATTAATATACGTATATATATATATTTGACAGCGTTCTAAATTTTTATACGCATAGAATTTGTAGCGCCTTGTTAATATGATTTTAATTGCTAAGTCCGACCCCGTATATTAATATTATATTTTAATAATTGCTATCGTTAAAATATGGTTAAAATATAATTCTAGATATTTAAATATTCGTGGTCACTAAGTTTTATAACTATAGGTTATATCGTATATTAATATTATGTTTATATTATTCGTCATCACTTAATATTTTAATATTATAGATTATATTATATCGGACCCGATATCACCTTATTTACCATAAATATAGATTATTTTAATATTCGTAGCCTCTAAGTTATAACTATAGAATATTTCGTATATTCACTGTCTCTTGATTTATAATTAAAGGTTAAACGGACCTGACATCACTTAGTTGCCGTAAAAATATAAGCTGTAGTATAATAATTGTTATCGCTTAAATTATAACCTTAGGTTATATTATATAATTGAACCCAATAGTCCCAAGACTATAGTCGTAATTATTATAGTATTGACGTTTCTAGTTTAGACCATGGACCGTAAAATACGAGTCGGACTGACATATCACTTAGACCCGTACACAGCCCTGCATATGTACGCACTTTCAGTCTCGTACCCACATTGCAATATTGCACGCAAATCGAGACATGGGCCCCGCCACTGCTACGCGGCAGCCATGCACTGCCCCCACCACGTGACACACATGCGCACACCACACCAACACTTGGCAAGCATGCCTCTACTTGCAAGCCACTTGTCAAGCCCCTCTTATATATATATATATATATATACACTCCGTGCACACATTTTCAGCACACACATGTGCACAGACTATTGAGAGAGAGAGATATTGCCGAGAGAGATTAAGAGCAAACCAAACTCACACCATTATCTCTCTGCCTCACCTCCTATACCACTTGTACCCACACACACACACACACACACACACACACTAAGGTCAAGAAAAAGGAAATCATTCTCCCCAAACCCCTCTCAGCCTCACTGATACCCAGGCCACCAAGGAGAAGAGGTAAGCACCCTTTTCATTTTCCTTCCCTCTGCATGTACATATAAACACACACATACACAGCCCAACCCAACAGAGCCTTGAGCCCCGCCATGGCTGACCTCCCTTAGAGCTTCCATGGAAGCTTGAAAACCAAACTCCACAAAACATTATTAAACTTATACCAAACTGACCCGTAAGGTCCCAATAGACTCCCCCAAGGACAGTTTTGGGAAAGCCATTGTCAATAGTCACGAATTTATGATTTTTCCCTTAGACCCACTTTTGATTTTATCCAAAATTTGAACATATCATTTAGATTTGAGACCTCAAACTTATCTATTTGGATCCGGCTCGTCGAGACGGTTAATTTCCATATAGGACTTGCCTATTTTCATTAAGGAATGAGAAAGTTAGGGGTATAAATGTGTTTATGCATAAATATGTGTATATACGGTTTACAAATATATATACACGATCTGGAAACAAAATTGGGGAAGAAGAAGATGGTGTAATGGGTTTTCCTAAGGTGTATTTCATTAGTAAATATATACGGTACATATAGTTAATATTAATTAATTAGTTTTAATTAGTGGTTTAAAATGGTTTAAAAGTTATTATTAATTTTTGATAAATTATGAAATATTACTATTTAATATTTTCTATATTCTAAAATTATATTTTTACATCATATACTTATTATTTATTTAGTCTTAAATAAATAATAAATATTAGTTTAATTAAAATAAAATGGTACTATAGTTGTTAAATGTTTTAAAAGGGGTTTTAAAAAGTTATTATATAAAAAATCTTTAATGTTCTGGAAAAAAATATTATAATACTCTGAAATTACTGTTTAATAAATTATATGTTATACTTATTATTTATTTAGTTCAAATAAATAATAAGTATCAGTTTTAAAATATGATAATTTGGTAATAAATACCTAATGGCTAAGTTTAATATGTAGAAAATCATATTGTTGATCCCAAGGCCTAATGACCTTGTTTTATAAATTCTTTAATTATAAAACCCAAACTTTGGCATTATATATCATTTACTATTTATTTGAGCTTCAATAAATAATAAATATTAGTTTAAAATATGATAAATAGATAATAAATATCTATTGGCCTATTTTAAAAACCGAGAAATTTTATGTCCTAAGGACATAAAGTACCGTTTTATAATTTAACAAATTATAAAGCTAAACTTTGTTATTTTAATAAAATATACGGAGTCGTTTATCATCGTTTTAATTATTTTAAATACCAAATAAACTCCGAAAATTATGAGAAAAATGCTGCTACCTCATTTTAAGGCCTAGTATTTAATAAAAATACTTATAAAGATCCAATGTACTTCTAAAATATATTTTGTAATTATAGGACCCCGAAGACTATAATGATATAATTAGACTTCAATAATTTGTAGAAAATAAACTATAGCTTAGAAAAATACGCGGTAAATTTCTAGAGTCTTAGAATGATGGATAGAACATCCCTTTAAGGTTTGGTGACCTTTCGATACGGTAAAAAATACAGCTTATCTTTAGGACCTACACTAGTATAGAAAACCCAGCATTTTATGCGACGGACTCCGATTTGAGTCTAGTCAATGGAGCTAGACTCAGAATGATGTCCAGATCGTCATGTTGAGGTTTAGGAACCCATCAGGCATAATTACCATTATGCCCTTAATTTTAGTACGTTTATTAACCGCCGTTCTATGGATTATATTCTTTGTTGGAACCACCGCTACGCTTGTTTTTACGCACCCGCTTCGAGGTGAATCGTCCTAACTCACTTGGTATATAATAGAATTATTCTTTGTACATTTATGTATACCCAATGCGTCCTGTGTGGACGATACTGATAAGTAGTAATTATGTGAATGCCGAGATTTCTACTTATAAGATGAACGCATGTTTAGTTAATATTCGTTGATATTCCCGCTTATCATGTTTTCACAATCACTTGAACATTCATATGAACATAGTCGAGTCATGATGTCAATGTTGACGTCGGCATGGTTAGTCACGGGGGCTAACCCAGTCATATGGTTATACATGTTTAAATGGACCGCAGTGGTCCGAGTGGTACAGTCAAGTAAATGGGAACAACGATGAAACTGCTATAGGGCCCTGCTAGGCGACGATAGCCAGAGTTTCCATTGAAATCATTGAAGTTATGTATGAGTTGATGGTTGATACGCTATAGGGCCATGCTAGGCGACGATAGCAAAGTATCCATCTGAACTTGAATACAATAGTTACCTTTTATAATGCTATATGGCCATGCTAGGCGACGATAGCGCTGTAACTATTCTATTCTCCCGGCAAGGTCACGAGGACCTAAGAGTCTAATGATTACACTCTTTTTAAAACCAAAAATTGCTATAGGTCCCTACTAGGCGACGATAGCAACGTAATCATTCTACTCTGAGCTAACAGCGTTACACTGGTAATGTAACAAGTCACATGAGTCAGTTGTGGTGTATGTGGTCGAGTAAAGTCGAACATATCAATGGTGCATCGTGTCGTATCTCATTCATATTATTATGTCATAAATCATACGTATTGAGATAATGCCTATCAATATTCAAGTTTGAGATATTTGTTGTATTTGCATATTATTATTTGTATTAGGAGTGGTCGGTTAAGTCAACTCACTTAGCTTCAAAAGCTAACGGCTCTCCTTCCTGCCCTGGATATATCACGTCTAGATTTCACAGGTGACGACTCTCAAGACGAGGTCTACCCAAAGGGACACGGCAGATGTACAAGTTGAAGCGAAGGACTCCGACATAGTCTTATTTAGAATTACTTAATTTGCTTTGTTATCTTCTATCTAAGGTAATGATTTAGAGATGTATTGTGTATAGATCGCCCTAGACTGCCTCATAGATCTTTTATTTATACTCATGATGTAATAACTAGATCCCAGACATTTGAGTTCTATATTGAAGAATACCAATAGGTGTTTTTATGCTTTCGCTTACTCTATTAAGCATGTGTAGAATGTAGAAAGGACAATCAACTAATGTAACTCGTCATTCCCTATAGGTCCAGAAAGGAAATTTTAAATTTTTCCTATTTTTGGCTACTCCGGGGCGTGACAGGATTTTTGGTATCTGAGCACTAGGTTTAGACGTGCTCGCTGATTGTCCTACACATTAAGTTATAAACATTAAGATATTCTGAACGAAGATAGCTTCTGTTGAACAAATTTGACATGGACGTCTTGGCAAATAGACGAAAAGTGTGATAGTTAGTACGTACACTTAGTTGACCCTACTTGAGAATAGAAATAAAGCGAACCAATTAGGGTGACCGATTTAAATAGTTTCGTGGAAACTTAGAAGGCTGGAAGGGTGGACTCCATAGCTACTGTAAGTTGAGAACTCATGAATTAATAGTAATGTAAGATAGCGAATTCAATCAAGTTAGTACGAACATTCTACTACATAGACAAACCATATATAGATTGTCTATGTAATAACCTGCATTTCCATTTAATTTTAAAATACATTTTCATATTTAATTTGTAATTGCATTGTCATATTTAATTTTATGTAATGTGGACTGCTTCATTTAATTACATTTCTCATGTTCTAATTATTATCCCTTGTGTTATTTCATATTAAAATTCTGTTTGGAGTTAAACTGTAATTTTATAAAACTGAACAACGCCTGTGTTAGATTTCAAATCTGTATTTCAAAACGGTGGAAATGCTTTCTTTTAATTCAAGCTGTATTTTTATGAAACCGGAAAATCAATTCTTACGTTAAAATGAATTTTCTGTATTTTTGTGGTGACCACCGCGCCCCGAAAATACCAGTTTATGTTCAAAACTGTCCATATTGTGTTTAACTTCCACAGATTTTGGAAGTGACCGATTTGGACATTTGCTTTATTTCCAATTATGGCAAGTGATGATTGCCTTGTGCCTTGTTTGGGAACATACAACTTATATGTACAAATGTTGTGCCATAAGCTAAGTTGCCAAACAACTTTGCTTTGACCCCTATGAACCTATTTGACCCCTACTCTAATTCACAGCAATTCTATACATCCATATACGTATCTATATCTGTGTATATTAGTAATTAGTTAATTAGGAACTTAACTCAATTTGTAGAGTATTTGTTAAGATGCTTGGAGCCCAAGTCCTTCAATTGGTTTTCTCTATTTATATGTACACTGCATACACACAATCTGCACAATTTCAATTTAGTATTGCAGAGAGAGTTGAGAGAGATATACAGTGAGTCCTTCAAATTTTAGAGAGAGAGGAGCTCAATCACCATAGCTAGAGCTTAAGTGGATTTCTTAATTGGCCTTTCTTTCTCAACTAAATCTCTAAGGCTTCAATCAGTGAGTATTACTAACTCACTAAGAATGTAATTACATGTCTATTTACTGTGTGTTTGTTCAATTTTGTAATACACCATTGTTGATCCTACGTATGAAAATTCATAGCTTGAAATCAAGATTTTCAAACCTTAATCTAAATTCGTTTTTAGAGATGAATATGGTAGATTACACATCCTACATGCCATGTTTGAAGTTATAGAGCCTAATTTATTCATATGAGAAAGTATATTGAAAATGAAGTTTTGACATGTTTTAGTTTTTCATAAAATTGGAGAGCTATGGATCAAATGGTGTTAAATTAATCTTAGATTCTTAATCCTTGTTTAAAAAGGAAGAGATCCATATATAATAGGACATATATACTTACAAAATTGAAATGGGTCAAAAAGACCCCTGTTTCACTGAACCAGAGCAGTTTCTGCGGAGAAGATGAAGCCTCAGCTTCATCTCGCGCCACGATCGCGCGCGCGAGAATCGCGCGAGCGGCCCGCGCGAGCGAGCCTTCGCGCGAGCGGCCCGCGCGCGCGAGGTATGCGTCTCCAGACAGACAGAAGAGTTTATATATATATATTGGAAATTAGGCTAGTCGCGCGAGCGAGGGTCGCGCGAGAACCCCATCGTGCGAGCGATCCGCGCGCGCGACCCTGGCTTTCTCAGGTAGACAGAAAGTTCATATATAAAAGGAATGATTGGGCATATCGCGCGAGCGGCCCGCGCGAGCGAGCCTTCGCGCGAGTGGCCCGCGCGCGCGAGGTTTGGCAGTTTCTGTTTTTGTCTGTTTTCTGTTAAAGGACTGTTTGGTTCAACTTTTATATACTGTTAAGGTTCTGTTTGGGATATTTAGTTAATCAGAACTCTATTTGGTTATGTTTTGAATGATTAAAACATTGTAGTATGATTTATCAATCCCCGTACGCATGTTGTTCCTTTAATTCAGTGTTTTGTTTAGATTCATGTGCATGTCATTCATGTGGGGTCAGTGGTACATACATGTGGGTGTTAGTCAGTGTGGAAAAGAGTAATGGTAGTATGGAAAGAGTTGAGTTGTGGTTGTGGTTGTAGTTTGTGGTTGTAGTTGTGGTTGTGGTTGTAGTTTGTGGTTGTAGTTGTGGTTGTGGTTGTAGTTGTGGTTGTAGTTGTGGTTGTGGTTGTGGTTGTGGTTGAGTTTGTGGAGAGGGTATCTTTGAAATGCGACGGTGGCAAATATGGACACTCCCTGACGCCCATGGAAGCGTTAAAGTGTGTGAAGCCGAACTCGGACACTCACTGGCACCCATGGAAGTGCTAAAGTGTGGCCTACGGACACTCCCTGATAACTCGAGTCTGGATACTGTGTGAGGGGTTGCCCCGGTATTTGCATGGCGGTTAGGGTATTCAAAGTGTGAGGCATTGGACACTCCCTGGTACCCCGGACCAAAGTGTGAGGCAAACTGGACACTCCCTGGCGCCCCGTTGCTAAAGTGTGGCTATCGTAGTATTTCAAAGAGACCAGGAGTAGGATAGTGGGTTGTGGTGGCTGTCGAGAGAAAAGAGTCGGCAAGATGAGTGTGGTGCATTGTCTCATACACGAGTAACTATTTTTATGAACGAACGACTTTTATTATATTCCTTGTTGTTTTATAAAATGAATTCTTTCTGCGTTTTAATGATTGATATCGTAATTTAATAATGGAGAAAAAGGTAAATGGGTATGCTTTACATTCAAAGTCATGTTTTTAATACTCACCAGCTTCTTGAAGCTGACGACGTTGATGCGTCCTGGACATTCGTGTTCAGGCTTTTCAGGTTATAACCAGGAGGAATCGTACGACTATGCTAATTGAGAATGGCTGCTTCTGGAATAAAGGAACTGTTTATTTACTATGAGTTTTAAGTTTAAACTGTTTTGTTTTATAAGGATGACTGTAACAGACACTAAGTTATTGTTTTGTTTTCAAGGCGGTCTGTGCCTTAGTGACCCCGGTTTATAAGATGTAATAAGATAGAAATTTTTTTTTGTAAGCCTTGATTGCTCTGCTCTGATTATTATTGTTTATTATTGTTCGACGTTTGGGACGGAATCGATCCTTCAAACTGTCGCGACCTACGGGTCCATAAAGGAAATTAAACGCTTTCCTTATTTATGCTACGTCGGGGCGTGACAGTCTAGTACCCTTAGACAAATCCACTAGAAGCAGTGATGAACTAGCAAGGACCCGCTATAGACGATAAGAAAGGTCTAGCTAAGGATTTGAGGCAAACTTTACCGTAGTAATGGTGGGCAAGTACCATAGTAAGCAATCATATCCTTTCTACTCATTCAACTCCCTTTGAGTAATTCTATGCCTTCTCTTCTAATGGTAATTTCTTTTGAAGAAAGTACCTATGTATTTTGTCAAGTGGTTCTGATTTTCTGTCAATAATTAGTGTGATACACTCCTTGGTGAGTAATTCAATCCCTTGAATTTTCAGAAATTCCCCAGTCAACAATTCCTGAGTATGTACTTTGATCATATGAATTGTTGATAAATCCCTTTGGGAATACGTTTGATTTCAAATACTGTAAAGTCATTCTTTTTTACTTAATTTTCTACCAACTAATTCTTGCAAATTCATTGTCCTTGAAATAATCCTGAATAAGTTTGATTACTAATACCGTAAAGTCATTCTTTTCGACTTATCATTCTTTGACTAAATCTTGAAAGTTCATTATCTTCAAAATAAAACTTCCATAGTCATTAAACTCTCGAGTATGTAACTTTGATCATCCTGATTCTTGACAAATCCGTTTGGAAACAAGTTCGATTACTAGTATTGTAAAGTCATTCTTTTTGACTTATTATTCATTGAACTAAATCGTGCAAGTTCATTATCCTTGAAATTATTCTAAATGAACTTGATTACTAGTAATGAAAAGTCATTCTTTTTGACTTATAATTCTTTGAATAAATTCTTGCAAGTTCATTATCTTTGAAATAATTCTAAATGAGTTCTCTGCCTTTGTTCATGCTACGAATTCATAAACGTTGTACTCTCTATGCGTTTTGACCTCTTATTGTTTTATCTCATTTGCTACCTTATTCTTTATCAATGAGGTTTCGTTTGAACTATTTCACTTATGAAATACTTAGTCATTCTTTCATAAGTTGAAGACCTTGTGCTATCGCTTCCTGTAATTACCTACATATCTTGAGATACTATGGTTACATCTATAGTAATCAGTCATTCAATCATTGTTAAATTTACATTCTATTCTTAAATGGATCACATCATTCTACTATTCTACTTCTATTTGTGAGAATTCATATGCCTTTTCAGATTCGGCTTCATTTTGGATAAATATGTCCAATCGTTTCAATCATCGTATTCTAGTTACTAGGATTACGTTGTTAACTATCATGTGAGATGTAATAGGTTGTGATTGCTTTGCAAAAAAAAAAAAAAAAACCTTATAGACACGAACTTATATGCAGGAACGTAAGAATCTCCTCAACCTCTGCAATGGCTCAATCATCTCAAACAACTGAGAACCATTCAGAAAGACTCAGCAACATGATACCTAAGGAGATTGATCCCACCGGTGTATTTGGAAGACTACTACAAAGCTTATGGAATACCGGTGACAGTGTCAGCGCAGGTGACTATGGAGATATGTTATTCAAACAACTCCATATCGCCCATTTAGAATCGCTTCTAAGATCACTCAAGCCACAAATTGCTGCACTAGCCGGGCCAACCCTACTGCAAGGACAACTCGGGACAACAGACAACGATCACGGTGCCTGTTTCAACTATGGAAACTCAGAAAATCTGGCCAAGAATTGTAAGCTCCTAGGACCCCTAACCAACCAAACATTATCTGTTATAACTGTCGCAAAAGAGGACATTTTAGCAAAGACTGCAAAGTACCTCGAGATGAACACTACGGAGCACATGTGGAAGGACAGTTTAGACAAGCCCAGCTCAATACCACCATCCCTAATATAGATGGATTAGGCAAAGAAGAACAACGAAGACTAGAAGAACGCATGAAGAACAAAAAGAAGTCCGACCCAATGACAGAATCGGTCTGACGCAGAACACGCCAACGTTGCTTCAACTGCGGAACTCGCAGACACCACTTCGACGAATGCCCAGCACCGAAACAAATCGGAGGATATGGATCACAATGTTACAAGTGTGGTAGAACAGACCACATCCGCAAGGATTGCAAAACAATGAAGAACATCAATGAAGTCCTGCTAATGAACTTGGAAAAAGAAGGGGAGGACAATCGTCTCCAATGTCAAGAGGACGAGACGGTGTTAGACAACCAGTTCAGCATATAACAAAATGAAGAACCACAGATTCGGAGGAGGCTTTTCCCTTACGACTCAGACTCAGAAGACTTTTTGTACTATATATCTTAAGGATCTAGCTTATCTTATATATTTGATCGAGCTAGTAGTCTCGTTTCTTTTGTGTTTTTGTATGTTAGTAGAAGTTGTTGAAATCGATGTAATCGACTATGTAATATTTTGACTAATTAATAAAAAACTAGTTTTGTGTATCCGTATTATTGTAATAATTACTGTCATGATATACATATATATATATATATATATTATAGTAGAGGTACGACCAATCGATAGATAGTACCTATAAGTACCCAAAGAGCATCGCATTCCACCTTTAGACCGACAGTCAAACCCGATGTGCTAACCTAATGACAGAAGATGTCTTACAAGCTCACATCATCAACAAGATCGAAAACACGTGGGGGAGTTTACACCATCAACTATGAAAACTCATAGCGCAACAGGAACGAAAACACAAGATAACCCACATGTCACTGATCAATGGTCGCTAACTACGACAAAGTCAAGTATAGTAACGACGTCATTCAAGGCCCTATACAAAAGGCCATGCCAATCGTCATCACATCAAGCAGATAAAAAAAATGAAATGAGGATACAAGCAACCCTAGAGTTGACAAAAAGAAACTACGCAGACCAATGAAGGAGGGGTCTACAGTTTGAAGTCGGAGATAAAGTACTATCAAAGGCATCGATCGCTCGAGGCAACGTGCTATTGAATTAAAAGAAAGGAAGCTATCACAACAACACATTGAATTGTTTACAATAGAATGGTCTACCGACTCACTTTACTGCCAACGATGCCAGAAGATCACTACACCTTTAGAGTAGATGTGCTGATCCACGCTGTTCTTCATACCGACATGCTGAGGGATATGTTCACGACCCCTACGAGTGATGGATGACGATAACACAGAAGCCAGCTAGAACTTTATTAACGGGAACGACGCGAACTCAACAAGCAACGACAACGAAAAGAGTCAACAAGACCATCGCATGAAATGAGAGGCCAACGAGAATTCTCAACATCGCGTTAAGAAGACTGAAAGATGAAGAGATCGCTCTAATAAAGATCCAGTGGACACACCATAATAAGGACGAAGCGTCTTTGAAGATAAGAGTAAACGATGGCACCCCGCCACGATTAGGACAAGTCAAATGAAGTTGACCAATAGGTTATCTTAGAATCTATCACATGAGATTTGAATCTTGTACGCTTAAAAACTACCTACTTCAGATTTCGAGGACGAAATCATTAATAGGAGGTGGATGATGTAATACCCACGAATTTCTTATATATACAGAATTGATCCCCGAATTTATGTCTGTACCTCTGAGTTATTTCAGTAATTATTTCTGTAGCCTGTATTAATATACGTATATATATATATATATTTGACAGCGTTCTAAATTTTTATACGCATAGAATTTGTATCGCCTTGTTAATATGATTTTAATTGCTAAGTTCGACCCCGTATATTAATATTATATTTTAATAATTGCTATCGTTAAAATATTGTTAAAATATAATTATAGATATTTAAATATTCGTGGTCACTAAGTTTTATAATTATAGGTTATATCGTATATTAATATTATGTTGATATTATTCGTCATCACTTAATATTTTAATATTATAGGTTATATTATATCGAACCCGATATCACCTTATTTACCATAAATATAGATTATTTTAATATTCGTAGCCTCTAAGTTATAACTATAGAATATTTCGTATATTCGCTGTCTCTTGGTTTATAATTAAAGGTTAAACGGACCTGACATCACTTAGTTGCCGTAAAAATATAAGTTGTAGTATAATAATTGTTATCGCTTAAATTATAACCTTAGGTTATATTATATAATTGAACCCAATAGTCCCAAGACTATAGTCGTAATTATTATAGTATTGACGTTTCTAGTTTAGGCTATGGACCGTAAAATACGATTCGGACTGACATATCACTTAGACCCGTACACAGCCCTGCATATGTACGCACTTTCAGTCTCGTACCCACTTTGCAATATTGCACGCAAATTGAGACGTGGGCCCCGCCACTGCCACATGTAGGGCAGATATCGGTCGATTTCAGTCGGTTTTTAACTAGAAATCTTAACCGAACCGAATCAGTCGGTGTATACAACGTGGCAACTGATTTGGGCCAAAAGAATCGGTGTGATCAACCTCACCGACCAGTGGGATTGTCGGTCGGTTTCGGTTAACCGTCGGTGTTGATTTGTCAATTCCCAAGAGTAAAGAAGTTAAAGAACACCCATATAAATCAACTGAAATTCGAAAAGAAAAAAAACACACACACCTCCCCCCCCCCCACACACACACACATACACACACACACAAACATATTGTTATGGTCTCAAAAACCCCACAATAGGTCACAAGAGAGTAGAGATAGGTGATTTGAGAGATCATACTCTAACATTTAGAGTCTGGGTTTCGACCGATCACAATAACCCACCCTAACATTTAGAGATTTGAGAGAGAGAGAGAGAGAGAGGGGATTCCACAAATCACAATAACCCTAACATTGAGACTCTGAGGATTCTAGACTTAAGAGTTTGCACAACACACACACTCACAGAGATCGACCATTCCAGAAAGATCTAAGAAGGGATGTACGCTAGGGAGAGAGAGAGAGAGAGAGAGAGAGAGAGAGAGAGAATAATCGATTCTTACCTTTAGAGAGTGACGATGCCGGTGATCAGAGCAGACGATGCCGATGATCGGAATGTACCGTGGAGTGGAGTGGAATCTCCGAAGTTTAGGGTTTTCTGATAAATTGTGAATCTGTGATATGGACCGTGGAGTGAGTCAAAGTGAAAGCTTTGGGTTTCTTGAGAAAGGAAATGTGATTATGTGAGAGTGACTGTGAGTGGGACATATGAGCCTCAATCAGACTACTTGACTACTTTATTGGTTGGGGTAAGGTTATAGGTGGTAGGTTCATTTGTCTTGTAAGTTGAGCTCCTTCGGTTAAAGGGTTATATTAATATATTATATGTATCTTGAAACTAGATAGGAAAAATATAATAATATACTAATATTAATATATTATATGTTGCCGGTCGGTCGGTATATCGAAATTTAAAATATAATACCGTGAGCTAAACCGAAAAACCGAAATTTCGGTTTTCCCAGTCTTAATAACCGACCACCGACTGCCAGTCACAGAAACCGGCCAAAACCGTCTGAGCCGGTCGGCTCCGGCCGGCCGGTTCGGTGTTCCGGTTATTTGTATCACCCCTAGCCACATGGCAGCCATGCACTGCCCCCACCACGTGGCACACATGCGCACACCACACCAACACTTGGCAAGCATGCCTCTACTTGCAAGCCACTTGTTAAGCCCCTCTTATATATATATATATATACTCCGTGCACACATTTTCAGCACACACACGTGCACAGACTATTGAGAGAGAGAGATATTGCCGAGAGAGATTAAGAGCAAACCAAACTCACACCATTATCTCTCTGCCTCACCTCATATACCACTTGTACCCACACACACACACACACTAAGGTCAAGAAAAAGGAAATCATTCTCCCCAAACCCCTCTCAGCCTCACTGATACCCAGACCACCAAGGAGAAGAGGTAAGCACCCTTTTCATTTTCCTTCCCTCTGCATGTACATATATACACACACATACATAGCCCAACCCAACAGAGCCTTGAGCCCCGCCATGGCTGACCTCCCTTAGAGCTTCCATGGAAGCTTGAAAACCAAACTCCACCAAACATTATTAAACTTATACCAAACTGACCCATAAGGTCCCAATAGACTCCCCCAAGAACAGTTTTGGGAGAGCCATTGTCAATAGTCACGAATTTATGATTTTTCCCTTAGACCCACTTTTGGTTTTATTCAAAATTTGTACATATCATTTAGATTTGAGACCTCAAACTTATCTATTTGGATCCGGCTCGTCGAGACGGTTAATTTCCATATAGGACTTGCCTATTTTCATTAAGGAATGAGAAAGTTAGGGGTATAAATGTGTTTATGCATAAATATGTGTATATACGGTTTATAAATATATATACACGATCTGGAAACAAAATTGGGGAAGAAAAAGATGGTGTAATGGGTATTCCTAAGGTGTATTTCATTAGTAAATATGTACGGTACATATAGTTAATATTAATTAATTAGTTTTAATTAGTGGTTTAAAATGGTTTAAAAGTTATTATTAAGTTTTGATAAATTCTGAAATATTACTATTTAATATTTTCTATATTCTGAAATTATATTTTTACATCATATACTTATTATTTATTTAGTCTTAAATAAATAATAAATGTTAGTTTAATTAAAATAAAATAGTACTATAGTTGTTAAATGTTTTAAAAGGGTTTTTAAAAAGTTATTATATAAAAAATCTTTAATGTTCTGGAAAAAAATATTATAATACTCTGAAATCACTGTTTAATAAATTATATGTTATACTTATTATTTATTTAGTTCAAATAAATAATAAGTATTAGTTTTAAAATATGATAATTTGGTAATAAATACCTAATGGCTAAGTTTAATATGTAGAAAATCATATTGTTGATCCCAAGGCCTAATGACCTTGTTTTATAAATTCTTTAATTATAAAACCCAAACTTTGGCATTATATATCATTTACTATTTATTTGAGCTTCAATAAATAATAAATATTAGTTTAAATTATGATAAATAGATAATAAATATCTATTGGCCTATTTTAAAATCCGAGAAATTTTATGTCCTAAGGACATAAAGGACCGTTTTATAATTTAACAAATTATAAAGCTAAACTTTGTTATATTAATAAATTATACGGAGTCGTTTATCATTGTTTTAATTATTTTAAATACCAAACGAACTCCGAAAATTATGAGAAAAATGCTGCTATCTCATTTTAAGGCCTAGTATTTAATAAAAATACTTATAAAGATCCAATGTACTTCTAAAATATATTTTGTAATTATAGGACCCCGAATACTATAATGATATAATTAGACTTCAATAATTTGTAGAAAATAAACTGTAGCTTAGAAAAATACGCGGTAAATTCCTAGAGTCTTAGAATGATGGATAGAACATCCATTTAAGGTTTGGTAACCTTTCGGCACGGTCAAAAATACAGCTTATCTTTAGGACCTACACTAGTATAGAAAACACAGTATTTTATGCGACGGACTCCGATTTGATTCTAGTCAATGGAGTTAGACTCAGAATGATGTCCAGATCGTCATGTTGAGGTTTAGGAACCCATACGGCATAATTACCATTATGCCCTTAATTTTAGTACATTTATTAACCGCCGTTCTATGGATTATATGCTTTGTAGGAACCACCGCTACGCTTGTTTTTACACACCCGCTTCGAGGTGAGTCGTCCTAACTCACTTGGGATATTATAGAATTATTCTTTGTACATTTATGTATACCCAATGCGTCCTGTGTGGACGATACTGATAAGTAGTAATTATTTGAATGCCGAGATTTCTACTTATAAGATGAACGCATGTTTAGTTAATATTCGTTGATATTCTCGCTTATCATGTTTTCACAATCACTTGAACATTCATATGAACATAGTCGAGTCATGATGTCAATGTTGACATCGGCATGGTTAGTCACGGGTCTAACCCAGTCATATGGTTATACATGTTTAAATGGACCGCAGTGGTCCGAGTGATACAGTCAAGTAAATGGGAACAACAATGAAACTGCTATAGGGCCCTGCTAGGCGACGATAGCCAGAGTTTCCATTGAAATCATTGAAGTTATGTATGAGTTGATGGTTGATACGCTATAGGGCCATGCTAGGCGACGATAGCAAAGTATCCATCTGAACTTGAATACAATAGTTACCTTTTATAATGCTATAGGGCCATGCTAGGCAACGATAGCGCTGTAACTATTCTATTCTCCCGGCAAGGTCACGAGGACCTAAGAGTCTAATGATTACACTCTTTTTAAAACCAAAAATTGCTATAGGGCCCTGCTAGGCGACGATAGCAACGTAATCATTCTACTATGAGCTAACGGTGTTACACTGGTAATGTAACAAGTCACATGAGTCAGTTGTAGTGTATGTGGTCGAGTAAAGTCGAACATATCAATGGTGCATCGTGTCGTATCTCATTCATATTATTATGTCATAAATCATACGTATTGAGATAATGCCTATCAATATTCAAGTTCGAGACGAGGTCTACCCAAAGCTAACGGCTCTCCTTCATGCCCTGGACATATCACGTCTAGATTTCACAGGTTACGACTCTCAAGACGAGGTCTACCCAAAGGGACACGACAGATGTACAAGTTGAAGCGAAGGTCTCTGACATAGTCTTATTTAGAATTACTTAATTTGCTTTATTATCTTCTATCTGAGGTAATGATTTAGAGATGTATTGTGTATAGATCGCCCTAGACTGCCTCATAGATCTTTTATTTATACTCATGATGTAATAACTAGATCCCAGTCATTTGAGTTCTATATTGAAGAATACCAATAGGTGTTTTTATGTTTCCGCTTACTCTGTTAACCATGTGTAGAATGTAGAAAGGACAATCAGCTAATGTAACTCGTCATTCCCTATGGGTCCAGAAAGGAAATTTTAAATTTTTCCTATTTTTGGCTACTCCGGGGCGTGACAGATTAGGCCCTGCTTCGGCTTGCAGCCTACCAGCAGAGGGTCGCGGGGTATTTTGACAAACGGGTGAAGCCCCAGTCATTCAACCTTGGGGATTTGGTGTTAGGGAGGGTTTATCCAAACACCAAAGATCCCATTGAAGGAAAGATGGCTCCCAATTGGGAAGGGCCATACAAAGTGGTCAGGGTAAACAGACCAGGAACATATTGGTTGCAAGATATGGATGACAAACTAGTCCCAAGGCCTTGGCATGCTGAACATCTAAGAAAATATTATGTGTAGCATGCTACCATTTTAATTTGTTCTTTATTCTTTTTTCTTTTAAGCGCAATAAATTAAGCAGCTAGCGTTTTTTCTTATTTTCGATTTGTCTGCCACGATTGCATGGTCTGCTAATTCCAATTATAAATCCTGCTAGTTCCAATTTTAAATCCTAGGAGAATCCTGTTGCCTAAGTGTGCAAGTATTGAAAAATTAACATTGAGCTGTAGCAAAACACTTTGTTTATTTATATGCAATTGCCACCATAACACACACACACACACACAAAAAAAAGAAAAAGAAAAGAAAAGAGAAGGCGAATAAACAAAGAGTCCTTAAAGTCCCCTTGTCCTTTAGGGCCTTGATTTCATCCTCCAGGACCTTCACCTTGGCCATCAACTCTTTGACAGTAATCTTTAAAGCGTGAGAATCAACCTCCTGCATGACAGACTCTGTTTGCAGAAGGGCACCCTGCCTCTCCACTTTCTGTAGGCACTCTTCCAAATTTTCCAGCGACAGGCCTGCCCAGGAGATAGGCACATCGGAACTAGCATGCGCCCCCGGTTGAGCCCTCTTTGGCTGAGGGCTAGATTCCGCCTCGGTGACCTTTTCTTTCCCCTTTCTCGATAGAGCTGGCAGGGGATCAAGATCCTCTGAAGAATCAGCACTGGCAGATAGAGCAATCGGGCCTTCGATCAAAATGGCCCTATTAATCGGACGCAAGCCAGAAGCCATGGATCTGGTGAACCAACGTGATCCAGAGGCAGCCACAACAGGAGCTGCGACTGGGGAGCCACCGCTAACCCCCTCATCAACAGGACCTACATTGTCAATAGGGTTTACTAAATCAGGAAACGAAAGGCCGGCTTCAACAGCTCGGTTGATTGCATCCTCGTTGGCGCCAGTAATGGCGATTTCTCAGAAAGTAGCGTAGGATTCCTTACAGAGCTCGGGATTAAAGAATTAAGGGGGAAAAATAGAAGGATCAACCAATCAATTCCCAAAAACCACTATTTTGGGAAATTGCTGCCAATTCTTATTCGGATAATCTAAACCCCGAACAAGGTGCTTCCCCTCGATCCCAACTCGCAAGTAAGGATCCCCATGGCCAATATTGAGGGTGTAACAGCTGGCAATCTCACCAAACCGGAGCATTATGCCAAGACACTAGCGCAAAGCACTGACCCCCCAAAGAAGCCAAGCAAGGCTTGGACGACATTTGTTTAACGGGAAGCATAACCCTTGAAGAAGATCACAGAATAAGGCAGGAAGAGGGGAACGCAGCCCCACTATCAATAGTAGATAGCTGCTAATAACGACCGAAGGGAAGGCTACATCTTTTCCCTCAATGTAAGGGCGAATTTCGACGTCAGTAGAAATTTTGCAATCCCTCCTGAAAGCGGAAAGCCCTTCATTGAAAGACTAGTTAACTCGAGAAGCCATGAGCAATTGCGAAGGATGTGAAGGTTACAGAAGATATACAACCAGTTACTAAAGGCCCAAGACCCTATATAAGGACTTTGATACCTTCGATAGTATGTCTCCCAACATATGCTAGTGATGATGGCAATAAATGGCGGGAAAAAACCTGCACCGTCAGATTAACTAGCTAACATATGGACAGTTTAATTTAATGAATCTACCAAAAAGAACGTGACGGTTGAGATCCCACGGGATCAAGTGCATTTAATATGATATGACGGCCCCTGTCATAGAATAAAGATTTTTCCTAAGTGTTCAGGGCAGGTCAAGCTTTCATGTTCTAGACCTGATCTCAAATCTAGAAAAATCAAGTCAGAAAATTTTTTCCAAATTGTTCAGGTCAGGTCAAGCTTTCACGTCCTAGACCTGATCTCAAATCTAGAAAAATCAAGTCAGAAAGATTTTTCCAAAGTGTTCAGGTCAGGTCAAGCTTTCACGTTCTACACCTGATCTCAAATCTAGAAAAATCAAGTCAGAAAGATTTTTCCTAAGTGTTCAGGTCAGATCAAGCTTTCACGTTCTAGACTTGATCTCAAATCTAGAAAAATCAAGTCCGAAAGATGTTTTCTAAGTGTTCAGGTCAGGTCGAACTTTCACATTCTAAACCTGATCTCAAATCTATAAAAATCAAGGAATAAAGATTTTCCTTGATTGTTAAGGTCAGGTGAACACACCTTATACCTAACCTCAAGCTTGGAAAAAATCATATCAAAGATACTCGGCTAATCTCGAAATTGGAAAAATCATAAAATGGAAAGAAAGAACCACCTACAATCGTGATGTAAAAGTAAAGTTATGTCCCTAGCATTACATAAGGGGGCAGAAGAATCCCCAACACAAAACACAAAAAACAAGCTATTGCTTTGAAGAAATTTGTTTAGTACCTACAACGACATCAACATTTTCTTCAACGGGAGGAGTGTTCTCAGGACCAGGATCCAAGGCCAAGATGCTAGCATTTGCTTCACCAAAATCTTTTGCAGTAGTAAATACTAGGCTGAAGTCGATATCAAGAAATTGGTCCCTTAATCTCCCTAAAATGGCTTGCTCACACTCATGTCAACCCTGAGCATAACTTTCATTCACCAGCGAGGTACCCATAGCCACCAGCTCATCTGATTTTTCCTTAAAATAAGTAGCAGCTACGGCCTTCTTCTCCTCCTCCATGTTCTCCCTCAGCTTGGTTGCGACCTCCTTTTCAGCCTCAAGAAGCGCTTCAGCTGCCTCAGCCCATATCAATGCGTCATCTAGTTGGAGCTGAACCGACAAGAGCTGGGAGTCTATAATCGCTTTCTCTAAATTTATTCTGGAAAGGTCTGCTTGGAGAGCGTCGGCCCTGGTCATTTCGGTAGAAACCTTCCTTACTCCGCTAAGAGGTCATCCATACTGGACCCCTCAAAGTTGACTTTGCCGATAATAGCGGTCATGAAAGTGCCCTGAAAAAAATAAAAAATTCATAAAGCAGTAATGAAAAGCACCAAAAAAGATGACCCAAGATCAAGAGATACCTCAAGCGGAGCATTAATGTAAGATTGGAGAAAGCTCGTTCTCTTAACCAGGTCTACTGAACCTGCAAACTTTGCGGCCAATTTTTTATAGTACGCCTCAATATAGGCATCAGCAAACTTGCCTCCCCAGAGCGCTGGCTAGGAGGCCATCTTCTATTTTCCCTTGCTCAGCCGTATGGGTGACGCAGAAAGGAGGGCAGGGGCCCTTGACTGAGCAAGGGCCAAAATCTGCAAGCCCGAACCATCACCTTCTTCGGGTGAGAAAGGTGTCGAGTCATCCACAATTTTGTGGGCTCTTCTCTTGAAGTAAGGCGGAGTAGTCCTAGAAGAGGCCGATGCTTCAGGAGCACCCCTCTTCTTACCTCCAGCGGCAGCTCGGATTCTGGCAAAGACGTCGTCCATCTGAATCAGCTCAGCGCCCACAAGGTTCTCAACATACAAAAGGGTAGCCTGGGTCTTGACTGGCGGTTGGAAAAGCGTGGCCAAAAACTCTTTCGTCGCTTTTGACGAAGTCGAACTTTGGAGGGTGGAATGAGCTGCACAAGAAAAGGAAGGAGTCAAAACAAATTTCTAAAAAAAAAAAAAACAAACAAAGGATACGTGGAGTCCCTGCCAGACGAGGAACGTCTCCAATGGAGCCTCGAATGAAGAAAAAATCATTCTTCCATTGCTTATGGGCTGACTCCAAGTCACTGACAACATGGTGTCGAGGTGCCATATAAACAAAATACCCGGACCCAAATTTGTTCTGAATATTCATAATAGTCCTAAGGGACATCAGATCTAGCTTCACCGCGTTTAAGTGGGACAGAACTACGAGTCCTAGCAAGGTGACCCAGCCATTGGGGACGAGTTGGGAAGGGGCTAGGCCAAAGAAAGTGAAGAGGAAGCATAACCCCCAATTTTAGGACGTAAGGGTAGAATGTTGTCTCCCCTTCCTCTAAGTCAATTACGGTCTGTTTAGAACTAGGAAACCTACATTCTAATCATCGAGAATTTTGTATGTTTTTCTGATAAGGTCCAGTTTTCTTTTAGTCAGGGATGAGTTATTCAGAGGGCCAACGTATCTTAGGTGGGACCTACCAGCCTGACCCTCTGGCTCGAACTCGTCTACTATCTTGGTATGAGGGGATGACGTAGATAGTTCTTCAGAACTAGTATACTCAGAAGAAATTAACAAGGAAGACATGGCAAAAAGAAAGGAAAGTCTGACCTAAGTGGCCGGAGATGCTGGAAAGAAAACCTAAAAAATTGCCTCCTTACGCTTAGAAGGATACTCCGAAGTCGAAGAAAACAATGATTAAAGACAGTAATCCCCTCCTTTTCTAAATTGAAAACCTTAGTCTCGGGAACACGAAGCAGCATCGTTACCCTTGTAGTGTTACGCTTTCACGAGAGCGCGTGTACAGTATGTGTCACATCACTTTGGAATTGCGGTCTCAATCCAAGGGCCTGAATTGAGGCCAGAGGGGGGAGTAGCTGATAAGGCGTCGTTTGGTTCCTCCACCGTATTATGACACGTGGGAAGGAAAACACGAGTCGGTAGCACTGAATACCACCTAGGTTGAACGAGTCCATGTAGCCGTTGGGTCAAGGTTGCACAATTATTCCCGTTCTAGGAATGTAGGAATGGGTAACCTATAACAAGAAGAAGTGGGACACGTGGCGAAGTGTAAAGTGGCCCAGCCCAACAGTACATGACAGAGTGATGGAAGATTGCGCCGAAAAGACCGCAGTCTGTTGAAGTCATCCCTTATTTATACACTGGTAGACTCAACTAAGAAGGTACACAATCTCTCCCCTACTCAACTCCAATTATCAGTTCTTTTTCCTTGCGACTAACTTAGTCATCGGAGGAGACTCAGGGAGCCCAACCCCCCTCGAGTCTTTTACTTTCTTTGCGTGCAGGACTTGACTTGTAGGAATCATCATCTGTTGTTTAGTCCTTGACCGTTTACGGCTTTACCTGAAACGAGCTACATCATTACCTATTGTCCAGACCTAATAATATTTACAATGTTCACCTAACAAATAAACTGTCACTCAATATTCCGTCGCTATCTCTCCACTCAAGTTACAAAGTCATGATCAAGAAGCGGAGATATAAGTTACAAGGTTGAAATACTACAATCTATTGCAATCATTCTTATTACTTGGCTGTATTTAACTTTTGTTTATTCTTAACATATAGCATTTGTTCTTTGGATAACTCTTGGGACACATAAGAATCTCACATAAACAAGATACATAAACTTTATATGTCTATCTCTCTCCTCTGTAAACCCCACAGATACTGTGGACTTCACAATGTCAGTGAACCCATCCAAGAGAGAGATAAATATATTGTGGTTTATGTATCCTGTTTATGTGAGATTCTTATGTGCCCCAAGAGTTATCCATGTTCTTTCTACAATATGTTGACAAATTAGAATTTGGTATTGGAGAAACTTACCTTTATTTTATACTCATTTCATAAAATTTGGTATTGGGGAAACTTACCTTTACTTTATAATCACTTCATAAGCTTGTAAAGTTCATATATACCGTTAGGGAACACATTGTAAAATCATAAAAAAAAAAAATAATAATAATAAAAGAAATAAAAAAAATAAATTCCTGCAGAACATCAAATATTCATTCAATTCAATAGGATGACTCAAAGATTAAGTTCTCCGTAAAAATTGCACACTAAATGATCCACTAATCGTGCGAATTAAATGAGTTAGATGGATTAAATAGATAACATTTATATTACATTAGTCCGGTATGTATTTAAATTTTTGACACGTTTAAAAAATCACATGATCATGACACGCCCAATTATGAGTAGACATGATTGCCACTCGTCGAATTGAGTACCATAATTTACTGGTAGGAACTCGGTGGGCCGGACTTTTATAATACAAAAATTAGACATCACAGAAAAATGAGGCACAAATGAAACTGTGAAAGGAATACTGAATCTACGGCCCAACTCCACCTCGGCATATAACATTCCACTAAATTGGGCCCAACAAATGTAGGACTCCTAATTGCGAGAAATCATTCAGTGAGACCATCACGAACATATCTGTGTAATGATGTGGTGTAACGAGCTCCCATCGAATGCTTTCACATAATCTCTTATTTTGAGGTGGTCATCCAGTTATACTTAGGTGGGGTCTAGTTCCACTACTTGTCATGTTGCCCTATTTTTAGAGGGCTCATGTCCCAATGTGATGTGGGGTGCTCTCACGGACCTTTCCATAATTTGGCCCAAGTTCTTTAGTACATTAGTGCATCTCTTTAAGTAATTTTGTCCTATGCTAAGATTGGGAGATGATTTAAAATGAATTGGGTTGAGTGAAAGTGAACTGTTTTTAAGCCTAAAAGAATCCGTGGGCTGCCCCGCTGACCCGCGCGCCCTGATAACCCAGTGGTTCTTTTAGGCTTAAAATCCAATTTACTGGGTAAGTTCAGTCAACTCAGTTCACTTTAGATCCTCTCCATACTAAAATACTATTGATCTACATATGTGCTATATATGTGATATGGTGATACACTTGTACACAAGATTGATCACACTTGAAAAGAGTATAAAATTACCCAAGTCTTTTCCTAAGTTTTAATTCCTTTGGTAATGAAGATTTCGGGCCTACTAAAGCACCCATATGGATAAGCTCGAATTGACAACTGAGAGATCAAGAATATTTATGAATAGATACTGCTTGTCTCAAATTAAATATAGTTTTTAAGAATTTCAACTATTTAAAAAAGTTTTTTAAAAGAGTTAATTAGTATAATGTTCATTTTACTCTAGATTTCTTGCAATAGGCCTAACGTATGAAACAATTTCGTCTGAAGTCCACACCACAAAATTTGGACCAAACTACCCTTTCCATTTCTCATTCAAAACTGCAATTAATAAATACAACTATTTTAGGGGTTTTCAAAATTCAAATCCCAAATACCTAAATGAGAATAAATCACATTATATATGCATCTCTCTCTCTCTCTCTCTCTCTCTCTCCCTGTTTAGAGAGAGAAGCTCAGGTCATAGCTCAAATCATCCTCACACAGGACCTCTTCGGCGACCTCACGCTAGTCGACGCAAGCCAGATAAACTCCATGGCGAGATACTCAGTCTCAAACACGCCGCCGCGCTCCTCCCGGGGACCAAGATCATGGCCGACTTGGACTACTCGAGGACCAAGATCATCGTCGGATCCGCTCTCTGTATCGTCATCGCCGGCGCTAGGCAGAACCCCGGCAAGTCCAGGCTGAACTTGATACAGAGGAACAAGGGTGTTCTTGATTATTGTGTCCCAACTTGCGAAGTACTCGCCCGATTCGATGTTGGTGATTGTTTCGAACCCGGTTGATGTTTTGACTTATGATTCCTGGAAGCTTTCTGGGTTTCAACAACAATGGCAATACCGGATCTGCTCTCTCTCAAGCTATACAATGGAACCCGATTGTATATTATGTTGTGGTTTAAAGGTTGTCGTCCAAAAGGTTGTAGTGTAAAATTTAACACTCATGTTCTTGGTTTCACATGTTATGCTACGAAATTGTATACTATGTGAATGAAAAATGTGATGTCAATGAAATATTGCAGTCAGTGTAAAAATGAATGTGCAAATGAATTTGTGATAAGACAGTGTTCCTTTTGTTGAATAACTCGAATATGAGTGTGAAATTTAACACTTATATTCATTCTAGTGTGAAATTTAACACAATTTTTTTGGGTGATGGTGATGAATGACTGTTAGATCACCCAAGAATGGTGAAATACGAAATTAAAAAAGATATGTGTAATATTAAACAGATTCTAACGTATAAATCCCTACAATTATGGCATTTAGTAACTTAATTCCTAAAATATATGCAAGATTTAGTAACTTCCCAAAATAATGGGATTGAGTTTGACCAATTGCAGTTTAAGTTTGGTAACTTCCCAAAATATATGCAAGATTATGGGATTGAGTTTGACCAATTGCAGTATAAAATTTTCACACTAATGAACTAGTTGCAATGTAAAAACAAACCAGTTGCAGTGTAAAATTTCACACTAATGAACCAATTGCAGTGTAAAACGAACTAGTTGCAGTGTAAAATTCAATACTCGCATAAATGTATGGTGCATAGTAACAGATTAATATGTTATGTGATCAATGATTATTGGTAGAACATACAAAAATGGGATACCCACATAAAAATGGCGTTAGAAATATTCAAAAGACCCATAATATACAAGGCTAAAGTTATGAGATTTTATTTCCATATATTTGATATGCAAATCAATGTGATAATAGAGTTACTACCATATATATATATTTCTATATATGTATGCCTGTGTATATGTATAGGGGTAAAAAAGTCACTAAAACTATCTATAATTGGGAATTGTGGATTAATCACTAACAACATTCACAATTATAGGGTCTCTCACTAGGAAGTACCAATTGGTGGATCTATTATAACAAACATTGGTAGAATGAGATTTTCCACTAAATTTTTCTTTTTAAAAATGTTATGATATTTTTCAACTTTTTATTATTGTGCTTTCTTAAACTTTCAACATTTAGTGTTACAAACCAAGTCCTTTGTGGCTGAGTGGTAACCTTCTTGGGTGTACTACTTAAGAGGTTTAGTGTTCGAGTCATGGGGAGCGTGGCCACTGGAGTATTCACCCGGTACCTCCAGGCCTCGGGGAATTAGTCGAGGTGCGCGCAAGCTGGCCCGGACACCCCCGATTATCAAAAAAAAAAAAAACATTCAGTGTTACATGAAAAAAAAAATGATAGAGCTTTATATATGAGTGGGTAAATTTGATAATATAATTAAAGTACTAAAATGTGACCTCCCAACATAAATTAAAATAAAAATAAATAAACAAATAAATAACTCTTTAATTGGATGGTAGAGAAACACTGTATTAGATTCCACAACCTATTTTGTTCCTTTCTTCTTTGGGTGTGTCTTCTTTCTTTTTTCTTTTTTCTTCGTTTTTTTTGTCCAAGTGGATAAAGTTTTGTAGCCCATGGTCAACAAAATATAATACAAAAGGAAATGATGGTAATAATGCTACATCTTTAATCATTAATTAAACCATATAAATTAAATCAACAGTTGCTTCATGCTTAGCATTATCAGCTTAGGGGAAAAGGAAGCTTTGCACCTATTTGGACTGTACTCAAAGGCTGTCCATGTTCACTTGAATTATATGAAAACAATACAAAAAGTACATCTAGCTTACCTAAAAGTTGAAATCATGCCCCATCATTTGACTTTTAATCTCATTTTTCTGTCCGGCTGTCTGTAGTTGCATGAGATGTGATGGAAAAGAAGTAGTAATGCATTTTATCAATGGGATCTTTTAGATAATTCTAATGGTTTTGCTTGTATCATATATAATTTAATTTAATCCAAAAAAATATATTGGTCTCAAAATGTAATAATTTTAAGAATCACTTTAGTTTTAGGTGTGTATCATAGAATTTCTCTAATCAATTTGCCTACAATAGGGATCTTCTGTGATAGATCCTATTGCTTTTGACTTTAACATACGCCCCAATTTAGTATTAAAATGTTGTAATTCAGTCTCAAAATGTTACAAATAGACTCTAACATATAATTATTGTCTCTGTGTAAGCAATCATTGTCTATGTGGAGAAAACATTCCTTATGGTTATTTTGACACCATAATATCACAAACTGATAAGATGTCAATATTCAAGCACGTCTCATTCTAATCTTGAAGAAAATGTGTCTCTACACAAGCATCATAACTAAGAGCACGGATTCTCGGCCGCAAGGCTTCCCCGGCAGCCCTAGCAATACCAATATATATATATATATATATTATTTTTCGTGGTGCTTAGACTTAGGTGTTGTCGAGGAGGTCGTGCGGCTGAGGATCTGGAGTCTATAACTATACTTATGTTTATTACTATGGTATTTTTGATGATGTAGTATCTGTTATATAGAATTTTGACTCGTCTACGTAGATATTGTTGGGATCACTAGCATATAAGAACAAGACTAAGGAGAAATCATCTTGTGTTACCGTTACATCTGTGTGGCTTGAATATTCTATAAATCTCACTTGAATCCTGCAATAATGAACTAGATCATCACCCTATAACGACCACTTAGCAAGATTTCTCCTTAACTATGAATTGTGGTCTTCCTGAGTCCACCTCATTTGGTACAATTTTGGCAGTTTGTTTCTAGGGCTTTTTGGATTGTCTGCCGCACTTGGCCAGTAGCAATAAGGTGCTGATAGCATCATAGCACACGTATTTTAGTAATTTTCTCATATTTTAAAAATAGAAATATATCCGAAAATTTTCATATACTAATATTTTGTACTTTATGCCCATCATATATAAGTTTGTATGAATAGACCCTAATTATTTTGATAGTATATTATTAACTCATAACCCCCAATTAATATTTTTAGCTGGCGAATATACCCCTACATATATTACATACATATATGTATATACGAAATTCTGTTTTGGAAATTAAATTTAGGGCCATATATATATATATATATATATATTAGAGTCTATATATGTACATATATAATCATTAAATGAGTTATTTAATAATATTCACCCATTTTGGTTGTAATATCCTATAATTATAAGCATGCACATAAAAGTTGAAAAGAGTATATCACGTTATTGTTTCTTGACTATTATTATCAGTTTGTTTGCTATATCCCAATTTTTGTTGCTATATCTCTTTCTTGGATTATTACTCCTAAATTATTGGACTTTTTTTTTTTGGGATGCATGCTACATGTTTTTTTGCTTATCTCTATATTGGTTGACACAATGATAATTATTTGTTTATAACAACAAACGCGTTCATTTTATATGCTACAGTGTAAAATTTCTCACAATTGTGAATTGAACATCTAAACTAGTCATGCTGATTCTCATTTTTGGATACTGGATTTGTGTGTCTTCAAATGTTCAGTTTGTTGTAAACACTGCATATATACTATTATTACTGGACGTATGTTGGACCAATAATGTATAACATAAAAATCCGCACAAAATGCTTGCTTATAACACCAAACCAGTGTTGAGATTACGCAGCGGAATTAAACAAGCACACAATGAAAAGAAAATAACAAGGGAAAAAGGGAAAAAAAAAAAAAAAAACACAGGAGAATTCTACGTGATTCGGCAAAACCCTGCCTACGTCCACACCCAAGAGATATTTCCTTTACTATTGAGAATAAAAAAGGTACAAACCAATTGTTGAATTAAATCACATAACACAACCCCCCTTGTACTCCCACGCTCAATACCCCAAAGAAAACCCTCACAATATTTTTTTTCTCTCTCTCTCACCACCCAAGTGTATATATCCTCCCCACCATATATGTGTTATACACATATATAAGTATATAATGTATACGGTCACATACATGAACAAGAGTTTCTTGAATTCACGCCACCTTTGTGATAACCTGATAAACTCATAATTTGCAACTATCCAATTACTTTTGGATTGTATCCAAGCTTATCAACCTAGCTATCATCTATATGGCTAGTATATCAACAAAGAAATAGAATTCCTTTTTACTACATGGGGATGGACCCCACAAATCTCCACCTCTATACTCATGAGAGAAAATATATATATATATATATATATACATATATATATATTCCACCTTGAACAACCTGTCAAGATGCCCAAACCATTGGCCTAAAAAATCTCAGTTACACATACCGAATCAATATAGTCACAATTTGATTCACAACGGCCAATGACATGTATAACCGTCTCCCGTTAATTTTACTCATTAACGCCGGAGTAGGGTCTCGATCCACCCCCTCCACCACCAGCAGTATTTGTTCCCTCACCATCGTCTACTCCTTGGAAGCTTGTCACCCGTGTCTTCGCTTCTACCGCAAAAGAAACACGTCTAGAGTACTCTTTTTCTTGCGCGCGCTATACCCATTTACCAATCGAATTTTTCACTGTACTTCTAACCAGACGATACAACCCACCACACTTTTCTCCCTTCATAAGAACCATGCAGCCATGTGTGATTTTCATAGCTCCACCTGCAGCAGAATACATACACCCCATGGAATCCATCTGGCTAAGCGAGATTAGATTTTTTCGCATCTTTGGGACATATCTCACACCACCCAAAGAACAAACCACTCCATCGAACATTTTAATTCTAACCGTCCCAATACCCATAATTTTGCACGAGGACCCGTCACCCAATGACACCTTCCCCAAATTACCTTTTTGGAACTCATTAAAATATTCCCTCCTGAAGCATATATGGTTTGTACCACCAGAATCCAAAATCCAATTGTCACGAGAAATAGTATGCATACCTTTGGAGACTGTGAGGACATCTCCATCATCTCCCAATAAAACCACATAATTTTCACCATCCCCATCTTTCCCACCATCGTCCTTCCCTTTACGTTGAGGACAAAATTTCTTGATGTGACCCAATTCTTTGCACAGATAGCATTGGACGTCTCTCCATCTAGAACTAGATCTAACCCTGCTGCTACCTCAGATCCATCTTTCGTCCTTCCCCAATTCTCACTTGCTACAGCCAAAGTAGCTTCATGTCCACCCTCACTAGTTGTCTTTTTCTGAGTGTCGTGGGACACTAGTGAAGCCTCCACATGCTCCAAAATCACTGTATCTTTACCGTACAACAACACAGTCACGAGGTAGTCATATGAATCTGGAAGAGAGGTAAGAAGTAGGAGAGCTTTATCTTCTTCCTCAATCTTGACATCAACTTTCTGCAATTGATCCAAATACCCGTTGAACACACTCATGTGTTCCATGAGATCCCCGCCTTCTTCCATCTTTAGCCGATACAACTGTCACTTCAGATGCAATTTGTTAGTCAAACTCTAGGCCATATAGAGTTTTTCCAACTTTTCCCACAAGCCTGACGCAGAATCTTCATCCATAACATTATTGGTAATGTTATCAGCAATACAGAGTCGGATCGTGCTAACACACCGCAACTCCAACTCCTCTCACTCGTCATCTTTCATGGCCTCCGGCTTTCCATCCTTTCCCTTCAAAGCCTTGTACAAGCCTTGTTGCACAAGAATATCTTTTACTCTTCTCTACCAGAGAGTAAAATTGCCCTTTCCATTGAACTGCTCCACCGTAAATTGAGAATTGATCATCGCCTTCATGGTGAATTGACTGGCACACCAAACCTTGGCTTTGATACCACTTGTTGAGATTTACTCAATGGAATTAAATACGCACATAATGAATAGAAAATAACAAGGGAAAAAGGAAAAAAAAATAACACAAGAGAATTCTACGTGGTTCGGCAAAACCCTGCCTACGTCCACACCCAAGAGATATTTCCTTTACTATTGAGAATAAAAAAAGGTACAAGCCAATTGTTGAATTAAATCACATAACCCAACCCCCCCTTATACTCCCACACTCAATACCACAAAGAAAACCATCACAATATTTTTTTTCTCTCTCTCTCACCACCCGAGTGTATATATCCTCCCCACCATATATATGTTATACACATATACAAGTATATAATATATACGATCACATACATGAACAAGAGTTTCTTGAATTCACGCCACCTTTGTGATAACCTGATAAACTCACAATTTGCATCCAATTTCTTTTGGATTGTATCCAAGCTTATCAACCTAGCTATCACCTATATGGCTAGTATATCAACAAAGAAATAGAATTCCTTTTGACTACATGGGGATGGACCCCACAACCAGTTCCTTTTAATATGCTGCAGTCTAAAATTTAGCACAATTTACACTACAGTAAACATTTTTACACTACAAAGCTCATACAATTTACACTGCAGTGAACAATTTTATACTACCTAGCAATCTTACAATGAAAATCGGTGAACAATTTAACACTGAAAACCAACACGAGTCAAATCTTGCTGGCTACAATTTTTACACTAAAAATGTTACAAAAGAACACATAAACCAAAAAAAGTAGTGTACAAGAGTAGTGTAACGTTTAAGACGGTATTAAATATCACACTGAAATTCACACTTCCAATTAAGCAATTGTTACACTGAAATTCACACTATAAGACTCTTGCTATTTACAATATAAAATTTCACACTATAACTAGCATTGTACATGAGTGTTAAATTTTATACTACAGCTTTTTAACCACAGCCATTGAACCACAATATATTATACATTTTCGAACAACTTTTGAACCAAAATATGAGTGTTAAATAAAAAGAGATCAGACACATATTTACTCACATCGGACGGTGATCATTTGATCCATAGCTTACAAATCATCATCAAAGCCAGTCAAGGTTCTTATACATATATATATATATATATTCCTATTTTAAAACAAATAGCAAAATTAATCAAAAACATTGAAGAATTTCCCGATCGTCGGCGAGGAATTCAGGTGAGTTCGACCGGTAGTGGAAAGTTGAGATCCAGATCGAGGCCTTTGAATAGCTTCATTTCTGTTCTAGTTGGCGTCGATAACAGAGGAAGAGTCGGAGTCGCTCTGGACCTAGACGCCACGGCTTCGCGCGTGATCGAACATCAACCGTTGAATATGATGAAGATGGAGAATGCAGTCCTGGTTCATCATCTTCGATCGCAACTTCGCGTCGCTGTCTCTGAGCGTCAATGGTTTCTTTGAAATTCTTTTAGAGAGAGAGAGAGAGAGAGAGATGGAAATGAGAGAATTAGTGGGACTGGAATATATATATATATATATATTAGGCGCGTGATTTTAGGAGTGCATTATGAGATTAATTGCAGATGAAATATCTACTCTTGATTGTATCGCAATTTTTGGGGAAGGGTGAAAATGTCATATTAAATTTAGTGGACTTATCAGTGAATATTTTTTATTGCTGGGCCTATTATGAACAACTTGGCTCTAATAGAACTTAACATTAGTTTACCCTTTTAAAACGGAAATAATAATAATAATAATAATAATAATAATAATAATAATAATAACATTAGTTTACCCTTTTAATAATAATTATTATTATTATTAGTTTACCCTTTTTTATTGCTGGAACTGCTGCCCACAAGTGATGTTTGAGAATTTGCGCTCGTTTCTACTGTTCTCTTTGTGAAAAATATAAGTTATACAATCATATAAATTCGCCAATGCCATGTGTCATTAATTAAAATTTAAGAACAATTATACATACACAAATTTAGTTTGTACCCCTAAACTAATAAATACAATACAGTGTCTGTCTGAGTTGACTCGACAACTGTTTGTTAAAAGGAGCTTTGGCCATAACCCCTCAAATAAAATCTTTATAAATTAAAATATATGTTACTTTTCTTTAACACATTAGGTACTTTTTATACCTAAACAACTCAAATTGTTATAACTTTTGTTTTATAAGTCCTTTTTTTTTTTTTTTTTTGCAAAATTTGATGTTTTGGAATCAAGAAAATGAGATTTATCAACTGAGATCAATATTGACCATGAAATACTGGAAAAAAATATTAAAAATTGAACAAATATAGAAAATTATATTTTTTTTGCATAAATATAATTAAAACATATTCTTTCGTAAAATTGGCATCATAGATGTAAAGATCTCAAAAAAATACAGGAAATCAAAAAACAAAAATCACCCAAAAAGCCCAAGAATTGAGAAAGCTATGGTGGTTTAAAGTTGTCATATAATATTATCTATCTGTCTGCAGACATATAATATTATCTGTTAGACAGATTAAATCTCAAAATAAGGTTCTAACTTATCTTTTTTTGTAAAATTTTCAAATCCAATATTGGGGCATGGAAAAAAAAATCATCCCAAAAGGCCAAAAAAAAATTGAGAAAATTAAGGTCGTTTTCGTGAATATTATCTGTGTAACAAATATTGTGGTCGGGCCATACGGGCACCCTTATGTAATTGGACTCGGTCGAATTAGGCATGGCTTGGACACCGAATAGCGGGCTTTGGAGTCCCAAGCCTAATAGGTTTTCTATGTGCCCATATGTATTCATATACATCACACTAAAACCTAGAGAAATAAAATAAATAAATAAATAAACACATCAGCCTCTCTCACACTCACAGTAGTATCTCTCTCTCTCTCTCTCTCTCTCTCTCTCTCTCTCTCTCTCTCTCTCTCTCTCTCTCTCTCTCTCTCTCTCTCTCTCTATCTATCTATCTATCTATCTATCTATAGCTAATCACCATAGAGCTTGGGGATCTAGAACGCGATATCATCAGAGATCGCTCAAGAAGCATTCTCTGCGAGTAATACGAGACACGAGAGGGTACACGGAGGCAGTGGATTCGTGGTTCCGGCCAACAGAGGACTTGTAACAACTCCGTTTCGTCGATCCGACGAGTAATTCCGCTAGGTAACGCACCTATACTGGTCATACATGAATGTGTGCATTCTTTTACATTGGTATCAGAGCCATTAGGACATTTGCTCATCTATACATGAGCCCAACAGATCCACCATTGTTGGACTTTGTTTTATGTTCAAAAAGTTCAAAAACGAAATTCTAAGTGGGTCTACGTTAAAACCCTAATATTTTTGAAATATTTGATTGGGATGTGTTCTAATACATCTATAGAGTCTGTCCATGAAGTCTCATAGCCTAATTATCTCAGAAGGAGAAGAAATCTAATTTCTGCAATTTTTTAAACAGAATTTTTTTCACAACTTTGTTCCACTTTTTTGGACGATTGAGACGTACAATCGGTCTGTTTTTTTGGTTCAAAGTTCAAGTACTCCGTGAGATCTTTCCAACCATATAAAGTTTGTAGCAAATGGATCACAAACAAGGGAGATATGAGCGTGCAAAGGTAGGGGGTCACGCAGCAAAAAGTTGCGATTTTTAGGGTTTTCAGAGGAAGAAGACAACCCGTGCCCACGCGCACCGCCGGCGACCGGCAGACCATTTTTTCGGCGCGTATGGGTCCCTGTCCAACCATATTATTTTAATATACTTTTTATTAAAATATTCCAGAATAATTTTTAATTATTTTATATTTAAAACAGTTTCTGGTAATTAAAAACATAGTTTTCAATGTTTAAACTATTTTTAATTGTTATTAAATTTTGAAAAATTGTGGAAAATTAATTTTTTATTTTTCCTATGTTATGGACACAGAGTGGGACCCAGAATAATTTCCTAGAAAATTACTCCATTATTTTTTGTATTTTGGAGCATAAAAGGGTGTTATTGTACGTGTTTTTAAATTGCTTAAAATATCCAAAGCAAATGATTAATTCTTGGAATTAATATGTGGTGTACTTAACACTCTGGGGGTGTTGAGGGAGTGTTTCATGCCTATCTCCAATGTTTATGATATTTTTAAAGCATTAAATCATGTTTTTGGGCATTATCTTAATTGCTTAAAATATCTCAAAATGTTTATTAATTATTGAAATTAATATTATATAGTTGGGATAGACTCATTCCTTCAAGCATTTTTTTTTTTTTTTTGGAATTTATCACATCATTGTTGATTGTTTTCAACAAAATCAATTTTATTTGATAAATTGATTAATATTTGTTTTATTGCTCCCATAAATTATGGAAATCTTTATTAATAATGAAAAATAAGTTTTTCAGGTATTAAAAATTTCCATGAGGATTTTAAATTATTTTTAGTAATTTAAAGCCCCTTAATAGATTTGGTTTTAAATTAGTTTTAAAACCCAAAATTGTTTATAAAATTGATGAAAAATCTAGAATTTTTCATAGTTCTTCCTTGGCTTATGAGAGTAATTCGGGGCTGCAAATTTATTAATATTGCAACTTTTAGAGGCTCATTACATTATTGGTCACGTTTAATTACTGCTATTTGTGATTGGTTAACCCTATGACCTCTAATTCCTCCTCCTTGAGTGGTTGATGTGTGTGATTAATACATTTTAATCTGGCTTAAATGAATGGACAATAATTGACAATTTATTGGGCTTGTGTCCTCACGATGTATGTTTAAGGTTGTTTTTGTATATGTTTATAAACAAAGCATACCTATTTTTTTTGGGCTATTATGGAAAAGCCTATTTTGTAAAGGGATGGTTTTCTTTGTGTATTCATCATAAACTTGAATTGCCTTAGCATGAGCTCTAATTTGTCAATTGGGACCCACATGGGATCCCTGCGCAATTTTTGTTGTATGGAGCACTTTACATATGGTGGATAATCTTAGACAGGTTAAAGAGCCATCTAATTGATGTTTGTTTGAAAAATCAATTGTAAAAGTTTTTCCTTGGTTTACAAAATTTAGGATTTGATTAATGAGCAATAGCAAGTTTTTTCGTCTTAAATTGTAAAAAGGGGAAATGTAATTGGATTTTAAAACAAACTTTTATGAAATGTACAAATAATAATGTCAAAACTTTTGCGCAAGTTTTTTTTTTTTTAATGTAGAAATGGCTTCAAAACGAATTGTCATTGATTTGAACAAAAATAACAAATTTAATGGGAAAAACTATGATGCATGGCAACAAAGTGTAACCCTCCTGTTGACTGAGGAAGAGCTGCTTCCCCATCTAACCCAGTCAATTGTCCAACCTGTTGTGCCAGAAAATGGGCCCATGACCCAATATCGCCGAGACCTCGACACCTATAATGAATGGGTCAAGAAGGATCATCGCACGCGCAATATATTGTTAAGCAGGACCTTTGACAAATTTGACGAGAAAGGAGATGAAGTACGAATGGATAGACAAGCATGAGCGTGCATTTCAGGAGTTAAAAGAAAGATTGACTTCTGCACCAGTACTCGCGATACCTAAGAGTGGAGAAAGGTATGTGATCTATAGTGACCCATCGTACCAAAGACTGGGTTATGTGCTTATGCAAGATGGGAATGTCATTGCATGTGGATCAAGATAATTGAAGGTACATGAGAAGAATTATCCAACGCATGATTTGGAATTAGTAGCAATAGTGTTTGCATTGAAGATTTGGAGACACTATCTCTATGGAGAGAAGTTTGATCTGTTTTCCGATCATAAGAGCTTGAAGTATTTGTTCTCTCAGAAGGAATTAAACATGCGACAACGAAGATGGATGGAGTTACTCAAAGACTATGAATTTTCGTTACAATACCATCCAGGTAAAGGAAATGTCGTAGCGGACGCTTTGAGTCGTAAACCTCGACTAGTGATCGTTGCACTATGAATTCGAGAATGGAGAGCATTGGAGGTGTTAGTTGAATTCGAGTTTCAGCTAGTGGAACTAATGGAAAGACTACATTTTGGGTGTCTGGTGGTACAACCAACTTTGATCAGGCGTATCATAGAAACTCAACAGACAGTAGAGGATTTAAAGTTATGGTTAGCAAAGATGTCAGCAAAGGAACCAGAAGTCTGGAATATTAGTACAGACGGAGCCTTACGATGTAAAGGTAGACTCTATGTACCTGACGAAGGAAATATCCAAAATGCAATACTAGATGAAGCACATAAGTCACGAATGACTATTCATCCGGGAGGTACGAAGATGTACAAGGATCTGAAGAGAAACTTCTGGTGGGAAGGAATGAAGAGAGAAATAGCCGAGTATGTATCTCAGTGTCTTACTTGTAAACAAGTAAAGGCAGAATATCAGAAGTCACCTGGATTACTGCAACCGTTATCGATTCCTCAATGGAAATGGGAACACATCACTATGCATTTCGTGGTAGGATTGTCGAAGTCACAGCAGAACCACGATGCTATTTGGGTAATCGTGGATTGACTTACAAAGACGACACATTTTATCGCCTACACTATGACATATCCAGTAGAACGTTTGAGCCGAATGTATCTACAGCACGTTGCATGGTTACACGGGGAACCTATTTTTATCGTGTCAGATCGAGATTCATGTTTTACTGTGAAATTTTGGAAGAGTCTCCAAACAGCGATGGGAACAACATTAAACTTGAGTTCAGCCTTTCATCCACAGACCGATGGGCAGACTGAACAAGTTAATCAAGTAATGGAGGACATGTTACGCGCTTGTGTCATTGATTTTGAGAGTTCTTAGGAGATGCACTTACCTTTGATTGAGTTCACCTACAATAACAGTTATCATTCAAGTATAGGGATGGCGCCATTCGAAGCTTTGCACGGAAGACCTTGTCAATCGCCGTTGTGTTGGACCAAAGTCGGAGATTCTCAACTTCTTGGGCCAGAGATGGTACGAGAAACTAGTGAAAAGATTCAGATTGTACGTGAGAAGATGAAGACAGTTCAGACATGACACAAGAGCTATGCTGACAAGTGACGAAAAGATTTGGAATTCACAGTTGGAGACCACGTGCTACTCAAGATTTTGCCTATTCGAGGCATTGTCAGATTTGGTCAGAAGAGAGGCAAGTTATCACCGCGATGCATTGGACCATTCGAGATTTTAGAGTGTGTTGAGAACGTTGCTTATTACCTTGCATTGCCACCAAAGATGTTAGGAGTGCACAACGTTTTCCACATCAATATGCTAAGGAAGTGTGCTCACAACCCAGCGCATGAGATCAACTTCAAAGATTTGAAGTCAACGACAATGTTACATTCAACGAAAGACCGGTTTGCATTTTAGACCGTGGGGTTAAGAAGCTCAAGAACAAGGAGATTACATTAGTCAAGATTCAATGGAAGCATCATGATGATGGAGAAGCTTCGTGGGAACTAGAGTCAGAGATGCAAGAGAAGTTTTTGTTTTTGTTTTAGACCTTGTATGTTCTGATTTCGAGGACGAAATCTTTAATGAGTGGTGGATAATGTAATACCCTGTATTTTCAATAATTATTTATGTAGAGAGATTTTACATACTTTCCTTGATCATATGTGAAATTTTATCTTTGACCGATCGAGGATCTTTCGAGCGATCGAGCATTTCCAAAGTTCAAGTGATCGAACCTTGTTCAATCGATCGAAACCCTATCGACCTGAATTTAATACGTGGCCCTCACTTCAATCGATCAAACTATTTTCAATCGATCTAACCTGACTGGTCTGTTTTCGAGCGATCGAACTTGTAATCATTAGAATTCTAGGTTTCACGCAGAAACAACCACATGCACCCTTTTTCCCCTATATATACACTAGTTTCGTGTATGTATTGGGTTTTGCTGAACCCTTGTGAGTTGAGATAATTGTGAGTGTGCGTTTTGATATGTATATACTCATACACATATATATACACACATCTATATATATTATATCCATTCAAAAGAGAAAGAGAAGCAGAGAAGAAGAAGAACCAGAAGAAGAAGAGAAAGAGAAGGAGATAGAGCGATGAAGAGAGGGGCAGAGAGAGGAAGGAGAAGCCATTGGAGGTCACTGAAGCTTTTAAGCTCAAAGATTTTCCAAACATGCCCTAAGTGAGTCTTTACTTACTTGGTCTTTTTATTATAATGTTTTACAAGTTTTTGGTATAATTAGATGTATTAAACGCGTCCCTAAGACATTTATTTATATGTTGTTCAGAATCTGCTAGAGAAGACAACTCTTGAGTGATTGAATAGAGTTCAATCGATCGAAGGTTCGATCAAAGTGAATTCGATCTCTCGAACTTTAGTTTTCCTCAATCGATCGAAATGGTTTCAATCGATCGAACTTTATAGATTATGGATTCTTCCATTAGTTTATCTTATATGAGGTTCGAATACTCGATTCACGATTTGGACTTCTAGTATGCGATTATGGTAGTCAGGGAGAATGTGACAACACAGATAAGTATGATTAAGAATAATGGATTAACATAATGACGTTAGATGATTTCAGTTCATGCGTGAGTTCGATATCTGTTCATTTCAATCAGAGTAGTCAGGCCACATGGGAATTGTCATGTATCAATAGAAGTACTGAGTTTAAGTAGGTTTGATGAGTTCTGGGAATGGTACGTGGGAAGACGCCTGGTCATGATATGCGTTAACATGTGGTGGATAGGTTATATCCTTAACGAGCAGTGAGCAGAACCATATAGTCCTAAGGTAACCAGATGATCCATGTTATATCCTTACCGAGCGGTGGTGGTTTATATCCTTAACAAGCAGTGGATGGGGATCACTGGTATAATACGAGGAGTCGTGGCAATAGATTTGATGTGTTGTTGTTCAAAGTGTTGTATCCCTGACATGCGGTGGATGGTTTATATCCTTAACGATCGTGGGATGGACTAAAGTGGTGTCCATGAATGCGCTGGATGGTTTATATCCTTAATGAGCAATGGATAGAATGATGATATGTCTATATATGTGAAACGTTTGAGTTTATTTTTTCTAGGCAGAGTATGTGGATTATCGGTCTCAGAATAACATAACGATTAGGCCTCGTTTGTTTCGCAGGACTAAGGGCCAGATAGGGGAGGATAGGACTATTAGTCCATTTTAATTCAATAGTCCGGTGTTTGGTTCGGCCACCTTGCACCGGACTATTAGTCCTTTTTAACTAAATAGTCCCCCAAATGGGCCACTATTTTATCCCATGGGGGGGCTGGTATTAATTGTCCCTCAAATAGTGAATGGGAGAAGTAATCCCCCCTAATCCTGTCCAGCGAAACAAACGTGGCCTAAGGGCTGAGTTACGACGTTGGAGTACAGAAGAGATATTATTTAGTAGAACTATATCTTAGACACTTCAATAACTTGTTATACGTTATTTCATTGATACTCTGTGAGTGTCCATTCACTCAGCTCTCAGTAAGCTGACGACCGTTATTGCCTGGACATTCCCTGTCCAGACTACCCTGCCCTTTTATTTCAGATAATAAAGCTTATGAGGACAGCTACTACCTAGAGGGGGGATTTACAAAGGGTGGCCCTACTGATGCCTGTTATAACGGAAAAGGCTACTATGCTGAGGAGTACCCTTATGCCAGTTGAAGATTTGAGACAATTCTCTAGTTTATGTTTAAGCTTTACTTTACTATTGAACTTTGTTAGTTAACGGGTACTTGGGCATATGTTGTCTCCAGACCTATTGTGATCCTGAGGACTACACTCTGATGTTTCGTAATAGATAGAATTGTTGTATATTTCAATTGATGTTATTACTATTCCTGTTTTCTAGTGGACTAGTACTGCGTGGTGTGGATAATTAGTGACTTTCACTTGTCGTTCCCTATAGACCCAAAAAGGAAATTTATATTCTCTATTTTTGCTGCTCTGGGGCGTGAGAATATGTCACCGGGCTTGAATCGACCTGCTCGGGTGATTCACCTTGGCTCCAAGATAGCGAACTAGGACATGTATGTCCATAGCGCTTGGATGGCGAGCAATATGAGACATTTGTGTTCATGGCGCTTAGATAGCTAGCTAGGACATGTGTGTCCATAGGGCTTAGAAAGTGAGTTTGAACACTTATAAGTACGCAGTGTAAGAACATCGAGCTAGATATAAACCCTTATTATCCCTATATGTCGCCTTAGATGGAGCTAAGATAAGGCCTTTATACTTGGTCGAACATAGAGAAATCCCACGACTCTATATAGCCTGTTTACAGCCGAATGTGAGTTTTCAGATGGGCGCTAAGAGGGGCGACTGTGCTGGGAAACTCAGGTTAGTCTTTTTGTGTAACGTCTAGACTAAGATTCGTATGGCGTTACTTGTTTTTCCAAACACAGAGTGATATGCCCATTTTTATGGAAGGATACCATAGCATACATTTCATACTGTATGTGCTTTTACAATCGATTATGGAGTAGTGGATGGATTCCTTTTCTTTGCTATGTGAGCCACGTAGCATATCCAAGATAATGGTTATCCTACAAACTAGTTGCCTTCACGACTTGAGACTATGTCATGAAGAGGACGCTTGATGACAGCTGCTTTAGCATGCTATCCTAGGACGAAGAGATAATTCCGTTTTATGGGGCGTGTCTAGGCAAGCGGTCAAGTTAGTCAGATTGACATGTCGGCTCAGGGAAGACTATTCAATAACACACCATGTTTTGTGACTCATTAGTAGGCCTGCGACAATCGTATTTTGTTACTGATATGTCATGAGTACACTACATTGAGGTGCTACAGCAATTTTTTTCACCAAGGAATTGAGAATACTGTATCCAGTGTGGTTGAATCATCTAAGGCATACACGAGAAGCTTCCGAGTGATGTGTCTTGCTGATTATGGTGATGATTTGGCACTACACTCATGTTGCTGTACTTTCTTTTCGTAAGGTCGTACGTTCTATTTCCCATATAAAGAGTTGAGGAGTTTCGTTGTCTGAGAGATTGGTTTTTATGTTAACTCTATATATGTTGGTGAGTGGGAGATGTAACAAATATTGTGGTCGGGTCATACGGGCACCCACATGTAATTGGACTAGGTCCAATAAGGCCTAGCTTGGACACCGAATAACGGCCTTTGGAGTCCCAAGCCTGATAGGTTTTCTATGTGCCTATATATATATATATATATATATATTCATATACATCACACTAAAACCTAGAGAAAAAAAAAACACAACAGTCTCTCTCTCTCTCTCTCTCTCTCTCTCTCTCTCTCTCTCTCTCTCTCTCTAGCTAATCACCATAGAGCTTGGGATCTAAAACGTGGTATCATCGGAAATCGCTCATGAAGCATTCTCTGCGACTAATACGAGACACGAGAGGGTACACGGAGGCAGTGGATTCGTGGTTCCAACAGAAGGCTTGTAACAACTCCGTTTCGTCGATCCGACGAGTTATTCTGCTAGAACACACCTATACTCGTCATACATGAATGTGTGCATTCTTTTACAATTTGTCTGTCAAAACATATAATATTATCTATTTTTATCGGTCAGAGGGTTTTTCGCTGAATAAAAAAGTAGCAATGAGCTTTTTAAAAAATGACTAAATTGTGAGGATTTTAACTAATGCAATTAATTTTTAGGGTCTATGACCTGATATTAACATACTTAAAAAGTATGACTTTATCTTAACTTAATTACATTTTTTTATTCCTTTACCTACCAAAGGAAATATCATTTGTCTATATTTGCTTCTCTTGGATTTTTATTTTATTTTATTTTTGTGAAATTTTCTAGGATAAAGATAATTTCCCGTGCAACGCAAGGGATGCTAGCTAGTTGTAAATGAATTTGAAGTACTAATATTTAGATTTATTTTGAGTTTCTTTTTCATAATAAATGCCCCATGTATAATGCTTAACATAAAATTAGACACTAAAATATGTAAAACAAATAACTTGTTAAATAATAAAACCAATTTTTAGAATTTCAAAACAATCAAACAAATTTTTTTTTTTTTGGGAGACGATGACACATCCCTCAACTTGTCCTTCACGACCCGAATGTTATCGTCATTTTTCGGACGGGGTTATTGACATCGTTTTATCAGAGTAGGAAAGAGGGCAAACACTGGTTACGTGCGACCGCACAACACGCACCAAGTCAGGGAGCTAAGTAGATAGTAAGATTCAAACACATCCTAAGCACTAGATACTGCTCGTCCAGCTACTTGAGGCTCGTCCTTCTAATCTGCTTATTTCGGGCCTTGAGGGCTTTCGAACTGTAACCTCCCTTAGGCTTTGTTTGGTTATTAGATTTGATGAGGGAAAAGAAAAGAAAACATAGAGGAAAATATTTTCCTTTGTTTGGTTAAGAATGAAAATATTGAGAAAATAGAAAAGAAAAGAGAATAAATTAAGATAAATTAAGATAAATTAAATATTTTAAATGTTGTCAATTATTTCCCACCCTTTATTCAAGCATTATAATTATATATTAAAAAATTTTAATTTTTAATATTATTTAACTATAAAAAAACACGAAAAAAAATACTTCCTCCGTTCCATAATAAGTGTCCACATTTCCTTTTTTGGATGTCCCACAATAAGTGTCCACTTTTCTAAAATGGCATATAGTTTTTACTTACTTTCCAAAACTACCCTTATAATAAAGACAAAGTAACATTTATTTGTGGCCTCAAAACAAGCAAAAAGTCAAACACCTATCACATCTAAGGGTAAAATTGGAAAGTGACCCTTTAATGAACCAAAAAAACTAAAATAATACAACTTTCTTAAACAATATGCAAAATAAAAATAGACACTTATTATGGGACGGAGGGAGTAGGTGGTTCTTTCTCTTTCTTTTCTCACAAAATCACCAACCAAATCCCTTCTTTTACCCTTGTCAAATCTTTGGATTGGTTGTCGTTATCCAGACCGTAGAGCTTACTGAAAAGACAATATTACCCCTCACTATGAAACAAATGCCAACGAATAGGGAAAAAAAAAAAAAATGTACAAACTCTGTGGGCCATACAGCACTTACCAGTAGCTATGGCAAAAACCCAAACAGTCCCCAAAGTTCACGGACTTTGGTTCTTCACCACCTTTCCACTAGAACAAACATCAAATCGCACTCTTACGCGCGTCCTCCTCAACTCAAGCTCAAGCATGATTCACAGACGTCAGGTACGAAGTCATAAAATGAATTTGAAAAGCAGTAGTCATCATGTACAACAACACTAACTTTATTTAATTAAAGGGTGTTTCGGCACCTTTATATATAAGTGATTATAAAACTCTGAAACCTAACATTAAACTAATTCAACATTAAGGGTGCATTTGATAGGTTTTATTTTTTCATGCAAAACAATTTCATCACAAAATTTTCAGTTAGAGTGTGCCAAACGGGCCCTTAAATTAAAACACTGCAAATGGCAACTCCTTTCGAACCGAAAGTAAATTCCTTTTTCTTTGTCTTTTTATTTTTTTCTTCTTTTCTTATTCAATTCGTGAATGCGAGATCACTATTCGGTGATGATCACTCTAATGTTATGTGGAGATATACATCATCTTTCGGTAATTAGAATTTATAATTTCATATGTGCTCTTGAGACTTTTTTTTTTTTTTTAAGTTCTCTTGAGACTTTTTTTTTTTTTTTTTTGGTTTTTCAAGGCATCCCCAGGTCTTCCGCCCAAGACTAATCCTCCGATATACTGTCGAGTATCGAAGTTGAGACCTCTCTCAAAATAGTTTTTTTACATACACAAAGACTCAAACTTGAGACCCTAACTTTCTCTTGAGACTTTTGATAGTACAAATTGTTGTCAATTTTATTGTAAAATGTGATCATGAAAAAGTTCAAAGAATAATATTTTGAGTCTTAAGAAGATACCCCCCCCCCCCCCCCCCCCCCCCCCCCCCCCCCCCCCCCCCCCTTTTTATTTTTCTTTTTTTTTTTTTTTTTTTTTTTTATGACAGACACAAATAGTAAGCAATAAAAACAAATTAAGATGGTAAAAAAAATAAGGGTAAATTACAGCACCACTCCCTGAATTATGAACGTTTTTTTACTAATACCCCCTAAATTTTAAAGACTCATCTCCTGAATTATCCAAAATTAACAAACTCATCCTCTGAAGAAGGATTTTTAATGTCAACAAAGGATAGTAATTTAGGTGGTGAGTTTGTTCAGTTTTCTTGGGAGTGATAGTGAAAAATAGTCATAGTTCAAGGGGTGATGTTGTAATTTACACCCCCAAAAAAATCTATTCATAAGACATGTTTGTTACCTTTCAATAAAGTTTATGATTTCTACATACATGCAATTACCACTACAAGAAATGTGACTTTTTGTGGTGCGATCATACTTTGGCGTCGCAAATAGTTTTTTTTATACGCGTTCAATGCATCGTCCATACCCGTTCATCAGTTAATCCCGTATCATTGATAACTATTTATGGCACAGTCAATGCACCACAAATACTATATTATTTTGCGGCGTGTATACGTGCCACAAATAAAAGCAATTAGCGTCGGTAATGGGTCTCAATTATTGAGTATATAATGTGCCACAAATGTGATAATTATCAGCGACATGTGAGTTTTGTGTTGCAAATAATGTACTATTTGTGGCGTGTTTACCGCGCCACAAATAAGATACCCAAATTTAATGTGCGCAATATGCACTATAAATACTGTAAACAAATTAGTCGTAGTAGTATTTGTGACGCGCGCCACAAATACTATTGGCAAATTTTGTTTACAATCTATAATAAAACTTTAAACTCTTCTTTTTCTAAAAACTGAATTCTTTTTATTAAATTTGAAATTCTATTTTCAAACTACCTTCATTCTATCACAATTGAAAGGTTTCTTAGCATAAAGTTGAGTGATTAAAAAAAGTTTTACGGAGTAATTAACATCACTCTCTGCAGTTGCTTAATTTCTGTGATTTCTAATACTGGCCATGTCTGTCATGCTTTTTAATTAACAAACACATTATGCTTTTTTTTTTTTTTTTGATGTATGAGCTAGCAAGATGGGGCATATAACACCTATTTTTAAATGAGAGTTTGTCTCAATATCATTAGCTTTGTACTGGTGATGTAAAGTCCTTTACCTAATTCTCAAATTCTATTTTTTTCTTTCCTGGACAAGACATTTAGAAAGGTTCACTTCACATTTTGACGTCCTTCATTAATGTAAAAAATTCCCTTCCTACTATACTTTACAAAGGGGCTGACATGATAAAAATTATATGAGGTTTTAAGTAAATTTTTAAATGAGCTTAAAAAATGATATCTCTATAAGAAGTTTTATAAAAATTTGGAAGAAATTAGAAGAAATTAGGCCTAAAAATAATAAGTTTATAGAAATTAGGAAAAAAAATTAGAAGAAAATACGCCTAAAAATTAAGAGAAAATAGACCTAAAAATAAGATCCCATGTGGTCACTTCGGGGCATGGCCTCAAGGCCAGCGCTGCCTTGACAATTAAAAAATAACACTTTGGTATACTTAAAACACCTCAACTTAGTTAGCCCTAGCCATAGGTGTGTCAAACGGGGCGAATTGCCCCGCCCCGCCCCGCCCCGATTCGCCATTTGGCGATTCGCAACTCGTCTCGCCCCGTGGTTGAACCCAGCTCGTGACTCAATTCATTGGGTATGGGTCCGGGTCGACTTCCATTTTTGCAACCCACAACTCGCCCCGTGACCCAGCTCGTCTAACTCACCGACTCGCCACCAACTCGCCTCGCCTCGTAACCCGCCTCGCCTCGCGGACCCACCCCGCCCCGCCTCACCAACCCGTGAATAAAATATTTTTATTTAATTGTTTTCAAATAAACTATTTATTAATAAACAATTTTATTAAACTTTTAAGTAGAAAATAAAATTTTTTTTTTTAAAAAAAAGTTTCCAAATACTTTTTTCAACAAACTATTTTTAAATAAAATATTTTATTAAATTTTTTTTAGAAATTTTTTTTATTAAAATTAAAAATAAGTTTTTGCAAGCAACTCGCGGGCTAATTCGCGGGCTAATTCGCCAACCAACCCGCGAGTTAGCCGCCCCGCCTCGCCTCGCCTCGCCCCGTTGACCCACGAATTAGTGGGTTGGGGCGAATCACTCTATATCCCTTACCGAGTCAATTCGCCCCGCCCCGTTTATTTCGCCGACCCGCCCCGTGACTCGCCAAAATTCGCCCAACTCGTTAAGGTGGCGGGGCGGGGCGGGGCGGGCCGCCCCGTTTGACACCTCTACCTAGCCATGGCTTCCCTAAGCTAAGTCATGAGTTCAAAGTAGTGGTGGACACGAGTCAAGTCAAGCTTTTTCATAAGCTTGCAAGCTTGCTCACGAGCTCAAAATGAGCTGAGATTTCAAATGATCGTGAGCCCTTTAAAACTATATAGTTTAATGATAAATTAGTCATTTATCAAGCCTATTTACGAGGTTTGTCATATTTTCTCTAAAATTATATAGTTTTATAATATATATACATATATATATATATATATATATAAAAGTCACTATGCAAGCTCTTTATCGAACCTATTAATAAGCTTGTTCACGAGCTTGCTTGCGAGCCTTAATCGATCGTGTTCACGAGATCAAATGAGCGAGCCGAGCTTAGCCTTTATCTAGCCGAGCTTTCGAGCCCTTGTTCAGCGGCTCTGCTCGCGTCCACCCCTAGTTCAAAGTTTCCTAGGGGTAGCAAGAAAGTTCGATGGACGGACTTTAAGATCGATGGATATAAAAAATGTTTCAGTTTAGTGTGGGTTCGAATTCTGTCTCACTGTCTTAACACGTGCGTTAGTTCACGTACCCAAGACTTGCCCCATTCCAATTCGATAAAACAACAATAGATAAATAGCTTGAAATATATATAGGTGGAGATTCTGAAATTGTGGAGGACAGATTAAGGGAGTTGTTCTTATCATCAGAAAGAAGAAAAGATAAAAGATAAAAAGACACTTCAGTCTACTTTTATCATGTTTAAGATACAAATTAATAGTTTATGTATGTGTCCCGTGTTTACTATATGGACACAATTATACATTTGAATCAATTGCATTTTAAAATAACACAAGAATTAACTCATAGTTCAAGAGACAAAAAGTTATCACTTAGTATCCTCTTTGTGTATCCATATTTTATGTTAGAACATTTCCCCAGCCATCTAATAAAAAAAAAAATTCACATTTTAAAATAATATAAAGAATACTTAGAGTCATTTTCTTTCATATATTAATAAGAATTAGGATTACACATTTTCAAACCCAAATCATTACCAAAGAAAAGGAGGATGACTCTTTTGCTTTCTCAAATTTCGGTAGAGTAATGATACTTCTTAAATTTAAATTATACTAAATGTTTTCATATATATATATATATATATATTTTCCGATAAGGAGGACAAATATCTTGTTTGTCGTCCGTGACTTTGAATTATCTAATGAATACATTTTTTCTCATTAATTAATAGTGTAAAGCATTAAACTTCATTACATTAGCCAATAAATAAACAAAATATGAATAATTTTAGTTTGTCTAATACGATTTTACATTTTAATCACTTGTACAACATGCTGAGTCTCACATAACAATTCTGTCACATGAATTGCAAAACCTTACGGAACCCTAATATTCTTACAGAATTTATAGTGGGACAATTAAAGAATAGAGTTTTTATTCGAAAAGCAATTGTCACTATCACCGAATCACGTGGTATACTATCTTTAGGTCATTTAAGAAAGTAAAGCAGTATACTATGGTAGTATCATATGGTTAATATCAATAATGCTTGGGGCATTAAAGGACACAAAGAATTTTTACAAAATGAACGGAAAATCTATATGGCACACTAGAACCCGTCAGCAATTATCCATTATTTTCATTAATTGCTGGTTAGTCCCAGTATACCACATAAACTTTCCACTCATTTTATAAAAGTTTTTTGTGTCCTTTAGTACCCCAAGCATTCTTCGGTTAATATATATGTTCGAAGGTTGGTTTAGACTACAACACACCCCATGGTTAAAAGGGTTGTCATCCACCCCTTAGTTTCTCACTATTAGATCACGCAAATTTAATTTTTGCCCTTCAATTGTTTATTTGGTTATTACCTACAAATTGTTTCAATCCGTTATATTTTGAACAAAAATAAAAAGGATTAATCACAAAAACACCCCTTGTTATTAGGTCTTTTATCAGTTACATCCTGTATTTTAAATTTTATCAGTAATATCCCCTGTGGATTTATTCAAATTTTTATTTTTATTTTTGATCTATACTTAGATACATACACACAGTCTTGGTTATATATGATTTTATTTTATTTTATTTTTTTGTATCTACCATTGGATACACACACATTCTTGGTGATATATTAGTTTTTTTTTAATCTACCATTGGCCACACATAGTGAAATCCAATGTAGTGATATACTAAAATCTAAAAAATAAAAAAATTATCAAAACTTTGTATGTGTGTGTGTGTGTGTGTCTGTGCCAAATTCGCTATCACAAAGGTACCCCAAAGTGACCAAAGAATGATACTAGTTATGAATAATGTATTGTATGGTTGTGCGAAGCGTTACTTTTCTAGTTATGAGAAATGTGGTGTTGGTTATGAATAAAAGTGGTGGTTGTTATGACAAAAGTGGTGATTATTAGGAGGAATGTATATGTAAAGTGGATAAATTATTCAATTTTTTTACTCCACCGAGTGACCATGGACCGCATCAATCACACGTTGCCATGTACAAGTGCTGCCCATGGCTAATTTGGATTGGCTAATTCATCTGTGGTCACGTGAAAGACTATTAGCATGCAATAGTTTCTTAGTTTATTATGATAAATATGGCACAGTGATAAAACAGGGCCGGCCCTGAGGGTACGCGGCACACGCGGCCGCGTAGGGCCCCCCTTTAGGCAGGGTCCACTCTAAAAAATACTAACCCAAATTTATTATTTAAGTAATCAATAAATAATACTCCGTATTTATAATATTTATGCTAATATACAAAGGGTCCCAGTTTAGAAGTTCAAGTAGGGCCCACAAAATCTCAGGGCCGGCCCTGTGATAAAAAAATGTGATTCTGTTATGATCAAATTATGTGTAATATAGTTCTAATTCTGATGTAGTTATAATTAATGTGATTCTAACCGAAAAAAAAAAAAAAAAAAAAACCAACAGAATATGTCATACGGAGTATTTAAATACATTTTTAATGCTTTTTATAACGTGACTGATTGTGAACTAGTCGAGTTTGACATCAACCCTTTTGGAGGGGTGTCCCCTAAATTTTCCCATGTTGGAAATTAGCAAAATGGGCTTTCTTCTTAAAAAGAGTAGTATCAAATTATTCAACTGGGCCCCTCCAGACAAATGAACGGTAGTTGGCAGTCATTAATCCAAACGCCCCAAACCAAGCGCGTGAGATTTAGCACCTTTGTACTCTAACCTGAAAAATAAGGGACTGTCACCTCTCTCTCTATCTCTCTCCCTCCTCTGCCCTGACAGTGACGTGCCTACCAAGAAAGTAAAACCCTACCCCCTTTCTCTCTCTCCTCTCTCTATCCTCTCCTCAATCCACCCAATTACTCCCAAAAAACCCTACCCCCTCTCTCTCTCTCTCTCTCTCTCTCTCTCTCTCTCCATTAGATAAGAATACCAGAACCCTTTCTACAGTTTTTCTCTCTCTCTCTCTCTCTCTCTCTCTCTCCACCAAAACCATAAACACCAAAATACCCTCCACAAAAGCCCCAAAAATGAAGATGAGAAAGAAAGGTAAAGTATACCCATCTCCGTCATCGTCCTCATCATCAACACCACCCTCTGTTTGCTCTAACAGAGACGCCACGTCCGTACTGAAGCTCCTACCCACTGCTATTCTCGCTCTAGCTTCGATTCTCTCTCTAGAAGATCGAGAAGTGTTGGCCTATATGATAACAAGGTCGATTAAGTCCTCTGACCCATCTTCGATTGTCGATGGAAAGAAGAACAATAACAAGAAATTGAACACCCACAAGCCCCCAATGTTCGACTGTGAATGTTTCGAGTGTTACACGAGCTATTGGGTCCGATGGGACTCGTCGCCGAACGGCGAACTCATACATCAAGCCATTGAAGCGTTCGAAGAACACTTGACAACCGGCGAGCAGGCGAAGAGAGAGAAAAACAGTAGGGGTAAGAGGAGAGAGAAAATGGGGCGCCGAGCCGTTGATAAACTGGTTGATTTGCCGGAAATACGGTCGCCGGAAAGAGAAGCTGATGTGCCGGAGATTACTGAGTTTGTGCCGGAAAATGAAGTTGTGTTGCCGGAAAAAGCTGAGGAGACGGCGTGGAGTGAAGAGGAGAATGTGGAGGAGGACGAAGTCCAGGACTTGCCGGAGGAGGAGGTGGCGCAACCGACGGCAACGACTGCGACGGCGACTAACCACAAGGGTTTGGTGAGGAAGGTATTACCGGACGTGTTGGGAATATTGAATTCGCGTTTGTGGGGTCTTTGGAATCCGAATGTTTAGTGGGATATTTTTTTTTTTTTTTAATTTTAAATTTCGAGTATATTTTTATGATAGTTTATATTCGCTGTCGAATATAAATATAAATATGAATTTTTATATATATATATATATATATATGTCTCTACATGGTCCCTCCATTAAGCATTTGTTTATTGGGTTTTTCTTTTCCTGGGAATGAAGTTCGGGCACTTACCGGCGGGAAGTCATTTTCTCGGAAACCTTGTGGATGTGTTTGTTTTTAGGAATTCCCTTTCCAACCCCCCTCCCCCCCCCCCCCCCCCCCCCCCCCTCCCCTGTTTGGGTCATTGGGTGTGCCTGAACTTAGGATACTTACTGATAGGAAGTCATTTTCCTGGAAAATTTTGTTGTCTGATTAATTTTCAAGAAAATATGTTTATTGCAAATGAGATGGTGGCAATATTTTTGCTTTGTGGCTAAGTTTTTGAAAGTAGGTGAAGATATTTGCTGACATGGGCCAATGCACAGATAATTGGGCTTATTTAATTGCGTTTTAACTTTATGAATACTACTTTTTTTCCCACTTCTCTTTTTGAACGCCTATGGTTGCTATTTTCCATGCTCTTAGACGATTCTTTTTGCTAGGTATCATTCATATTTTTTGTTTATTTTATTTATTTATTAAGTTTGGGAATACCGAATACTGTTCATGAATCATGGGGTCTCGGATATGTGTAAAATTTACCATACACCAAAATTGTCCTCACTGCAACTTAGAATCTTGGGTTTATCGTAGGGACAAAGTTGTCTTTATCATATATAATGGTATTTTATCGTCAATAGTATAGTGGTATTTAAGACTAGATTTTGTCTTGTGGGGTTTAGCCTCGGTTTGACTCATGGATTGTAAGGGGAAAAGCACGATAAATTGAAGGGTAAATTACACTGACCAACTTTGAGGTATGCCTAATTACATGGATTTTTTTGTAATTTAAAAAAGGGTAAATTATGCTTTAGTCCATTAAACTATAACTTGTATTCAATTGGATTCATAAACTTTTTTTTTTTTTTTTTGCAATTGGGTTCTTAAACTTTAAAAATTTATTCAATCAGACTAAAATGCTGACATTGTTAGTTTAAACTATTAGAAATTATCACGTATGTTGCGTGTAATTAATGCTTATCTGTCACATGTTAGGTTAAAACAAACACGAGAGATTGTGAATAGTGCACAAAATTGCATTCAATTAGATTTGAAATCGCATTCAATCAAATTCGAACACATTCGACTAGATCTAAAATTGTATTCAATTATACTCAAAATCACATCATTTTTTAGTCCTTCACAGTCTCACGCGTTTGTCTTAACCTAACATGTGACATGTAAGCATTACGCGCAATGTAAGTGATAAATTTTTATAATTTAAGCTAACAGTGTCAGAATTTGGGTCTGATTGAATAAATTTTTGAAGTTCAATGACTCAATTGCAAAAAAAAAATATATATATATATATATAGATCAAATTGAAAATAGGTGTATAATTTAATGAACTAAAGTATAATTTACCCTCTAAAAAATTACACAAACCTCCCGTGGAGACTTTGTCCTCAAACAAATGTGGCAGAAACAATAAATTAACTATTTTGCCCTCAAACATTTTAGGTACTGTACTATAAATAAGATTTTATGGTCAATGGTTAAAGTTGCACTTAAATTTCTCGAGGATGTCGTTTTGGGTTTTGTTTCTTGTTTTTTCTACCTCGGTTATTTGCCCTATTTTTTTTTTCCCCTTCTCTGCCCTCTACAATGAAGTCATGCTTTTGACCATTTTGCTAAGATTCCTATTAGCGCTGTTCAAGAAAAATTGTGGAACGAACCGACCTATCAAATTGACTAAAGTATAATTAAAGAAGGAAACTGAACCGCCCGATCGAAATATCTATAACATCATATTAAATTGAGCCATTCGGTTGGTTTTAAAACAAAAAAAAAAAAAAAAAACCCGACCGAACCGATGAACACTCCTAACTCGCATGAAAATATAATCATTACACTTACAGTTACAGTGAATGATCAATGTGGTGGTGAAGGTTTAAGCACTTGATGCCCAATGATTATGGTTGTGAAACGGAGCATTTAGCCATTAGGTATATACATCTATCTGCATATATATATATATATATATATATGTGTGTGTGTTCCATATCATATTTACCAATGAAATTTTATATTAGAGGCAAAGCTACATCTGACATATCAAGACCACTGCCAAAAGTCCCGAAAACACAATCAATCCCGACCTCTCTCAAAACGAAAAACCACGCAATATCCAATCACATAAATCACATGTTTATTTGGTTTGCGAGTTTTAACGAGGAAAGAAAGGGAGAGAAAAGGAGAGAAAATTAACTCCCACTTTCTTTAATTTTTATTTCTTTCTCTCCAAATTGAGAAGAAATGGAGAGAAAAGAAAGATTTTTTATTAATACCCATAACACCCTTTATTTAATTCTTAATAAATTTAAATTACATCCAAGTCCTAGGGTTAATATAATACACTGTTATATACGTCAAAAATAAAAACAAAAACTCACCTTAATCACAAGCACGTCTCCCACAAGTTTTTTCATTGGTATCTCTCAAAAAACAAAAATATGCAATTGATGGATAGATTGGTAATTTTTTATTATTTTCTTTTCTTTTCTTTGCAACTCCCAAACAAGAGGAAATAAAGTAACTTTCTCTTCTCTCCTAAACTCTCAAACAACATGAAAGAAACAATCATCATTTCATTTCTCTTCTTTTTTTTTCTCTCCTCACTTATGACTTTCTCTTCTTTTCCTTTCTCTCCTAAACTCTCAAACACAGAGAGAGAGAGAGAGAGAGAGAGAAATTAGGAAGAAACCACCATCTCGCAATTCAACAATTGCCAATCCCAATGGCGGGCAACCATATCTCCAATTTCGGTCACGCGAACAAACGGTAAATCCAATTTTGATTTGTCGGTCAACCACAATTACCTTCCAATACTTGAATTGGGGCTACCGGTGAGGGGGTTGGACTTAGTGGTTAATTACTAGGGTGGTCGTCGCCATGTGCATAGTGAGCGCCGGAGGTAGTTACTTTGGTGGTCGTTGGCAATGGGCTGGAATGACTGTTGAGTTGGGTGGGGCCGTGGTATGCCTTTGTTAGAGAGAGAGAGAGAGAGAGAGAGAGAGAGAGAGAGAGAGAGGGTAAAATTGTATTTTCAGAAGTTTTGTCCAGAAAATTAACTTTTTAATTTGGTTAATTGACGGTGAAGTAATGGAGGGAAAGTGAGTGTAACACAACTATAAACCTCAAGGGAGGTTAGTGTAATTTTTTAAAATACGGGGGAGGTTAGTGTAATTAGACCATATCTTAGGAGATGTTAGTGTAATTTACCCTAAATTATGCTTTTCAAATTATTTTTATTTTTATTTTTATTTTTAATTTTTGTTGTGTGTTTTGTAAATATTTAATTTTCAATATTGTTTGAGTATCAAGAAAAATTAGAAAACATGTATTCTTGTGCAATAGTTTAGCCCGGTTGATAAAAAGACATTACCTGCAATGCAATGCAATGCAATGCTCATAGTCGATGTTTGAACCATACCCCTCCATCGGCACTTGTGCCCTTGTGCGCACCTATGAAACTGGAATTGCAAATAAAGGTGTAGCTAGTATGTATTTTTCTTGAAATTTTTATCAGTTTTGTATCTTTAGGAGAGTAATTTTGTGTACTCGAAAAATTGCTCACTCAAATACCTCAATAATTGAATATGTAATATTTATCACTTTTTATGAATAAATCATAAAATGAGAATTAAATAACGTGAAAAGATATGAATCACATATACTCACTCTATGAGGCACGTGAGTGCATAATATATTAGCAAATTTTGGATGAAAAAAATGCTCCATCTTTAGACTTTACTATTTTAGTATTAGGAGAAAAGGATATTTGTTGGCGGGTCCCGCATAGTTTGCAGTTTAAGGCCTATCCATAAGTGGGCCATACGACTTGCATCTTGTTTGTGTTTGAGTGCAATTTGTACCTGCACATTCAATGATCTGCTGGGTCTATAGGTTAAATGTTAGTCCATATCAATATGGAAGTTAAACAAGGGGATCTTTATAATACATTCTAGTAGTTTTTAGTTGTATCATATATTTTAATTTTGTGTCGAATGAGATAATTTGGTTCTAAAATGTTATTAGCAGGGCCTCGCATGTTGTAACTTTGAAATCACTTTAGTTTTTTTTTTTTTTTTGAGAGAGCCACTTTTAATTTTAAAATCAAAGTGATTATAAAAATTACTACATGATGGGATAACTAACAACTTTTGGAAATAAAAAACTCAAGTATATATGATACAAGCAAAACTGCTAGAAAATATTTATAGAATTCCTACTTACAGATGTATGTGAACTCTTTGAAACTCTTTGGGAAAGTATGTTTTGATGTATATACCAGTAATTGCCAATTATGACAACCAAATGAAGAGAAAAAGGATAATCGGTTACTATTGCCAAAGTAAAATTGGAGCTCGTATGTATAACCAATTTACTTTAACAATTAGTAGTAGGCTAGTAGCCATATGTACGATAAAGATAGTGGAAAAGATTGGACACTTCAATTCCATGAGCAAATGATCAGATTAGAGTTAAATTGGAGAAATTATCGGATTGTAGCTCAAAAGCAGAGCCAAACAATGCTCTATGGCATAAATTTTTCTCCAAGAAATACAAAACTTCTTTCAAAACGGGAAACAATACAAATTTATACTCCCACTCTAAGTCCATGTTTGGCACGCCAGATAAGGGTTCGGATTGGATAAAAATTATCCAATTCAGTGTTTGGTGCGCGCACAGAGTAGGACTATTTTATCTCAAATTCTCATTTCATCCCATTAAGTTTGGAATTACTCAATATCAATTGGGGGGTATTAGGTGGGATAAGGGAGTTTGTGATAACTATTGGGAATACACACACACACACACACACACACACACACACATACACACACATATATATATAAACCAAACCAAGCCTTGTGTCCCAATTAATTGGGGTCTGCTGTATGAATCATTTTTCTCCATTCTGCACGATAAAGAGCTATATGCTCATTTAAATTAGGGAGGCTTGATCTAAGGCCCCTAAGGTTGCTCCTACTTGGTTTAAAGGACAACCCATTAACAATAACCCCCACAAGGACAAAAGCTCAAGTCTATTGTTTCACTCTAGTCCACACCACTAGCAATTCACTCCTCAAGTCCAATTAGAGACAAAAATACCCCTGCTTTACAAATTACTTTCATTCTCTCTCTCTAAGATCTCTCTCTACCACCACCATAGTCCACCTCCACCACCGACACTGCCACCTCCACCACCACCACCACCAGTCTCTACCGCCACCACCAGTCCACCACCGCCACCACCACCACCACCATCACCACCGTCCCTATTGACCACCACCACCGCCTCTTCCATAGCCACCAAGCATCCCACTGCTATGGCCTCCACCACCAGCGCCGTCATCATCATCACCACCAAGCACCACCATCGTCAACTTCGCCGGCACCGATCTAGATCCATATCTAGATCTAGATCCATATCGTTCACCGGTCAAGATCTAGATCTAGATTTAGATTGAGATCGAGATTCGAATGTTGCCGCCATGGCCATCACAATGAACTCCGATGACCATTTCAGTTTAAAGTGATTTTTCTGTGAGTTCTTACCATTTACAACTATGAGGTATGTCAGTTGCAGGTTTTTGCAGATTTCACATTCGTAAGAGAAATTTGACTTATGATTTTTAAAGTGGATTTTTCAGATTGTTAAATGAAGTTTCAGCTATTTTGTTTAATGTAAAGGTAGTCTTTACTGCAAATTGAAGTGAACAATTGTAACATCCAATAAGATAAGTAAATTTCACTTGAAATGGTAATTTGATAAAGTTTTGGATTTCACTTGGTGGTGTTATGCCTCAATGGTTTTTTCTTGTTGATTGTGATATCTTGAATGCTGCCTTTATTGTGGCTGGACTGATTGCATTGGTGTGTTTGTTTGGACAATCCACCAAAGAGAAATTTTTAAGACAAATTTCACTTAGGATATATCCTAAGTCAAATTTCACTTAGGATATATCCTAAGTCAAATTTGACTTAGGATTTTTGATTTCTTACTTCAGTAGGGATTTTTTGCTACGAATCAAAAGAGGGTGGTGGTGGGATTTCTGATTTCTGACTTCACAGAGGAGGGGGTCAATGGTGGTCAGAAGTGGGGGAATGGTGGTAGAATGTCTAAAATAAAGTGGTTAGGAGGTGGCACAAGTAGTGGTTGTCGGAGATTGAGTGGATGGTGGTCGCCGGAGAAGGCAGTGGTCGCCGGAGATGGCGAGGGTAGTGGCTGGAGGTCAATCGAGTCGTAGGGAGTGGTCACTGGTGGTTAGGAGTGGTGTTGTGGTGGTCAAAAGGTGCAATGGTGGTGGTGGTCGCCGGAGATGGCTAGGTGGTGGTCGCCGGAGATGGTGGTGGTCGCCGGAGGTGGCAGGGGTGGTGATCGGAGGTGGTGTGGAGTAGTGGTAATGGTGGCTAGGGTTTGGTTAGGGTTAGAGGTTGAAGATGAGGGTGTTTTGGTCTATGAACATTGGGAGGACTCATACCCAATGTGTATTTTAAGTTGTCCTTGATTCCAATAAAGCTCTTCTTGATGACCTTTTAGCCAATTTTCCCTTTAAATTATATATATTCATATCTTGTTGCACTGCATATTCCCAAGTCAGTCTAGGTCTGCCTCACTCTAACCATTTCAGGCACTACGATCTTATCACTCTTTCGCACATGTGCTTCTACAGGTCTTCGTTGCACATGGCCGAACCATCTAAGTTTATTCTCCCTTAACTTATCCTCAATATATGTCACTCATACAGTCTCTCGGATGTACTCATTTCTAATTCTATTTTTTCTAGTCTTACCACACATCCATCTTAACATCCTCATCTCCGCTACACTCACTTTGCTAATGTGTTGTTTCTTAGCTGCCCAACACTCTGTAAGAGTATAGCTGGCCTAATAGCTATCCTATAAAATTTTCCTTTCAATTTTACTGGTATTCTCCGTTCACATAATACTCCAGAAGCACTCCTCCAATTAAGACAACTCACTTTAATTATATGGGTCACGTCATTACCAATCTCTCCGTCTCTACTGATCATTGAACCTAGATAGCGAAAGTGTTCCCTCTTTGGGATCTCCTGATCTTCGTTCTTCACTGTTTCGTTGTCTCTATTTCCACTGTTGCTAAAAGTACATTCCATGTATTATATTTTCGTCTTACTTATCTTTAGCCCCTTAGTCTCTAGTGCTTCTCTCCAAGCTTCTAGTTTAGTGTTGAGTCCCCTTTTAGTCTCATCAACCAAGACAATACCATCTGCGAACAACATACACCATGGGACCTCATCTTGAATGTGTCTAGTCAATTCATCCATAATTAGGGCGAACAAATAAGGGCTCAAGGCCGACCCCTGGTGCAGGCCTACGGTAATTGGGAATTCCCTTGTTACTCCGGCTGGTGATCTAATTGTAGTAACCGCTTCATCATACATATCCTTCATCACGTCAATATAACCCTTGGTCACTCATTTCTTCTCTAGCACTCACCAAATTAAATCTCTAGGCACTCTATCATAAGCTTTCTCTAAATCAATAAAAACCATATGTAGATCTTTTTTCTTCTCTCTATACTTTTCCATTAGTCTTCTAAGTAAATAAATTGCTTCCATAGTTGATCTCCCAGGCATAAATCCAAACTGATTTTCTGACACTAATGTTGCGCCTCTTAAGCGATGCTCCATCACTCTCTCACATAGCTTCATAGTATGACTCATCAACTTAATACCTTTATAGTTGTTGCATTGTTGTACATCTCCTTTACTCTTATATATAGGCAATAGGATGTTCTTCCTCCACTCATCAGGCATTTTTCTAGTCATTAAAATCCTATTAAAAACTTTTGTAAGCCAAGATGCCCCCACATCTCCCAAGCATTTCCAAACCTCAATGGGGATCCCATCTGGTTCTAAGGCCTTGTTGGGTTTCATCTTCTTCAAAGCAAATTTCATCTCAAACTTCCTTATTCTCCGATAGAATCTGTATTCTCTAGTTTCATCGTAACTTCCAGTTTCTTCTTTCATTATGTTATCCATATGTTTTTCATTCAGCAACTTCTCAAAATAGCTCTTCCACCTTTCCTTAATCTCTTCGTCGTTCACTATAACCCTAGAGTCATCGCTTTTTATACACTTAACCTGATTAATGTCTCTTATTTTCCTTTCTCTCGACTTAGCAAGCTTATAAATACATTTTTCTCCCTCTCTAGTGTCTAGTTTGGTGTAGAAGGCGTCATAGGCTTCCACTTTAGCAACTCTAACTATCCTTTTAACCTCCTTATTTGCATATTTATAGCTTTTGAAGTGTTCCTCACTTCTATCATTTTGCCATTTCTTAAAGCAATCCTTTTTGGTTTTTACTACAACTTGTACCTCTTCATTCCACCACCAAGTATCTTTAGAAGCTAATCCTCTTCCCTTTGACTCTCCGAGTACCTCCTTCGATATTCTCGTGATGCACCCTGCCATTCTATTCCACATAGTATTGCTTCCATATTCCAAATTCCAAGGTACTTCTGTATACATTCTCTCTTGGAATATTGCTAGTTTCTCGCCTTTAAGGTTCCACCACCTAGTTTGTGGATTTATAGGGTCTTTTCTAGTACGACATTTTCCTTTTATATGGATATCTAAAATAGTAAGTCTATGTTGAGATGTTAAACTCTCTCCTGGGATGACCTTACAGTCTTTACATGCTAAGCGGTCTGCCTTTCTCACAAAGAACAAATCGATCTGGCTTCTATTAGATCCACTCTTAAAGGTTATCAAGTGTTCTTCCCTCTTTTTGAAAAAGGTGTTTGCTACTACAAGATCATATGCTACTGCGAAATCTAAAATACTCACCCCTGCCTCATTCTGATCTCCAAAACCATACCCCCCCATGCACCCTCTCATATCCAGTTCTATCTTTGCCTACATGGCCATTAAATCTCCACCTACAATTATCTTCTCTCCTCCTGGTATTTCTTGCATTAAAGCGTCCAACTCATCCCAGAATTGTCTTTTAGTGTGATCATCCAATCCTAGTTGGGGCGCGTATGCACTAATCACATTAATTATATCCACTCCAACTACCAGTTTGATAAGTAATATTCTATGTCCTTTCCTCGTGACTGTCACAACTTTATCCTTGAGGTTCTTGTCAACCACAATTCCAACACCATTTTCATGCCTAACTTTCCCTGTATAGAATATTTTATACCTGGTCTTTTCTACCTCCTTAGCTTTCTCTCCAACCCACTTTGTTTCTTGTAAACATACTACATTAACCTTCCTTCTAATCATAGTGTCTACTAGTTCCATAGCTTTACCTATTAAGGTTCCTATATTCCAAGTTGCTAACCTAAACCTATAGTTCTGAACTAGCTTCTTTACCCACGGTGGCCCAGATGAGCGCGAGAACCCTTGTTTATTTAACACTGGACCCGGGCGTCGATGAGGCGCCCCTTGCACATTTTTCGAAACACCCGGAGGCAGGCGCAACGCGTCGCTTAAAGGGAACGCCCTAGCATTTACACGAGTATTCATATTTGGATTCATATCATAAGGATCAGACGGTTTTTTTACGTGCTGGCTGTCGAGCTACCTAACGCACTAACCCTCCTCTTTTATCCAAGCTTGGGACTGGCAGTGTTGAAACAACCCAGCCAGAGTATTTTTTCATATTATTTTTAAGATTTTTTTTTCAATTTTTTTTTTCGGGTTTTATTTTGCAAATATTTTTTTTAGATATTTTTTTTCCTAGAATTGGTTCATTTTTTTCATCTCTTTTTCCACAATTCTTTTCCCAGAATTGTTTTTTTTAATTGAAAAATAAAAATAATAAATCAACTCTCTTTTTCTCATTTTTTTTTCCAAACTTTTTTTTTGGTTAAAAATTAATAATTTAATTATTATCTGGAATTTATATATCAACACGACCAAACACTGGCCAAGATAACAATAAACAACTTATCCGACGGGATAATTAATCCAGTCCAATCCTGCCTTATCATGTCCAATCCGACAATTTTATCCAACCTGCCAAAGCAAAATAGCATAAAAGTATTACTAAAATCTGAAGTACTAAACCATGTCCCGCACCACTCTAAAGCATGTATAAAGAACTACATCACGCTTATATTTGATGGGACTTTCAAAGAACAATTTTGTTTGTGTATCCCTTCAAGCTGAGGAGTCGTATTCTTAAAGCTCAATTGCCTTATGTTTTTTCATTTTTCAATTCAATTTTTTAGTCTCGTATTATTGTTTGAGCATTGGATAAATTGTTAAGGAGATTGATTTTCCTTATTTTCCTGCTCCTTTTCATCACTAAATTTGTTAAACGAAGATAGCACCAGAAGAGGACTCCTATCCGAATTGACCGACATCAAACTTTATCCACCCATTCAAATCCCCATCCCTTACGTCAAAAATAAAAAGACAAAAAGAAAACACCAAAAGGAAAGAAAATACGGATAGGTTCGCAAATGGTGCCACTTACATTTTTGGAGAAGGTATGGGAGCATAAGAGAAGTTATTTGAGGTGAATGTCACACCATATCATTGCTGATGTCATCATGTTAAGTACCAATCACACAATTTCATATGTGATAACAACTTCTTATAACTACCTCTTTATTTAATTAGGTTCATATTACAAGCAATTTTTTTTTTTTTTTTTTTTTGTAAAATTTAAAATTGGAAAGTGAATGGTTAATTTTCGAGAAAAAAGAAGAAGGAAATTAGATGTTTATTTTGAGTAGATATAATTGGAACGCCACATGATAACTTGGTGCGATGATTCTATGGGATGACTTCTCGATGCGTAGCGTATCATATACTAGTATTATAAAATCAAAGCATTAGATGCCACATATACTATTTCTTTACAAAAAAAAAAAAAAAAGCAATGCTAGATACACTTAAAATAACACAAGCTGATTTGAATCTCCTATATGAACATATGGAGTATTTTAGAAGATCCACATCAACTTATATTCATTTTAGGTATACTTTTTAGGTATACTTTTTAGGTGTACATAACATTACTCTAAAAAAAAGAGAAAGAGAAAAAGAAAAAGAAATATAAGATTTAGTCCCTCTCTAGCCGTTTTATTAGAAGTTAATCCATCTTAGGGGCTAGATTAGAAATAAATCGTTGATTAGGCATGTCAATTAGAAATAGGTCATTTTCCCTAATGTAATAAAAAAAATTTTATTGTCTAACTACCCTTACTCGTATGGTCAGTTATATACATATATATATATATATATATATATTCGTGGAGTCAGGCTCCAGTCCGCATTGGGTGAGCGCACTGGGCTTTTAAGCCTAAAATAATGGCGGACTACCCCACTGACCCACGCCCCATCCTTCCACCCCACTGACCCGCAGTTTTTCTAGGCTTAAAAGCCTAGTGCGCTCATCCAGTGCACTTACCCAGTGTGCTCACCTAGTGCGCACTGGAGCCGGACTCTATATTCGTGTATCTATATATGGACATAATATGGATTTGAAGCTAATATCATTAACTGATAATGTGATTCTGCTCCATTAATTTAAGAAATCCCATTATCTGCTCACCATGATCTTTTGGTTGAAATTCAAATTATTTAATACGTTTTGTTCAAAGAGTGAGAATTTCTCAGTCTTTTGTGAGAATTTCTCAGTTTTTACACAGTCCGTCTTTTATGTCCATTTTTTAAGGTCTGCATAAGATCCGGACTGTATAATCGTGTATCGATATATGGACATATATATAGATTTGAAGTTAATATCATTAACTGATAATGTGATTATATTCCCTTTATTCAAGGGATCTCCTATCTGCTCACCATGATCTTTTGGTTGAAATTCAAATTATTTAATATGTTTTGCAAATTTGATTCGTCCACTTTGGTTGTCATAATAATACAGATCTAAATTTAGTGAGAAATTTTTCAGTATTTGACCTACAAAAAACCATAATCATTTTTTTTGCATCTAGAATTTCTACTATTTTGTTAATTTTCTTAGTGTTTGTCATAAAACTCCACATAACACGGCAGCATTTAGTGAGTAATTTCTTAGTATTTGACCTACAAAAAACCATAACATTTTTTTGCATGAAAAAATTCTCCTATTTGTTAAATTTTTCAGTGTTTGTCATAAAACTCCTTAATCACAAAGCCAGTTATACATATATATATATATATATATTCGTGTATCCATATGGATATGGATTTGAAGTTAATGTCCTTAATTGATAATTGGATTAAGTTCCCTTAATTCAAGGGATCTTCTTATCTGCTCACTATGATCTTTTGATTGAAATTCAAATTATTTAATACGTTTTGCAGATTTGATTCATGCAGTTTGGTTGTCATTATAACAGTCCGGATCTTAAGCGGACCTTAAAAAATGGACCTAAAAGACGGACTGTGTAAAAACTAAGAAATTCTCACAAAAGACTGAGAAATTCTCACTCTTTGAAATTCTTCGTCTTTTGTAAGAATTTCTCAGTCTTTACATAGTCCGTCTCTTAGGTCTGTAATTTAATATCCGCTTAAGATCCGAACATTCATTATAATATAGATCTAAATTTAGTGAGAAATTTCTCAATATTTGACCTATAAAAAATCATAATCATTTTATTGCATGAAGAAATTCTACTATTTTGTTAATTTTCTCAGTGTTTATCATAAAACTCCACACAACACGGGAGCATTTAGTGAGAAATTTCTCAATATTTGACCTACAAAAAACCATAATAATTTTTTTTTGCATGAAAAATCTACTATTTATTAAATTTCTCAGTGTTTGTCATAAAACTCTGCACAATACGACAACATTTAGTGAGAAATTTCTTAGTATTTGGCCTACAAAAAACCATTATCGTATTTTTGCATGAAAAATTTCTACTATTTGCTAAATTCTCTATGTTTGTCATAAAAATCCACAAACCATAAAATTGTTAAAAAAAATCCATAATGCCTAAAGTTTTGTGAAAATTTCACATAAAAGTAGTTAATTATGTGACTTTATTATATTTCATAGAACGTTATAAAAAATTTCACACAAATGAACATTGCTAAGAAGATATCAAAATGTATTTTCCACTCAATACAAAATTCATTCAAACCCAACCTCAACTATTCTGAACAAAACAAGCCTTCAAGACCAAACACAAAGCATTTGCCTTCCACAATTTGTTACTATACTAATCAAGTCACTTTTTGAATCTACCATTTCAGCAATTAACATCATCATAGTCAAAACATGCATATGTAAACTCCAAAAGCTTCATCACTGGCTCTGTATTCTCCCACCGGTCGGTTTGCTTCAATTTTTATTTTGGAATGAATGAGAAACCCTCACAGATTCAGAAAGGGAAGGAGTCCAAGAATGGGAGATCGGATGAATGGAAGGTGGTGACGACAACAACCAAGAATGGGCGACGATGGCGTGGTTGGATGTGGAGGTGTCGGCGGTGGAGGGACTGCTGACCTCTCTCTTCTTTCTCCCTCTCTCTCTCTCTCTATATATATATATATATATATATATATAGAGAGAGAGAGAGAGAGAGAGAAAGAGAGGATAATATAGGAGTATTTATGTCTTTAGCAACACAAAGGAACTAATTTCTAGATTCAGATATAGAGAAAAATAAATATCCTTTGTTGGTTCATAGGGAATAACGGGTGAATGTCACTAACTATCCACACCACACAGTACTAGTTCAACTAATAAACAAGAATAATAAACAAACTGACTATATAACAACAATTGTGTCTATTACAATATCAGAGTGGTCCTCAGGAATCTAACAGGTCTGGAGACAACATATACCCAAGTATCTGTTTAAAGTATACATAATAAAGTTCAGCAGAATTATAAAACTAAGTATCTATCTTCACTCCCTAGCTGGCATAGGGGTAGTCATCGGCATAATAATCCTCAATAGGAACACCCTTGGCATAGCCCTCCTCTGGATAATAGCCGTCATTGTACTAATCGTTACTTGTAGAATCGTAAATGGGGTAGGTTGGACGAAGAATGTACAGGCAATAAAGGCCGTCAGCTTACTTAGAGCTGAGTAAATATAAACTAATAAGGTGTCACGCCCCGACGTAGCATAAATAAGGAAAGCGTTTAATTTCCTTTATGAACCCGTAGGTCGTGACAGTTTGAAGGATCGATTCCGTCCCAAACGTCAACAACAAAAACATAATAATCAGAGCAGAGAAATTAAGGCTTACAATATTTTTCTAACTTAATAGTTATTACAGCACGGGGTCTCTAAAGGCACAAACCGCCTTAAATCAAAACAATAACTTAACATCTGTTATAGTTATCTAAATAGTTCGACATGTAAAGTAAATTCTCTTTCTAGCAGTTGTTCTCAGTTTGCATAGTCGTAATGTTCCGCTTGCTCAAAACCTGAAAAGCCTGAACACGAATGTCCAGGGCGCATCAACCCCGTCAGCTTCAAGAAGCTGGTGAGTATTAAAAACATAACTTTGAATGTAAAACCTACTCATTTACCATTTTTAAATTCCCATTTAATTCAACAAGTTTACATTAGAGTAAATAGTTCATTTTAGAGAACAACCACAATATCATTTGAAAGCTATAATTCACATATATGTGACCGTGTATAAAAACAATGCACCTGTCACACCCGTTCCAGAATTTCATGGTTTTAAAACATGCATAAATTGAGTTTTGGAATTATTAATGTTATTAATAATTTGATTTGAGTTGAGTTGACGTGAGTCAACGGTGAGGTGTCTAGTGGAGACATGAGGACTTGGTAACACCTGTTGCATTGGCATGATTAAATGACATTTATATGACTTAAATGTTATTTGACCTTATCTGGTATTTTGTGAATAGTAATTTTTACCTGTGTTTGGTAAATTGTAGTAATCTTTGATATTGATTATATCATTTTGAGAACTGTGGTGAGAACGTGAGAGATACGTTAATTAAAATGGTAGGTTGTGTAGAGATTCTACAGAATATAGTTTTCGGACGTTATTTTGGACCCAAACGAAACTTAGTCGAAAACTTTTGAAACTTATAGTTTTCACTCGTAAAGTTATAAAATGGACGTGTGCGACGTTTCATGGGTTAATTAGAAGTTTGAGAAACTTGCAGGGAGGTAAACGTAAATTCCAAAGAGTTTTTCTATATATAGATGAGGATGAGATTGAAATCTCATCCACAACTTCTAAATATCTAGAGAGAGGAGAGAGAAAGGAGATTTGTTTCTTCGGGCTTTGCGACGCCGATCGACGACCATTCGTCTGTCAGATTTTCTCCAAATTCAAGATTTGAACTCGTGGAGGTAAGACCTACGTTTTGATACTACTTAGGTCATGTTTGGCTAAGTTTTGTAAAAATATTAATTCTAGACTTTTGGGAAAAATCAGGTAAAACTTGTCGGAATTTTCCCAAATTTGAAATCCGACGATTATTTAGTCCCCTAGACGATCCTTCAAAGTTTGAAGAGATTCGCACGAGGTATGAATTCTAGATCTATGAAATATATGGATTCTCATGTTTTGAACATCAAATTTGATATCTTTGGATTCGGGCGAAATTCATGTGTTAATTAGGCCCGTTAATTATGCACGTGAAATTATGATAAAAGCACGTATAATTGTTTATGTGAGCATGTTATGTGTCTACTTGGGTCAAAGGGGAGTTTGGTGCAAATTCATCCGGGTAAGCTCCTCGAACCTTGAGGATTGTGATTTTGTTGGAATTGGAATTGTGGTTGTGTCTGGATTGGAGGTGGGCCCAACCAATACACGGTACCTGGTATGGAGGAAGGCCCAACCAGTGTACGAGATGCGTGGGAGAGGTGGGCCTCCTACGGCATCGACCGGATGAATGCGTACCACTCACTCTAGAGACTATATTTATGTGTTTTAGATGCTTAAACCATGAATTGTCATATAAGCATACATTTAGAATTGTACGCTCAACATATAGCTGAGCAGTGGAGATGTACTCCATTGCAGGTAAGAAGAGAGACAAGAAGAAGCGTGATGAGTGAGGCCGATGAACGCCGGGGAAATCACACCTGTATATGTTTTGTTTTAAATCCAAAACTAGTATAAGGATTTGGGAATTTGTAATATGTTGTAATAGAATCATAGATTAGTTCATGGTATTGTAATCTTGTAATTGAACGTCTGTAGTTATGAATTGAATGTTAAAGATCAGTTATGGTTGTGATTGTTATTAGTATTGAGTAGCAGGACTTGTTAATTTTCAACACAGGCTGCCCAGCAGGGGAGCAGTCGACTGGATCCATGGTCAGTCGACTGGACCTCGTGGGATTGAGACACTGAAAGTATATTATAAGAGAAGCAGTCGACTGGACCCTTTGGGCAGTCGACTGAACACTGTTGATTTTGGCTACTGCTTCTTAAAATAGAAAAGCAGTCGACTGGGTTCCCCAGATCAGTCGAATGGACCCCTTTTGATAATGTTACATTTTGGGTTCTGGATAACACAATTGACGGAGCAGTCGACTGAACCCTAGTGCAGTCTACGGGGCAATCGACTGAACCTCTGTTTTCAAAACTATTTTCTTTTGAATGTGATTTCAATGGCCAAAACTTTTTATAACTCTAATTTCAATGTATTTTACAACTCAGAGGGAAATGTTTCCTAAGTTTTAAACTACCAGGGTTGTTTTAAAGAAGTTCTTTCCGCTGCGTATTATTAGATGATGTTTGGATGAGCCTTGGTGGCGTGCCACGTGCCCTATTTTCACGCGTAATGGGATGGGTCGTGACAGCACCATCTCATCTTACCGACTCTTTTCTCTCGACCACACACCAACCCACTCTCACACACCAGTATATTTGAAATACTCCGATAGCCACACTTTAGTACCTAATCTGCTTCGCAAATACTGGAGGAAACCTCACGCAATATCCAGACTTGGGTACCAGGGAATATCTGTAGGCCACACTTTAGCACTACCATTGGTGCCAGGGAATGTCCAAGTTCGGCTTCGCTACCATGGTCATCAGGGAGTGTCCAATTTTGCTATCGTCGCATTTCAAAGACACTCTTGCCGCAATCTCAACCACAACACACTTTGGTACTCACTTACCAGGGAGTGTCCACAACACAATCTCAACCACACACTCCACACCACACTGACCATTACTCTTTTCCACACTGACCAACATTCATACTCACCATGCATGTACAACTGACTCCACATGTATGTCATGAAACTTTAAACATAAAGTAAATCACTGAAATATAGAAACAGCGTGCGTACGGGGATTGATAAGTCATAATACATCATTTTAATCATCCAAACATAACCAAATAGGATTCTAGTTTAGTAAATTTCCCAAACAGAGCTTTAAAAGTTCATAAAACATCACCCAAACAGTTCCTTAACATAAAACAAGCAAAAACCAGAAACTGTCCAAAGTCTCACGCGCGGGCCGCTCGCGCGATATACCTATTTTTCGTTTTCTTTTTAAAATTTTTTCTTTCTGCCTAAAAATACACAGCTCGCGTACACGGGCTGCTCGCGCAAATCGCTCGTGCGGGTCGCTCGCGCGAATCGCTCGTGCGGGTCGCTCGCGCGATTTGCCATTTTTCCGATTTTCTTTTATAAAACTTTTCCTTTTGCCTGGAATAAGCCAACTTGCGCGCGCGGGCCGCTAGCGCGATAGCGCGCGCGAGTTCATGCAGTAGCTTCGTCTTCTTCCCCAGAATTCCCCTGTTTCAAAATTCAGGGTCTTTTTGACCCATTTTGCAATCCCGAAGTAAATAGGCATGTAATATATGATTTTCTTCGATTTTTCGCAAGGATTAAGAATCTATGATCAATTTTACTTGAATCGATCCATAGTTCTCGGATTTTATGAAAAATCGGGAGTTGACGGAAACTTCGTTTTCAATATACGTTATGCTACGAACGAATTAAGCTCTAATATTGTAACTACCACTTATATGAACTATAATCTTTCAAAATCATCTTTCAAAAACGAATTTTGGTTAGGTTTTAGAAATCCATGTTTTTCAAGCTCAAGCTCCTATGGAGGAATTAACCATGGTGATTTATCAATACATATATACAATCAATAACTAAGCATGAAATTACATTTGGAGTGGGTTTAGAATACTCACTTTGAGAAAAGATTGGAGTATGTGTTGAGAAAGAATCAAGATAAAAATTTCAATTACAACTTGTAAGCTATGGTGATGAAACTCTTCTCTCTCTAAAATTCTGTGTATGAATTCTCCAAACTCTCTCTTTGTGCTGAGTGTCCAGAATGTACGTGCCAATGGTGTATATATAGAATAATGAGTTTGCTCAACTTGGAGCCCAAGTCTTGTGCTCCTCACTCAACAAATGAATTAGTTATCTAATTACATAATTAGGAGATGTGATATATACGTATATATACTGATACATATATAACTCCATAGATTTTGAAAGGGTAGTATAGATCAATAGGGGTCAAGCTTAAGTTGTTTGGGAAATTAGCTTATGGCACAACATTAACACACTCAAAACAAGTCTAACCAAACAAGGCCTAAGCCAATGATGAGTTGCCATAAATGGAAAGTAAAGCATATATCAAATCTTGCTTTATATCACTTCCAAAATCTGTGGAAGTTCAACACAGCGCGGACAATTTTAAACATAAACTGGTATTTTCGCGGTGCGGTGTTCACCACAAAAGTACAGAAAATTTATTTTAGTGTAAGAATCGATTTCCTGGTTTTATAAAATACTGATTTAGTCAAACGTAAAATTTTCCACCGTTTTGAAATACAGTTTTAAAATCCAACACAGGTATTGCTAAATTTACAAAAATTGCAGTTTGACCTCAAAAGAATTTAAGACATGAAATAAAATTAATAATTAGGTTCAACATGTGAGAGTTGTAATTAGAATAACAGCAAACAATACATATTGATTTTAAATATGATAATGCAAATACAGATTAATTATGAAAATGTCAATTTAAAATTAAATGAAAATGCAGGTTGTTACATAAGGTACCAACTATAAGAAGTAAAAAAATTATGAAGACACGAGTTAAGTTCTACTATAATAATATCTTTCTCTTTTACTCAATGTCATTAACCAACCCTTGTCGTCTTGTTACTCGAAGACCGATATTCAACATACTCTTGATTGGATGAACAAGCTCAATCGTTTAACTTTAGGGATACACCCTTATTCCATCCACCGCTTTTATGAGCATAATCACAGCTCATTGCATGTCATGGACTCCACGTCAGTCCGTCCCCAGCTTTTAAGAACATATGTACAGCTCACCGCTTTATAGGGACATAATGTTTCGAACAAGGTATATCAATCTATTGCCATAACTCAATGTCATCTACTAGAAATCTCAACTCACCGCCTTTTAAGAGCATATTAATAGGTCACCGGCTTTTAAGAGCATACCATGAATCATCTTGTCTATCTTAGGACTACTTGGTCCAGCTCACCGCTTTTAAGAGCATATTATCAGCTCACCGCTTTCAAGAGCATACCATGACCAAACGTCCGTCCACGCACCATTCCCAGATCTTACCAAACCTACTTAAGTTCAATTCTAATATCGGCACAAGACAATTCCCATGTGGCCTGACTACTCTGATTGAAATGAACGGATATCGAACTCATACATGAACCACATAACATCTAACGTTATCATGTTAATCTGTTATTCTTAATCCTACTAATCTTTGTTGTCACATTATCCCTAATCAACCCATAATCGCATAATGAAAGTCCGAATGGAAAATCGAACACCCGAACCTCTTATATAATAAACAAAAGAAACAAACCATGTTCTGTTAACTTCAATAATTTATATACACTATTACATAAAATATATTTTTAATATTTTATCCAAGTACTGCCGCTGCACCCGCACCCTTACTTTTTAGAAAATTAGCGAATCCCTCGCACCCACATCCCTATACCCGAATCCCCGCACCCACACCGCTGCTACCTAGTGCGTTAGCCATCAAATAATAATAAATAAATAAAACAGCCACTGCGGTGCTAAAATTCAAAAATTTGAAGCGCCAACTTGCTTATTTTGCTTGGGACGAAAAAAAAATCATCCATAAAAAGTTGCTCATAAAAATTTATCGTGTCTATCTCTCTCCTCAGTGACGTATATATAGCTCACACGTGTAAACGAGCTGAGCCACTCAACAAGAGCTCGAAGCCGGCTCGATAAAGGTTAGGCTCGGTTCATTCATTTGAGCTTGTGAACACAATCGATTAAGACTCGTGAACAGGCTTGTGAAAAAGCTCATTAATAGGTTTGATAAAGAGCTTATATAGTGACTTTTATATATATGGAGAGATTCTTAGGTGCACTAGGTAAGTGCACTGACTCAGTGTACTGGACTTTTAGCTTAAAAAACTCGCAGGCTGCCTTACTAACCCGTGTCCCGTCACGTCGCCCCCTGGGTTTTTTAGAATTAAAAGCTCGGTGCACTGGGTCAGTGCACTTACCCAGTGCACCTAAAATCCCCTACCTTAATATATATATATATATATATATATGTAAGTATAAAACTATATCATTTTAGAGAAAATATGAAATATTTCGTAAATAGACTTGATAAATGATTGTTTTCTTATTAAACTATATAATTTAAAATGACACAAAAAAGCTCGTTAAAAACTCGCAAAAAATCTTACGAACACTTGAAAGCTCGGCTCATTTGAGCTTGTGAGAAAACTCACGAGCAGGTTCAGCTCGGCTCGTATACACCTCCAGAGCTAGGGTTGTCCTCAAAGAATTATCTTCGTCTCAATTTGGGGAGAGCATTCTTGCTCATTAAAAAATAGTCACTCATTGTTCACTCAGACCTTAATTAAGTGACTTGTGTATTTTTTCAATATTTATGTTGATAATATATGAATAAAATAGAAATATAATTAAACATATATCACATAATTAAGATCTTAATGAGTAATAGATGATGATTTTAAGATTAGCAAAAATGCTCTCCAATTTGGAGGCGCAAACACTAAATGAGTGGGCTGTAGGGCATATGTGGCAGTATCTTATCGTTTGAGCACTTGGCCCCATATATACGCATATAGGGTTAGGCGCCGTCCAATATTGCACTTACCAAGTAGCCCTACGCCTATCCCATGCAAAAAGTATGCCACATGACCCACACTTGGGTCTTTTTTTTATTAATTTTTTTTTGGTGTTGGTATATTATATAGGAATAATTACATTTCAGTTATTTTTGTGTGCAAAATTAAAAGTTAATTTAATATTTTTGCAAAATTGAAAAATTATCAATTCTTTTTGATGTATTTAATTCTTGCATTTGTTTTTATCTGATCAGTAAACAAACAAATGCAAGATTTAAATACACCTGGGTCTATGTGGGGTGAAGTGGGTTGGGGTGGGGGGAGGTCGAACGTTGTCTCTTTCTACATTTTTCTGTTCCTGTGATTTGACTGTTAAAAGTACAATAGTTCCTTCTCTAATGTGACTGGACCATAAAAAAGCCTAGGAAAATTCTCTATGATGCAAAAGAATACTTGACATCCATTTGTAATAAATATTTGTACTAAGGGAAGATATGTTTGTACATTTTATAATAAATAATTGTATCAATATAAAAAATATTAAACTCTTTTAAGAAATATTTATATCTGTTAAAAAAAACGTTACACTCTTATAAGAAATATTTGTACAAAAATAACAAAATATTGTACTATTATAAGAGCATCTACAACAGTGTAGCTGGCAAGGTAAGTTAAGTTAGTTTTGATGGGAAAAAAAAAACAGCCCCAATGATGTACCAGTATTAAGTTAAGTTAGTTGTACGATATTTGAATTTAAGTTTACCCTTCAGCTAAATTTCTTAACCAACAGACAAGCCGACTGAGGGTGTGCTAGCCTACCCTAGCCGGCATTCCCTTAACTGTTTGTTTGTTTGGTTGTTTGTTTTAATGGTATCATATCCTTTTCCCTATGGGAATATTTATCTTCCCTCTCTTTGTCTCTCTCTTTTTTTTTTGGGTGAAGGATTAATTAAAATTAAAAAAATGGACGAACATCAAAGCTTTAGCTGGCCCACCTTAGTTGGCATTCCCTCTGTCGGTTAACTTATTATACCATTGTGTGAATTCGTTATTTTGTATTTGAACTTAAATTAGTTTTACCATATAGCATCATACACCATTGAAAATGCTCTAAGAAATGTTTATACTAAATCAAAACTACTTGTGATTTTACCTGTGATATGAAATCTTTGTACTTATGATAATTTGGAGCTTTGTATGCATGATAAAAAAACTTTATAGTTTCTACATGTGACGTTTGTAACTGTAGTAAATGAGCTTTATACTCATGATAAGAAACTTTATGTACTCGTGACATAAATATTTCTTATTATTACATGTTAAATAATTTAGTTGTACCATAGGACTAAACCACTTATTTGTATGAAAGCTTTCGCAAAAGCCTAACCGTTAAAATTAAGCACAGTGATTATGATAAGGGAAATCATAATGCCAGAGCAGTTTTCTTTAATGTCAGAGCAAATTCTAAAAATTTGTTACTAACGTTAAAAATCCGTTAAAAAAATTATGGGTTACTCTAACATTAAAAAAAGTTAATCTGACAATATAAGCAGCCTTACGAAAATACTATACCTATATCCACTGCGGATCTTTGAGGGGTTGGAAAAGGTGAACTTCAAATCCTTAATGGTCATGATTTGTGTTCTTTTTGGTGAAATCATACTAACCCACTGGCCCATAGCCGCATTTGATGGAGAAACTTTTTTGGCAAAAAAACGGAGGGTACCAGTTGGCAGTTACAGTAGGCATTGTGCGGTGGTGGAAGCCACTACGTATGCGTGAGGATTTTTCACTATTTGTGTACAAATCTACAAAAGTGAGCACAAATGCACAATTTCTTTGGAGTGAAGTTGGGTTTAGGCTCCTCAATTGTACAAGTTGAGCATTCCATCAAACTCCTTGTTGTATTATAAAAAACAATAATGTTAGAGGCATTAATAAATTTCACTAACACTCATATTCATACTCTATTTTTCTTCTAGTGGCACTATAGGTACGGATCCCACAGTGCTATTAAGAGCGAGATAGAGTGTGGATGTGAGTGTTAGTGGAATTTATTAGTGCCTCAAATATTACTCTATAAAAAATAAGAAAAAATAGTGAAAAATCTCTCAAAGTATTCTTTAAAAGTTTAAAGAACAAATTGATTTTATCATTTAGTAAAAATGACAAAAGAAGTGAAATGCTCAATTTAACCTAAAAAGAAATCTCATCATCAAAAGAAATAATATTGTGTGGTGCTCGCACGAATGAGTGGCCATACCATAATGGCTCCCATTTCGATTATTGTTATGATTTTTTTTTTAAATTTTAAAACTCCATAACTTTTGATGTACAACTCCGTTTGTTCAAGCAAAATTCATGATTTGTTCAAGCAATTGCCTAGTCTTTTGATCGCATGGTAGAACTCTTTCAAACACCCAAATCGCAAGATTCATATTTTGTTCAAGCAATTGACATCTCAAAATACGAGACCAGAGATCACAGTAGACATGTTTGATTCTCTCTCTCTCTCTCTCTCTCTCTCTCTCTCTCTCTCTCTCTCTTTATATATATGTGTGTATATCTATATAATAACTAAGGAAGGTTTGTCTTCAATCGAGGAAATAATGAACGGTGGACATTGAACTCTGGGTTAATCATATGGCTTAGAATCCTTATTGGGGTGTTTGTCTTCGACCGAGGCAAATTGAATGGCTGTCTGACTTCTCTGACCCTTTTGATTTTTGAATTTGAATTTTTCAGTCTCTTGGAACTCTCATTATCTCTCTCTCTCTTCATCATCCTCTCTCTATCTCTTCTCACTCTTTATTTTCAGTTTCTCTCCTCTCAATCTCAGGCCCACAACCACTTTTACAGACTACCGCCGAGATCCCCAGCCACAGTCGACAATCATCGACCACTGCTGTACTCTATCTCTAGGTACTCTCAAGATCTCCGCCACCATCCACATCCTCTTCAAAATCTAACACCACCACCGCCATGAACTCCGGTGAGAGTTCAAATTTGAGGCGGTCTGCACATCTCTTTTTCTTCTTTTTCTTTTTCTTTTTCTTTTTCGTCTTCTTCATTTTTTTTCCCTCTTAGTATCTTAAATTGACACTTTGAATATAGTTTGGAATAATTTTTTTTCTTCTTTCAGATTTGTGCTATTATGGAATTAGGAGGAATCTCTGAGGTACTCTTCTGTCTCTCTCCTCCATCATTTCATCTTTGGAGCTGTTATTCTGACTCTGTCTCTCTTTGTGTATTATTATTAAGCTGATTTGGTGTAGGTTTGGGTCGTCTGGCAAAGCTAGGGTTTCGTCGTGGAGTTGATCCTCCTAGCAGTTGCAACGCAGGTACGAGCTACCTTCTTTATCTGATCATTCATAGTTTGGTTCCTCTCTAGCCAAATTGTTTAGAAAAAGATTTTACGTATTTATTTTGTCTTTGTTTGTTCTTTATTTTATTCGACTCCACTGTCGACGGTCGTTATCCATTTGGAGTATGTTTAGAGATCATTGATCCATCTCTTTGTTTATTTTTGCTTACAGTTTTTCTGTTTATATTTGCTTTCAGTTTTCATCTCTATTCCAGCCACCCAAGCCTCTGATGTGTTCTTATTAATGTTGCAAGGAGGTCGTTTACAGGGTAACCAAATACTATTGCTTTTTTGTATTGAAGATATTTCCCACAAAACATAGAGCGTGTGCATGTGTAAGAGGTTCAAGCACTTACCCTAGCACTCTTCATTATTTTTGGTGAGTTACCTTCCCCTAGCGTTCACAAACCTTTTTCTTTGTGCTAAAAATGCATATGAAATAGTTCATTGGGCTATTAATTGCAATGTCTAATTCAACTGTGCTTTGTTATTCATTGGGCTATTAATTGCAATATCTAATTCAACTAATCACCTAAATGAATCCAACTAGGCAGCAGTTATGTTACTATGAATCGTTAACGACATAGCTACTAAATCAAAAGCCTCCCCTCATGCCTCCAATGTTGGTGGCGCAAATTGTGGGTGAGTAGATCCTTTACACTATTGTTGGTGTCTAAAGGTCTCCATAACAGGGCAGAGAGAAAAGTTATGTCTGCAAAGTTTACTCAAAGTATTTTATTCTTGAAATTATGCATTTTGTGTCAACAATAGTTTTGAATTGAGTTATTAAGTACCAAATTAAATCCAATTGGCGCTAATGTCTGCTAGATTACTATGGTTTGAACAAATAATGCTTTGCTTCCCAAATTTTGAATCCCAAATTGGTTCCCAAATGCTTTTGTTAGTTGTACCACATGGTGTGATAGTCAGTTGGGAGCCAATTTGGAATTCAAAATTTGGGAAGCGTAGCATTACTAGGTTTGAATATATTCTTTTGGTAATATTTAAAGGGAATTTAACATTACACGCCTCCTCTCAACGTTCTATGGTCTGATCTTATGCTTTACAATAGGGATTGTTTGTGTAATTATGGATTTAATTTCTTATTTCACTTCATGCTTTTCCTCGGCTCCACATCCCCTCAAAAACCTCTCTCTCTCTCTCTCTCTCTCTCTCTCTCTCTCTCTCTCTCTCTCTTGCTATCAACCTAACCAGGTTTAGATTTTGATTTGCATTTGATTGTTTTTGTGCTTAGTTAGTGTGATGAGTTGGATCTCCTGTGGTTTCAGTTCGTTTTATTCTGATGAAAAAGTATTTCTTGGGTTTTAGATTTAATATGTGAATTTTGGTAATTTGGGTGTTGATGAACATGCATCATCAAGATATATATATATATATATATCTAACAACCCAATGCTTTACACATACCCGAAGTCTCTTTGACATATCAGAAAATAACCACTAAAAATATAAAATTCATGAAATGGTATGTGCATATTGAAATGGTATGGGCATATTGAAACTGTTAGCCTAAACCAAAAAGTTTGACTTCTTGAAGTAGTAAGAATTTTATGTGATTTGAATCAAATTGGGATTTTTTTTTTACCTTCTTACTTTTATCATTTCATTGTATTTATTTTTTGTGCTTTTGGGAGTCACCGTTTTTTGGAACCAAAACAGATTCAATTCTTCCTATGCCTACTACTGAAGATGCTTATCTGACTATACGTATACCAATCTATTTATAACCAAGTTCTTATGTCCATCAACTAACAGAGCTCATGCTTCTATACAAAGACTTTTTCCATAAGCATTTCAACTACTGGGTCTTATCAATTTGAATCTAAGAGGTAGTTGATTCAAGTTTGGTTGCTAATCAAATGTCAAAGAAGCCGGTATTGTGGAAGACATGCCATGTAAGAAGTGTATGTATACAAGCTGGGAATTGCTCACATTGTGCTAAAAATCAATGTTTTGCCAAGTGTATGTATACAAGCTGGATAAATCTTTGTTTGCTTAATCTCTGTTGTTCTATGTGGTTAATCAATCAATTTGATTTGAGTATTTTAGCAAGTGTTTTGGATTATAGTTTATGAAAATTGAGTTGATTCTATTGAAAAATGAGGATTAGAGTTGTATTTGACATTGGAGCAATCATTTTGTGTCGAATACACGCAAAGTTTTAAGTGCCGAGGTATGTAGAGTTAGATATTGACTGAATGCATGCATGGTTAGTATATGTTTCGAAATCACCGAATCTAATGTTGAAAATGAATGTTTTGCTAATAGATAATTGATTAGTTTACAATTTGTTTTTGTTACACGTTATACAGTTTAAGAGTTAAAAAACATTTTTAACTGCTCATTTTAGATGTGAACAAGCTTTTCGTTTTTTGGGTAGTGCCCTCGGGCACGGGCAATACCTAGTGTATATATATATGACACAACGCTTTCCTTAATTATTTGCAATTCCTTTATAGGGTAATACTTGGAGCACACCCAAATACACAATTTTTGGGGCACAACTCAAGAGATGTGTCTATCTCTCTCTTGTGTCACTTTGGGGTCCAATGACATCACAAGAGAGATATAGACACATCTTTTGAGTTATGTCTCAAAAGTTATGTCTTTGAGTGTGTCTAAATCTTTACTCATTCATTTATTGCCCAAAAAAGAAAAAAGAAAAAGAAAAACGTAGCAATGACATGTCTTGCCATGTCAATCGGTGAGAATTTTCGGTTGATTCTCCCGGTGCATCTAGCAACACTCAATAAAAAATAGTAATAACTGATGTTGTCAGAATCAAGATATAAAAAGTATTCTTTACTTTTCTAAAGATTTGTAGTGTGAAAGTAAAAGTCGAACCCACAGAGATTGATTTACTACAGCGACTTAATTTTAAAACCTAATTTTAGTTAATTAAGGAAACGGATTTGATTTTAATTTGAATTAAACTAAGAACATAAAAATAAATCTAAACTATGAAAGCAATTTAAATAATAGTTTTTAAATAATGTTTAAGGAAACCTAGGATTGCAAATCCACCACTAGCTTCATAATAGGAATATTTATGAATTACTTTAGTTTATTACGTTGGATGATAATGGGGAATTGTAGCTACAAGCCCAATTCCTCCTACAAGAAGATAATCACGGTTCAAGCACCAACATAATCCATCTGCGGTTAGCACGAATTATCCCACACTAAACTAGGGTTGTGATCTAATCCGTCTAGCCTAGGCATGGACTATTTGGATACTTGATAGCACAAATCAATAAAGCACCATCACATGTAAATAATCTAAACAAGCACAGCAAGAATAGATCATTGAGCACATCACAGTCAAAATAGATCTAAGACAAGAATAAACTTTGATAGCAATGATTTAATCAATAGAAGTACGATTTATTTATAAAAATCCTCGGAACATGTGACTGTCATCCATACATAATAAAACTGAAATAAAAGCATAAATAAAACCCTATTACTCGTCTAGGGCTTCATTGAAACCCTAAATCAATGATCTAGCCGTCCATGGAAGTGATGGATAGCAAGTAGTTGATGGAGGAGGCCATGGAAACCCTTGATCTTCTTCTTCTTCTCCTTGCTTTCCTCCCTTCAATGGCTGAAAGTATGGTTGTATATGGATGTGTATATTAGTTGCCAACCCTCAATTTGAAGTAAAATAGGGTATATGTAGATTACAACAAGTTTTTGGAAGCCTTTCTAACTCGAGACGAACTGAAACTGATATAATTTACAATCTGGACGCAGTTAGGACATCTCGTTTGCACAGGAGTCTTCAGTATACTGAAATACGCAACTTTGATTTTTACACATATCGCGCGAGCGGGTCGCGCGAGCGCGACATTTGGCCTTTCGCGCGCGCGGATCGCGCGAGCGATTTCTGGGTTCTCGCGCGAGCGATTCTCGGATTTTCGCGCGAGCGGATCGCGCGCGCGACTTGGCTTTTTCAGCTTCTTTTCTTCTGCTTTTTGACCCTGTTTAACCTGATATACTTGATTTCTTCCAAAACCTGTCAGAAAATAGAAAACGAAGTAAAAAATATACAAAAACAGGATAAAAAGGTACTAACAAATGCACGTTAAGGCGTATAAATAGGATTTGTTCTCTCCCGATCACACCCCCAAACCTACATTTTGCTAGTCCTCGAGCAAAACTAAAATAAAAACTAACTACTAATAAAATACTATTCCATTTTCGCATGGATCACTATTGCATTTAGCATATGCAACAAGCCTTTTGAACCCCTAGGTGTCCCTAGTCGGACGAGTAAAGTCTCGTGAGGGTTCTCGTCAACAAGTTACCCACAACCATCTTTATTAACTTATCAATTTAAAAACAATTTTTATTAAGAACAAAAACTAATACAATCAATACTCCTTATTATAAAACAATGATTCGAAATAGAATAACGAACAAGAAGAAACGGAATCAAACGTCCACTTAAATCGTGAAAAACAATCCCAAACACATGCATCGTATAAATCAATAGAGTTTCTCATAAAATTGCACGTGTGTGTTATGGTAGTCAAATGAACACGCGTATGTCATGAACATGGAATATACTTCGGATAACCGTCTAACTATGTCTCGACTACGAATCTCACAATGTTAATTACACTCTCAAATAAAACACTCAGAAACCGGTGTAATTTTTCTAAAAAATGTGAGTAAAGGAAATATATTTTCAAAACAAGAAATGCTCACATATGACTCGAAAAAGACGCATGACATGACAGAACGGTAGTCTCATGGATAGGATGCCAATAATAAAGAAAAATTAATCATTACCATGTTTTAATCCCCCTCCCATCGTTTACATATCCAAACCATGTTTTCTAGGATCAGATAGGATTTTTCAAAGGTTGTAATGTGGCTCAGATAATGGAAAAGGATAGAAATGATTCATTAGGTAGTTTCCAGAATGGCATTGTAAGGCATGTTCAATTTCTTTCATTCTTCTCTTCCACCAACTTTCATCTTTTTCATTCTCTTCTTTTCCATATTTCTTTCATTTTTTTTTTATTTTTTTCATTTTTTTTTTATCAACCTTCTTCTTCTTTATTTTTTTCAATCTTTTCCTTTCCTTTCGTTGCTTTTTGCATAAGTAATCATCAAAATACAAAGCAACTATCCCAATAGCATCTTATTTTCTTCTTCTTCTTATACAACACATCGCCTTATCAACACTAAAAAGTGACGAATCTTTCAGTGGTGAACTCCAAGTTGGTCAAGTTGGAGCAAAAACAGGATAATGGTAATTGAAGAAAAAGATGGCATTTTAATGGCTCAAAGGGCGAACTAAGGAAAATTATCATTTATCGATCGGCAGTAAACAAAGAGGGCCTAAAATCATGTCCTAGGGTGATATGGTTCTTCAATATTTACGACGGAAGATTATTTAGCATGGTAACAAATATTTTAACTTGACTATCAACCAAAACAAGAATAATGAGACTAAACAACAAGTAAATGCGCTATTTCAATGAAATTCGACAAACACAAAATGTATTCATAACCCTCTAAAAAGAAAAGATAGGCTCAAAAGCTTACTGGGTTTAGTCTCCACCATGTGTTATCTAGAAATCCGAATCATATTATAGTTCATATCAAACATGTATTCAAGCGACTACGTGCAGTGCATATGCTTATGTGCAAATCTAAGATATAAAACTACGATTCAAACGATACATGACCTAAAACATTACATCATGACTTTAGCAAACATTTAATCACATCTTCTCTTGTTTACCATTCTATAACAATCCAAGTTACATAACAAGATGTATCAAATTTATATTGCAAAAACGTCGGTAACATCGTTTATTTAAGCACAAGTATCGATTTTTTTTTTAAATTAGTGCGTAATAATGTGCGTGTGTGCATACCCCCAAACCTAAACCTTTCATTGTCCCTAATGAAACAATAAAACGAAAGAATGGAGAGTACGTAAGGAAAGAACGATAGTACCTCGATCTTGACAATCACAAACAGGTGCATGTATAGAAATAGAGAAATAAAGATCAATGGTACCTGTTAATACTAGAGAAAAGAAACTTAAACAAAGAAAATGGTAAAAAAACAGCTAAAAGAAATATAACTAAAAGAAACTAAACTAAAGTAACTCGAAGATGTAACAAAAAGATGAAAACAAAAAGAAAATAAACAATAAATGAAATTAAAACATAACTAGAACTACGAAAACAATGACGGACTTGATCAAAAGTACGTAGGAAAGAAAAAACAGAAAAGTAAAAACTATCAGAACAAGTGTGGGGGACTGAATTGGAAAACAAAAGAAAATTTCAGAAAAATGGGAAATCGCGCGAGCGGTCCGCGCGAGCGGCCGTCGCGCGCGCGAATCCCGATTTTATTATTTTTTATTTATTTATTTATTTTTTAATAACATCTCGCGCGAGCGAGATACCTCGCGCCCGCGAAACCAGGCGCGACCTGATCCTGAGGCCGTATAAACAAAAAAGTAAGAAAAATTCACTAAGGCACATTCTCGCGCCAGCGGGCCGCGCGAGCGACATCTCGCGCGAGCGGGCCGCGCGAGCGAGAATGGTATTTTCTCTTGGCTCACTTATTTTATGTATATAAATTAAAAATAACTTTACTCCAACCCCCAAACCTATCCAGAAAACTCAAAAACTGACCAAAACCACCCAAAAACATCAAAAATCAAAGAAAAGGACGAAATTAAACTTGGGTTGCCTCCCAAGAAGCGCTAACTTTTACGTCTTTAGCTAGACCATTCTAGCTCAAGACTCAAGGAGGCCGTAAATTGAATTTTGTACCCTTTAGGGCATTAGGGAAATTCTGGTGAAATGTCGAAACAATGTCGATATGTGTTAATTCATTTGACGGCTCACCTTTCTCGTTATTACATCGATTCTTTACCTTTCGAGTAAATTCTTCATTAGGGGCCGAGGTATTAGGATTCATCCAATCATTTTCTACTATATTATTCTCCACACTCATATTTATTACTTTGTTAGGCTCAGTATTCCCTCTTACCTCACCTTCCGCCTCACATATGTAATCGTCGTCTTTAGGAGGTTGATCCATAGCATTAAAAACGTTTAATTTTAAGTTCATGTTCCCAAACGACACTTTCATTACCCCCGTCCGGCAGTTAACACGTGCGTTAGCGGTTGCTAAGAATGGGCGGCCTAGAATGACAGGAGTGTGTTTCCTAGCATCTAGCACGGGTTCAGTGTCAAGGACCATGAAGTCGACAGGAAAATAGTATTTATCAACCTTAACCAAGACGTCCTCGACGATTCCTCTAGGTATTTTAATAGAACGATCCGCTAATTGTATTGTAGCGGCCGTAGGTTTCAGTTCACCTAATCCTAATTGTTTATAGACGTGATAAGGTATGAGATTAACACTAGCTCCTAAGTCAAGGAGAGCCCGATGAATGATAGTGTCACCTATGACACATGAAATCGTAGGCGTACCAGGATCCTTATACTTCGGAGGAGCGTGTGGAAAATTGAACTTACTTTTTTCGTGAGGAAGACCTTTTTCGGAGTGTGACTGCGTATTTTGCGCTTTTGGGTACAAAGATCTTTTAAACATTTAGCATAAGCGGGAATTTGTTTAATAGCATCGAGGAAAGGAATATTGATTTTAACTTGTTTAAACACCTCGAGTATATCTTCCATTGTTGACCCTTTCTTGGGCAAATGTGACGGTCCCTCATTATTAGGTGGATATGGCATTCTCGGAATACAATTTGTTGGGACTGGTTCATTTTCTTTTCTAGTTTGATTCACGTCCTCACCTCTCTCTTTATTAGAGTTGATATTCATATCTATCACATTCTCATTCGGAATTTCTATCACCTCTTCTTCTCGTGTAGTCAACCTAGTTGAGACGGCATTTACTTGCTCATTCGACCCCTTAACCTCATATTGTCCCTTAGGGTTTTGAATTGTTTGACTAGGCAATGTCCCCTCGTTTCTACGACTCACTACAGTAGCTAGTTGTCCCACTTGGGATTCAAGCTTCGCAATGGATTGTGTGTGAGAGTGCACTATTTGTGCTTGTGCCTGTACTTGCGTTTCGATAGTCTTAAGGGATGCCAACACCTTTTCCTCAAAAGCATTACCCCTTGAAGGATTCGAATTAGGAGGCGGTTGTTGGTATTGATTAGGTTGAAACTGAGGTCGATACGCATTAGGAAAATTAGTCGCCTCATTAGGATTATTAGTATTATTTTTCCACGAGAAGTTAGGATGGTTTCTCCATGGCGCGTCCGGATTATTATTAGTCGAATTATAATTATTTCGTGGGTATTGTTGAATAGAATTAATATGTTGCTCCACGAATTCCGAAAATTGACTCGCCGATGGACATGCAAGTATAGAGTGTGAAGGATCAGAACATAATGCACAAATTTCATGAGAAGGCGGGGCTGTCGTTTGATTCATTGTTAAAAGTCGGTCAAGTTTGTTAGATAGTTCTTTTATTTCAATTGACTGACTTGACTCGAACTTTACCTCCCTCTTAGGTTGTGAATGATATCCCTCGGAACGTACTGATATAGCCTGATGCATCGAATTCTCGCTTAACGTTTCAAAAATTTTCCAGGCCTCATCGGCGCTTTTGTGTAGGAAGGTTCCCGCACAAACGGCATCGACGGTATTCCTAACAGAGGGAATAAGCCCCTCGTAGAAGACTTGAACCAATTGCCACTTGGGAACCTGATGATGTGGACACGAGCGTAATAATTCTGTAAATTTCTCCCAAGTGTCATAAAGAGTCTCCCCATCTTGCATCACAAAGTTAGTTATATCTTTTCTTATCTTATTTGTACGCATAATAGGGAAAAACTTTTGTAAAAAGGCGGTGTGTAAGGCTTCCCATGTTTTTATTGTGTTTGGCTCAAGTGATTGAAGCCAATACTTCGCTTTGTCTCTTAAGGAAAATGGGAAGAGCCGCAATTTTAATTCATCATTATTTAGGTTTTGTATTTTCAAAGTAGAGCATATACCCTGAAAATCCCCTAAGTGTTGGTAAGGGTCTTCATTTATATGGCCATGGAATGATGGAAGTAGCGAGATCGTAGACGATTTTATCTCAAAGTGAGATGCCGTCGCCTCCGGTAATTCAATACCAGCTTGTGGCGTGTACGTCGTAGGAATAAAATAATTTATAAGTGGAGGAGGTGGCAGTATATTAAGATTATTCATATTAGCTCCGTCGTTATTTTGGTTGTTGTCGTTATTATTTCCAATGTCTGCCATTTTAATTGGTTCTATGTTATGAAAGCGTGTTTTCTTTAGTCTTGTAAGAGTACTACGTATTTCGGATTCAAATAAAGACGTTGGTTTTGGTGTCAAATCGTCGTCTATTAAAAACCTAGCTCTAGAAGTTAAGTTTGAAGACTTGTTAAGTCTTAATGTATGTTCAAGTTCAGAGTCAAAAGGTTTTAATTCCGGTTTATTTGAACGTGTACCTAACATAAACTAAAACAAAGGAAAAGAAACTAAAACGACTAACTAAACAAAAGAAACAAATAGCAATCACGCAATTAGGGCAAAAGGCACACAACTACTATGATGCATGCAAATTATCCTGTAATGCAATGATCGCGTCAAGCCCAGCGCCCCGGGTTTCCTAGCTAATGCAGTGCAATTAACCCTAAACTAATGCAAATAGTGCGTCACAGCGCCCTGACTTACAGTGGTTTAAAGCGAGTTTCACAAGAAGCAATTGATTTTATTTTATTTATATTTATATTTGCGTAAGCTCCTTTGATGTAATTAGCTGCCCACTCGGAAACGTTGGAATTTGATGTCCTAAGAAATTACAAAAATAAAAGAAAAGTTAGTAACTTAAAATAAAACGAAAAATAAGAAAAAGAAAACTAATCTAATATTTACGAATTAACTAAACTAAGATTCTAAAACTAAAGCTAGTAATTTACAATCCCCGGCAGCGGCGCCAAAAATTGATGTTGTCAGAATCAAGATATAAAAAGTATTCTTTACTTTTCTAAAGATTTGTAGTGTGAAAGTAAAAGTCGAACCCACAGAGATTGATTTACTACAGCGACTTAATTTTAAAACCTAATTTTAGTTAATTAAGGAAACGGATTTGATTTTAATTTGAATTAAACTAAGAACATAAAAATAAATCTAAACTATGAAAGCAATTTAAATAATAGTTTTTAAATAATGTTTAAGGAAACCTAGGATTGCAAATCCACCACTAGCTTCATAATAGGAATATTTATGAATTACTTTAGTTTATTACGTTGGATGATAATGGGGAATTGTAGCTACAAGCCCAATTCCTCCTACAAGAAGATAATTATGGTTCAAGCACCAACATAATCCATCTGCGGTTAGCACGAATTATCCCACACTAAATTAGGGTTGTGATCTAATCCGTCTAGCCTATGCATGGACTATTCGGATACTTGATATCACAAATCAATAAAGCACCATCACATGTAAATAATCTAAACAAGCACAGCAAGAATAGATCATTGAGCACATCACAGTCAAAATAGATCTAAGACAAGAATAAACTTTGATAGCAATGATTTAATCAATAGAAGTACGATTTATTTATAAAAATTCTCGGAACATGTGACTGTCATCCATACATAATAAAACTGAAATAAAAGCATAAATAAAACTCTATTACTCGTCTAGGGCTTCATTGAAACCCTAGATCAATGATCTAGCCGTCCATGGAAGTGATGGATAGCAAGTAGTTGATGGAGGAGGCCATGGAAACCCTTGATCTTCTTCTTCTTCTCCTTGCTTTCCTCCCTTCAATGGCTGAAAGTATGGTTGTATATGGATGTGTATATTAGTTGCCAACCCTCAATTTGAAGTAAAATAGGGTATATATAGATTACAACAAGTTTTTGGAAGCCTTTCTAACTCGAGACGAACTGAAACTGATATAATTTACAATCTGGACGCAGTTAGGACATCTCGTTTGCACAGGAGTCTTCAGTATACTGAAATACGCAACTTTGATTTTTATACATATCGCGCGAGCGGGTCGCGCAAGCGCGACATTTGGCCTTTCGCGCGCGCGGATCGCGCGAGCGATTCTCGGATTTTCGCGCGAGCGGATCGCGCGCGCGACTTGGCTTTTTCAGCTTCTTTTCTTCTGCTTTTTGACCCTGTTTAACCTGATATACTTGATTTCTTCCAAAACCTGTCAGAAAATAGAAAACGAAGTAAAAAATATACAAAAACAGGATAAAAAGGTACTAACAAATGCACGTTAAGGCGTATAAATAGGATTTGTTCTCTCCCGATCAATAACAATTAATATTTAGGTTATATGTTAATGCACTAATAGTAATAGTTATAAGACCGTCGTAGCTGCACTCTTACTTTTTGAAAAATTGGTGAATCCCTCTGTCACATCCCGGAACAGCAAAGATAGAGAAAAATAAAATTTTATTTTTGGGTCCTTAGGAAATGACTGCTGAAAGTCACTAAATTGTCCACATCAAACTGCATATATATTACAGAAGTTCTAGCTATTTACAACATCAGAGTCTACCACAAGAATATAAAAGGTCTGGAGGCAACATATGTTCAGATACCAAATATATGAAGTTTAACAAAAATATAAAACTAATATCTATCTTCGGATTTTTAGCTGACATAAACGTAGTCGTCAACGTCGTAGTCCTCCTTGGCATAACCATCATTAGTGGGGGCCCCCTCTGCATATTCCCCCTCCGGGTACTAGCTGTCCTCGTAAACTCCATCACTTGCATTAATAGGGACAGGGTAGTCTGGACGAGGGTTGTCTAGGTAATAACGGCTGTCAGCTTACTGAGAGCTGAGTGAATAGAAACTAACAAGATATCAGTTATCTGAAGATAAACAAGTTATGAAGCGGTATAATTTAAGTTCTAATACATACTATCTTCTCTTTATTCCATCTCGTCGTAACCAACCATTATCCTCTTGCTATCCTAAAAACCGATAACCAACATACTATGCCTGAAAGATCAGACTCAATAGTTTAACTCATATAGTGTAATACCCTATATTTTCATATTTATTTATACAGAGAGATTCTATATATGTCCTTTGATCATACTCATAATTTCGCTTTCAATCGATCGAAGTCATTTCATTCGAGTGATCGAGAATTTCTTTCTTCGATCGATCGAGTCTCTCAAGCGATCGAAACTCTACCGACATAAATTTATGACATGGTCCCCACTTCAATCGATCAAACTTGACTGATCTGCTCTCGAGCGATCGAAGTAGCTTCGATCAATCAAACTTGTAATCATCAACAATTCCAATTTCTGCGCAAACATTGTCACCTGCACCATATCCTCCTCTATATATACTTTGTGCTTGTGGGTTATGTGTGGTTGCTGAACTTGAGAGAGAGCTAGAGAGAGTGTGTGTGTGTGTTCTTGAGTTATATATATACCCATCCATATATATATATACATACACATACATCTATATATATAGTCAGGGAGAGAGAGAGAGACATTCAAGAAGAGGAGAAGAAGGAGAAGAAGAGAAGGAGAGAGAGAGAGAGAGAGAGAGACAGAGAGACAGAGATAGAGAAGGAGATAGAGAGACCACCATTGGAGGAGCTCAAAGCTTTACGAGCCAAATGTGCCCTTAACGACGTTCGGTGAATTTAAACTCACTTGGTACATTTTATATGATATTTTACATGTTTTTGACGTTTAATATTGATCCCAAACATGTCCTAAGACCTTTGGACGTTCACTGTTCAGAAGCTCTGGAGAAGATGACTCTCGATCACTCGAACATTATTTTTCTTAATCGATTGAAATCGTTTCAATCAATCGAACTTTGCAGAACATAGATTGTTTTTTTTTTGGTTATTAAATAGGAGGTTTGAATGTTCGATTCTTGATCCGAACTTCCATTATGCGATTATGGGCTGATCGGGGATAATGTGACAACACAGATAAGTATAATTAAGAATTATGGATTAACGTGATGACGTTAGATACTATGAGGTTCATATCCGAGTTTGATATCTATTCATTTTAATCAAAGTAGTCAGGCCACATGGGCTGTCATGTATCAGTAGCAATTCAAACGTTAAGTAGGTTTGATAAGTTCTGGGAAGAGAACAGGGACGCATACTAGTTGATCATAAGTACGCGGTAGACAGACGAATGAGTCTATGACATGTGGTGAACCTTGATCACTGGTAGATGCAGTACACAGACGAATGTGTCTATGATTTACGATAATACTAGTTGTCATAAGTACGCGGTAGATAGACGAATGTGTCTATGGCATGCTGAGAACCTTGATCACTGGTGGACGGGGTAGACAGACGTATATGTCTATGAATTGCGATGATACAATATCTATAACATGCAGTGAACCTTGATCATAAGTACGTGGTAGACAGACGAATGTGTTTATGACATGCGGTGAACCTTGATCATAAGTACGCGGTAGATCTGATGAATGGTTGTGGCAATAGAATTGATGTGTCGATGCTTGAAGCGTTAAATCCATGACATACAGTGGACTGTGCATATGTTCTTAAAAGTAGGGGATGGACTGACGTATTATCTATAACTTGCGGTGTACACGGTAGATGACCTCTATAACTTGCGGTGTTATGCGGTAGGAGTATCTATAACTTACGGTGACGTGATAGACAGAGCATTGGCGTATCCAGGAGTTTTATAATCAAGTCTATTCTAAGAGTCAGCATTGTACTGAGTTTGTATTTACAAGATGATAAGGGTACATTGAGATATTAAAGAGAAAGATACTATTGTACCACTATATCTTAGACACTTCAATATCTTGTTATTACGTTATATCATTGGTACTCTGTGAGTTTCTATTCACTCAGCTCTCAGCAAGCTGACGGTCGTTATTGCCTGGACATTCCCCGTCCAAACTACCATGTTCTTAATAATGCAGGTGATGATATGTATGACGATGGCTACTACCCAGAAGGGGTTTATGTAAAGGGTGGCCCCACTAATGACATTTATGCCAGAGAAGGTTACTACGCTGATGAATACCCTTACGCCAACTAAAGACGATGGAGTTATATCTAGTTTATATTTTGGTTATTTCTGCTGAACTTTTGTAATGGGTACTTGGGCATATATTGTCTCCAGACCTATTATGACCCTGAGAACCACTCTGATATTTGTAATTAGGGGTGTTCATGGTCGGTTTTTTTCGGTTTTTCCACATAAAAAAACCGACCAATAGCCTCGGTTCGGTCGGTTCGGTCGGGGTTTTGGGGTGTTTCGGTCGGTCGGTTCGGTTTTCTTCTTGAACTATAAATTTGAAAACCGACCGAATGCCCTCGGTTTGGTCGGTTTGGTCGGTCGGTTTCGGTCTCGGTTTTTCTTGTACACCCCTATTTGTAATAGATACAACTGTTATTATATTTAGTTTGATTATGTTGTTGTTCTTATTCATTAGTTGACTGTATGGTGTGGATAATTAGTGACTTTCACCCGTCATTCCTTATGGACTCAAAAAGGAAATTTATTTTTCTCTATTTTCGCTGCTCTGGAGCGTGACATATAGATACACCATCATAGCGTCCGCTGCGTAAGAGCATATTCACAGCTCATCGCATGTCATGGACTCCACGATAGTCCGTCCCTAGTGTAATACCCCTTATTTTTCTAATACAAATATTCTAGTTTAAAATATGATAAGTTATCAGTTTATTTTTTTTGGGTAGTGTTTACGGGCCCTATATGTATTTAACGACATAATTAACATGGGAATTAAGTACCCAGGTCATGTATACCCATTAGGCTAGAGTTTAAAGTACTTGCGAATTACTCCCTCTGTCCCTTTTTTTGAGTCCTATATTCCATTTTGGGATGTCCCAAAATTAGTGTCCACTTTCTTAAATTGGTATACAATTTTTACTTTCTTTCCAAGACTACCCTTCCTTGAAATCTACACCAAGACAAAATTAAAAAAGTTATTGTAATGATTAGGGGCAATTGTGGAAAGTGGATGTAGATTCTTTTTGTCCTCTTAAAAAGTTGAGTTCCCAAAGGTGGACTCAAAAAAAGGGACGGAGGGAGTATGTGTTTCAGGCCGATATGAAGCCTTTTTGTGAAGCCCAAAGCCAAAAAATGAGATTTAATATTTATTTTGGTGTTTTTAGTTTTTGAACTTAATATGACCCTAGCCACCTCTCTTTGTCCCTACTCATACTCCACACACACATAATCTACATCCAAGAAGAAGAAGAAGGTGGAGAAGGAGAAGGAGAAGAAGAAGAAGAAGGAGAATGACCATTGGAGATTTCAAACACATTCGATACTATGTTTTAATTATTTCTTTCTCTTGTTTTGGTGAGTAAATCATACCCATTGTTTTCTATAGTGTTTCATTATTTTCTATATTGTTTTACTTCTATTTTATGAGTTTTGAAGTTCTTAGTTGATTAATAGTGTTAGATTTAGAACAACTCATCATCATGCTCCGATTTGTTCTAAAATAGTAAAAATTAGATTTCTCTTTTATTCGGACCTTTTTAAGATCTAAAATTTTAACGGTAGACTCCTAAAATACCCATACAACTACCCTTAAATATTTTTTGATTTGCTTGCAAAAAGGGTAAATTGGTAATTTCACATTTTGTGATTTGAATATGGTAATACCGACTCTTGATTTGGATTCTGTACAAAATTTCACACAAGATAGGCTCTTGAATCACTTTAAAAGGTTAAGGAATGAGAGTGTTATGACCTTTCGAAGTTGGACATAGTAGGCTGTCCAAACAGGGCATTCTGCCCCCAAAACTTCAAACGAACGTATAGACTCTTGAGGTCTACCGACATTGGATTTTGTCATAGTTTCAATCATGATACTTGTAATTCTATTTCTTACAGTCTGAAATACTTATTTTACATTATATATATATATATTATAAAAATCCCTTTATTCTAGTATAATTACATAGTTGCCCCAAAACTTAAAGGCTATTTTGGTCGTTCTGAAATTTTGTTCAATCATTATAAATCGTTTTATATTATTCTATAAAATGTCATAATTTTATAATGACCGTATTTATTTATTTTAATTATATTACCTTTAAAATGCTTGTTTATTAGTTATAGAAATTAGTATTAAATGCTTAAGGATTTTATAAATTCTAGAAAATTCCTATAAATATGTTACTGGTATGGACACACTGTTTATAATTTATGAAATTATAAAACCTTATATTAGTATTTTAATTGCTATTTAGGATTTAACTTAAAGGAATGTTTAATCATTTTAGAGACGGCGTACATTTCTAAACCTTTGGTGAAATACAGTTTTATTCCTATGAAATTTTGTATCTCTTAAAGATTGTTTCATGTGTGATTTCTTATATTTGGGCATAGTTGTGGAATTACGGTCCTATTACTACTATTGTCAAAATAATATTTTAACTTAATTAAAAAATGTGTAGTAAATACTCTGTAACCCCGAAAAATACGTTGTCAATGTTTTAAGTTTTAAAATAATGTTTAGAACAATTTCCCTAACTTCGGAGATGTTTTGATACCGTTTAAAATACTACTTATTTTTAAGACTCGTGTTGGTATAGAAAACATTGTTTTCGCATAGAGAACTATTACGGACTTCGAATTGAGTTTAATCAATGATGTTAGTCTTAGAATGACGTGTGGATCATTATCGTGTGGATAAGAACATGTTTATGTTAGAATTACTATTTTGCCCTTGCATTGAGAAATTAGATTTTAATTGTTGTTATATTATCATGAATTGTAGGGATCAAAATTTATCATATCTTTTGAGTAAGTTATCATCTCGTTAAGATATCATTGGGAGTAAAGCTTCACCCACTATTTAATGATTAAATGATATGTTGTGTTATAAAGGCGAGTAAAAGCTTCACATTCATTAATCTTAATTTTTGTGTTGCTTTTATATGCTGAGTTGTATATGGAAACATGACTTAAGGCTTTTATCATTGTGAATATAATTATGGTTTTTGCTCTCATTGAGGAATATGAATCAATTGGGATTTGAGATAGAAATTTATAATTACTGTGTTACTCTTCTATGGTGGATAATTGTGATTTTGAAATTGAAGAGATGGATACTCAATTGCAATTGGAAATACGTGAATTTGATACTGTTTTCGGTGATAATGAACTTAAAGGAAAAATCCAAAGCCATCACCACAACCCTTTTGTTTTTATTTAAATCCACTACTTACAGAGAAACTAACCCTTATGTCTTGCGGCAAGTGGTACCCAAGTCCAATCAAAGGTGCATGCCTTGAGGAATGGGTTTGGGTTAATGCCCTTTTGTTTTGTTCACCGAATAGTGGTATTTTTTCCCGTCTCAATACGTGACGTTAGATCTTATGCGCATTTTAGCTGAATAGTCGCGTAGCTATTCGGGATTGAGGCACACTTGATACTCGATACCTCCGATTGGAGTAAGTGTCAAACCCGGAGAAGTGGCTAGGGTATGAGAGGGACCTATGGGTATATAGGTTTTGGCACGGTGTGAGGTGTAATTGTGGTAGTAAGTGTGGATTTGGTACAAACTAAAAATTGTATGCGCTTTTACGATGTAATGTTCTAACATGTTTCTTGGAACAGGGTGGTAGGCCATACTAAACACTTTTGCAGGGTAGCCTACTACAAAGTGATATTTAGATACCTTGAAAATCATGAATAAGAAACTAACTGCCTGAATCTCTTTTAGGAAGGGATGAAGGAACTTCTATCTTGTCACGATATTGTACAGTGTTTTTATTGTTCATGGATATGTACTGGTTTGTTTATATGTTGATCGTGAATAAGAAACTAACTGTCAGAGTCTCTTGTTAGAAGAGATGATGGAACTTATGTCTTGTCACGATATTTCGTATTGTTGAATCTATTGTTTAATATGGATGAATATGTTGGAATATGATGATTTAATGTAAAGTACTATTCTAGATATTTTCTTTGTTTGATATTATTGTAATTGAGTTCATTTATTACCTCTAAATACTTATTTGTAGATATACGAATAATTTATCCAACACAGGCAGTAAAGTTTTGTATTCTTTAAAAACATAGTAAATGAATTGGTAAACTTGTGGCCTTTGATATCCTGAAGCAAAATTTCGTTACTAGCATTTTTCGTGTTTTATACTCTTTACATGAAAATGCTGTTAGAGCTTTAAGATTGGAATTTACAGTCAGATGGTCGAGTGGACAGATTATGTGATTCTTCATTTTCGCATGTTTGGTCTTAGGAATAGGAAGACCTTTAATTATCGTGTCTTATACTTGTTGGTTAACAATATTAGGAAGAGCTTTCATGTTTTGGGTTATTCGAGATAGAATCAAAAGGAAGGACTTTTAGTCCGTTTAGGTTTAGCATTTAAAATGTTATTCTATATTAATTTCTTTGATTGCAAGAGGGTGGGTTCGCTAACACTTTTGTGCAAATTAGACCTCCCATACATAAGTTAAGTAGAGTTGATATTTAGTATGACCATAAAAAACTAAACTGCCATTCCTTATTTAGAACTTGTGGGTGAAACTAAAGTCCTGTGTCTCATCACGTTATTATTGTAGAAGTTCAGAACCTGTTTTTGTTTGGACAATATTAAAAATAATTAATAGCTTTAGAAAATTATAAAAAGTTATATGGACGTGTAAAACTTAATTTCGGATAGTTGGTGTGTTTTGAGTTTTTACTAAAAACGTAGTTAAAGGCTTGGCATTGGTCTATTTCAGCGGAGGTACTCACGTCTTACCATGACATATTACTTTTGTTTCTTTTTATTTGTTCATGGATAGGTTGGGTCTCATGTTTTACTCATACCAGTTTATACTGACCTGAATGTCTCTATGCATCTCGGGTGCGTTCAATATATGAATGTAGTCGGAGAATATTTTCAGGTTATGATCGTTGTATCCAGTAGTGGCTTGGATCATATTGAAATTAGCAAGCTTAGAGTTCTAGACCTTGGAGTTTAGTGAGGTTTTGTACCTTTGGGATTTTTGGCGCATGTGCCAATTGTTTTAGCAACTGATATTTGAGCGTTAGTATCGTTTGTATTTCGGTTTAAATTTATCCTAATTTCGGAATTATCTATTTTGGTTTTAGATGGACAATTACTATTTAAGCTTCTAGTTAATTTTATTATTGTCAGGTAGTGTTTCAATTTTGTGTTGTTAGAAAATCGGGGCACTACACCCAGCATTAAAGAACATATTCATAGCTCACCACAATACGTGGACACAACGTTTCAAATAACAGCATATCATTCTATTGCCACGACTTAACGGCGTCTACTAGTGATTCTAGCTCACCGCCTTTTAAGAGCATATTACTATCTCACCAACTTTTAAGTGCATATCATAAATCACCTGGTCTATCTTAAGACTACTTGATCCAGCTCACCGCCTTTTAAGAGCATATGCACAACTGATCGGCTTTTTAGAGCATATCATGATCAAGCGTCCATCCACATACCATTCCTACAACTTATCAAACCTATCTAGATTTCGTACTAGTACTGATACATGACATCCCCATTGTGGCCTGACTACTCTGAGTGAAATGAAATGGATATCGAACTCATTATGAACGACAAATTAACTAGCAATATAACGTTAATCTATTATTCAACACATAATGTTCTTTGGTATCACATTATCCCTTATTACCCCCATAGTCGCATATCAAACATATGAAATGATGTCAAAACAATCAAATCCTTATTTATAATAAACAAGAGGAATAATCCATCTTCTGCAACTACCAATCAATTTGGAAAAGGGTCCAATAGATTGGGATAAGAACTATAACAATCGATTGGGTTAAAGTCTATTCGATTGGATTCACAACAATGCCAATCGATTGCTAACTTTGGCAATCGATTGTGAGTCAGCATATGCCAATCGATTGGGTCCAGATTGATGGCAATCAATTAAAAAATGCCCAATCGATTGGGACTTCATCTTCTCCAGTGAGAAAACAGTCCAGCTAGAATAACGTCGAAGGGACGTATTAGCTACATCTAACCTTCATTAAAACTTATAAAAATATCAAATAAAGAGACCAAGTGAGTTAGAACTCACTTAGGGTGTGTTTGGTGACTATGGAACCAAGCTTTCTCTCTCCTTTATTTCTCTTCCTTGCTCTCTGTCCCTCTGTCTTAGTCCTTTCTCTTTTTCTTCTTTTTTTGTTATTCTCTTGCTTCTCTCAAGGCTGTGTGTGTGTGTGTGTGTGTGTGTGTGTGTGTGTGTGTGTGTGTGTGTGTGTGTGTGTGTGGATGTATATATGTATGTATATATCTCACAAGGTGTCTCTCTCTCTTTCTCTCTTAGGACTATGAAAACTGGCCGTAAGGCCATAAATGAATGTGTATATATATATAGAGTATGAAAGTGCCACATGTCCAAAGCTCAAGCAAAGAAGAAAACTTGTCTCTGCTTATGCCAGTCGATTAGGACTGATGGCAATCGATTGGTTATAGATATTTAAAGGCAATCGATTGCAAAAGATGGCAATCGATTTTTATATTTCCACATAATGAATTCAAGTTGGCAGAATAGCAATCGATTGGAAAACATGACAATCGATTGGTATACAAAAACTAGCAATCGATTGGGACACAAAGGCAATCGATTGGTAAACAAAATTACCAATTGAAGGGTAAGGGTTATACAAGTATATAAAAATGAATACTAGGTCTTAATTATATATCAAAATATATGGTATTACAGTATATTCAACAAGTTGTACGACTATATGGAGTACCAGTGTCTATCGTATCAGATCGCGATTCACGGTTTACTTCAGGATTCTAGGAAAGTCTTTAAGAAGCTTTGAGAACTTCATTAAGCTTGAGTACTGCTTTTAATCCACAGACCGATGGATAGACTGAACATACCAATTAGGTTATGGAGGATATGCTCAAGGCATGTGTCATAGACTTTGAAAGTTCATGGGAAACAAGCCTTCCATTAATCAAATTTGCTTACAACAACAGTTACCATTCAAGTATAGGGATGGCTCCATTCGAAGCATTGTATGGACGACCGTGTCGATCCCTACTTTGTTGGGCAAAGAGTAGAGATAAAGAACTGTTAGGACCAGACTTGGTTAGAGAAACCAACGAGAAGATAACCATTGTGAAAGAGATGATGCGTGTTGCACAAAGTAGACAGAAGAGCTACGTAGATAAACATAGAAAGGACAAAGAGTTCACTGTCGGAGATTATGTACTCTTGAAGGTATCACCAATTCGTGGAGTAGTTCGATTTGGTCAGAAGATTGGTAAGTTATCACCTCGTTTCATTGGACCATTTGAGATATTGGAACGCGTTGGAAAAGTAGCTTATCGACTCGCGTTGCCACCAAAGATGTCTGGAGTACATAATGTCTTTCAAGTATGTTGAGGGAATACAAGGGAGACCCTTCACACTTTATTGATTTCAACGGCATAGAGATCCACGAGAATGTCACCAACAGAGAGACTTGTACGTATTCTGGATCATAGTATGAAGAAGTTGTGGAACAAGGATATTCCTCTAGTGAAAGTTCAGTATGGAAGTATCATGATAAGAATGAAGCGTCTTGGGAATTGGAATCAGAAATGAGAACTAAGTACCCGGAGTTGTTTCAAGGCTAGTCAGCTTAGATTTTGGGGCGAAATCTCTATTAAGGAGGGAGTGATGTAGCAACCTGTATTTTTGCGCCCCTAATAATAAATAAAATGCCAGTTTTTATTTATTTACTATGGATTTAATTTTAGTTGTGGTATTATTCTAATTATTAAATAATACTCGTGTTATTAGTTGTTAACTCAATGCCATTTTATTTTTACTGTTATGTATCATTTTTAGTTCTAGCATTATTTTCATAAATGAAAAAAAAAACTTATGTTGATTTATTCTAATTACGTGACATAAATTATGTGACCCTTAGTAATTTTAATTAGTATTTCTTATGCTTAAAATTGTGCTCCTAAGTTACCATATAATTTGGGGTTAAAACCATTAATAAAATATTTGTCATATTGCTTACATTTTTTTTGGTCCCTAATATTTATTTGGGTATGTTCCTAGACTTCCCGGACCAACCTAACTGAACTAACTGAACCAAACTGATTAACCAAACCAACTGTATTATTTGCATGACTGATTGCAGTAACTTCTAAACCAACTGTAAATTCTATCTTTATACTCATTCACTTATCAACTTGCAAGGTAACTGATTGAGACTATATTTATGTTCACACTTGCCTTACTAATTTCATTATATACTCACATAGTTTGCAAGCAAATCTCACACACACTTCATTTTGAGGAAACTCTCAAAGATTTCTCTCTTTCTTGGATCATATACACCTACATACAACTCTCTCAATCACAAGAACACACAAGGACATTTCTATATTTTGGAAATCAAGGTCAGTAGCAAAGAAGTATAAACATCGCACTAAGCTCTAAGAAAGGCCATTGCCACTGAGCTCAAAGATTGAGCTTATATTACAGAATTTACATCTTTATTCGGCAAGTCTCACAACTCAATCTAACATTCGGTGTGTCTCTCCAACTCATTTATAATGTAATATTAGTCATTGCGTACAAGACCAGGGTATCAATTTTAGAGATATACGTATATATACATATAAACATTTTGAAGGTACAAAAATGGTGGTCTGACCAAACTCAACCAAAATGATTTCTGTAAATTGGAAATGAAAGATTACACCCGCAGTAAGCTGTATTTCAAATATTAGACCTTAATTTGTAATGGTTGCTACGTACGATGAAACTATAGTTTCGGCGACACTCGGATTTTCATCAAAAAGTAGAGCTATGCTAGGAATTAAGACTTAAGACCTATGAATTCGTAATCTACATGGAAAAACGAAGAGAATGATATATTATACTTGCTGTATCATTCAGATTTGTAAAACTCGTATATACTTTGCAACTGTACAGTCCTGAGGAAGAAGACGACGCAGAACCGGTCGCGAAACATACCCAGGATCAGTTCCGACCATGGCCGGTCCCGCGTAAGTATTAGGACCAGTAGCGACCATGACTGGTCCTGCTAAAAGATTAGGACCGGTCCTGCCCCTCTGTGACAGAATGATCTCTTTTACTAGGTAGTTTCTCCAGTTTCACTGAATAGTGGTTTCACTGCATGTTAATTCCATTCATGAAGTAAATCATTTCTCCCTTCCATTTATTATGTAAATCATTTCTCCCTTTCATTTATTATTTTACTCAAGTTATTAATATAATCAACGAAATACCACTCATTTGGATTCAATAAAAATACTTTTAAAAATCAATTCCTTATAGATAAAAAGTCAACTTTTCTTCTGAATATGAATTAACCGATTTTTGCACAATGTATGATATTGAGACATTATTTTTACTAGGTTCCATTCCTTTTAAAAATTCTTAAAACTCATATTTGATATATGGGGACCTAGATGAACTATTCGCGGGACTTTTAAACTCTTGAATCAAAAATCTTATTTTTGACTATACTTAGCCGTTTTGGCCATTCTGGGTCAATGGTTGACTTTTCTAGACTAGGTTGTTTTAATTCTCAATAATCATATTTTTAATTAGCTCTGATACCTCTATACAAGGGTAGGAATCCGTCGCTCTGGATATCATTTGTAGTAATCAAATATAAATATTTCTGATACCATATTAAGGAAAAATAAAAAACACTCCGATGCTTTTATAAGAAAATATGTAAAGAGAGAACAAGTCCTAAGCCCACTCTGATACCTTTATATAAACGAGAAAAAGAAAAAGCTGCACATTTGCATAGTCGAGTAGGTAAAAGTTAACATTTATAGAGTGTGATGGTGAGATTGGAAAAGTCAAAAGAGGATGTCTTGGTTGCGGTAACCTTAATTTTCCCAGGCTGCTTGAGATATGACAGGTTAATTAGGAAGGATTGAGCCTAGGCGGCTTCAGATACGGTAGATTAATTAAAGTATTCCACAGGTTATTGTAACCTTGAATGTCTAGGTACGTCCAGGCCGACCTAAATACAGTAGACATATTGACAGATCTTCTAAACTAACGGCATTGTGCCGGATGGTTCTAGGTGAACCAAATGAGTCAAGAGATTGTGGTTGAGATAAATGAGTCAGCGAGATGAGATGGTTTCATTGTTGATGCACAGTCTTAAATATTCATTTTCCAACTATTACTAATTGATATTGTGCGATGACTGAAATAATGGATATACCGTACTCTAAGGTACTAAACATTTATAATAACTATTAATGTACTTTTATATACATTGTTTGCGTGTTCGTTACAGTCACTCGGCTTTCATTAGCCGATGACTTTATTTTGTCCTGGACATCCAAAATGTTAAGGAAATGGTTATGCAGGGCAATAATTATGCTAGCTAGAGGAGCCTGCAACGTTACTTTTATAATTTAATAAAGTTGTAATAAGGATATGGATAATATTTTTAATTTAAATAAGGCGGTTGTGCCTTAAGGATACTTTATTTAAGGACAATGTAAAAATATTTGAATTTGTAATAGTATTTTAAATATTTACTTCCCTGTTACTTTATATACTCTGTTTTTTTGGTACATGTTAAGCTAAGTACAGGACAAGCAATCCATCACCTATCATGACCTACGGGTCCAAAACATAAAGAGTAAGATTTGGGACACAACCTTCATACAACTTTTATACAACCTCCCTAAAAGATGTGTCTATCTCTTTCCTGTGATGTCACTGGATGTGTCTATCTCTCTCCTGTGATGTCACTGGACCCCACAGTGACACAGGAAAGAGATAGACACATCTTTTGGGGAGGTTGTATGAAAGTTGTATGAAGGTTGTGCCCCAAGTATTACCCAAACATAAATGAAAATTTTTCCTTATTTTGCTATGCTAGGGCGTGACATGTGGTGACAACTCTCTTATCGGCTCAGTCATGGTGATTCAAATGTTCGCCCCATTGAGTACAATGCATAACGACTATGCATCCTCTGCCACAAGATATATATATATATATGTGTGTGTGTGTGTGTGTGTGTGTGTGTGTGTACTGTTCATCATCACAAACAATAGATGCAAACATATGAAGCATCTGTACAATGATAACAATATTATCGTCACATTCATCCACTACACTCGACATCACTCAGCATATAACATCACTCGTTCCCAAGGCTCTAAACCTATTATTTTGATACCACTAAATGTCACAACCCGGTCCCACAATAGCAGAACCGGAACCGGAGCCCGTGGCACGCCACTGAGGCAAAATCAATTCATTAACGTTTCCAAAATCTTAGTTTAAGAACATGCACCGGAAAAGAAACATAACTCTTGTTCTAGCACTACTGGAGCCAGCCGAAAATAAACCTTTCGCTCGGAGGCTTCAAAATTCAATCCAATTAATTTTCCTTCAAAAGGATCCCAATAGAGGCTTACGTTTGTAATTAGAACATTTGAAAAGGTTTGGAAGTAGGAGAACTAACCGAGCTGGCAGGGGGTATTTCAACCGGTCGAGCGTCCCTCTCGACCGGTCAAAAGTCCCATCGACCAAGTGCCTTTGCTGAAGTTTAAAATAGAGGGGCATTTGATCGATCGAATGGGTATCTTCGACCGGTCGAAAGTCCCTTTGACAGCAAACCACATGGTTTTGTCCAACTGACGCGACAAAAAGTACCATCTCCAAATCCGTTTCTTCCAAAACTTTATAGAAGGTATATAAACATGTATAACAACATGTCACGCTAAGGAAAACATTTACAAAACTCGTTAAAGACATGTTTGGCACAAATCTCAATAGTGCTACAAGTCTTGAAAAAAACATGAACTATCAACTCCTTTACGTACTTAAATCCAAAGCACGTGAGTTCTTTTACAACTCCAACATATCAAAAGACATACACGATATATTATAACATTTCAGAACATATCCAGAGCTTCTATGTTCTATTACAATACTATCATCCGATTCTGTTACAAGTTCCTAATGATAACAAGTTAAACAATAATTTTCATTACAAAACAATGAGATAACCAAGATGAGTCGCCTTCTAAGTGAACCCCCAACTTCTCGTGATCAATTTCCCGATTCCTCGCCGACATTAACACTTGAAATGGTTATTTGAATAACCACACATATTCAATTTGTTTAAGCTAACGCTTAGTGAATAAAACAACAATGCATATAAATGATAAACATGCTCACATTCACATCTCTACATTTCATACTAGTCTCCGGGGTCCCACGTGTACGTTCCACACTCCTAATCCGCGTTTCATTTCTTCAAATGTGCGACCTTATGCCTATAACGACTTCACAACGATGGCTTGAAACACGCACTCCTTTGACCTAAATAACAACTAAACATGCTCAAATATATTTCACTATGCTTTTGACATAATCCAAACATTTCATCGTGCTATTGGGCCTACTCATCGTGCTTTTCACTATGTTGAATCACTCACCTCTGATTTACGCTTCTAAAATACGATCCAAAGAAAACCCGAGTACAAAGAACGAGCAGTAATCCTTCTAGTACAATTCCTATTGATCAAAATTTCAATTATCAACTTTTTAGGAAAATTCAAGAAAAAGAGTTTTCGAAAAACTTAGCCAAACAAGGCCTAACGAATATCAAAATGAAGCCATTACCTCAAGGAGTTCGAATATGAAATTCGGAGAAAAACAAACGGACGAAAGGTCGTCGATTTGTGCCGGAAAGCTCTAAGCAACCAAATCCCCAAATCTCCTCTCTTGAATTTCTAATTTAGGGTTTGAACTAATGAAAATATCTCATGAGTTTCTATATATAGGCTCGACTCTCAGGAATTACGTTTCCCCCCCTCGCGAGTTCTCAAAACTCCTAATCAGTCTCCGAAACTTTCTACACAACTAATTCATAGCTTCATGAGTCAAAACTAAAAATTATAAAAGTTTTCTCCTAAGTTCTGTTTGAATGCTAAAACGCAAATTTTTACATGATTTTACGAAATTGCTAATTAGCCTACCAATTCTGAAGCGTGTTAATTCGTCCTCACTAGGATACTAAAATTAACAACAGAAACATAATCTAAACCAGAAAATAATATAGATAGTGAAATACACAGGTAAACATTTAAGGTATTCCACAATGAACGTCTCATACTCGGAGAGACTTCAAAACATCAAACACTCATTCAACACTGTCTCAATAGATTCTCTTATAAAGATACCCAAATCGACTCATGAGTCAAAACTTACTCACACATGTGCTAAAATACACAACATATCACATTATAATGCATGACAATTAGGGTCGACTCTGAGGTTTTGGGGGCCTTAGGCGAACTTCTAAGTGAGGCCCTCTGCATATAAGCATGACCAGTTATCAAATCCAGAAATGTACTTCTTAAAAGCCATTTGGGTTTATTTGGTCATTGTTTGGGTCTATTTAGGGGAACTTATTTTTTTTTTAGGAAGGGGACGGCACTAAGAATTTGAGTGCTTTAGTACAAAGATACCCCAAACAAAACTGCAAGTAAGCTCAATAAATTTCAGAGATTCAGTTCTATAAATAAAATGTAAGGAAAGTGACCAAAGACATTGAAAAGTCTTATATTTGGGAAGGTTGAGAAGGAATTCTTTTATAGGGAAAATGCTAAGTACACCAGTTTTGAACACCTATTGAGTATTTTTTTCCCCAAACAATCCCCTAAAGTGGATAAATTTATCGCATAATAGCTAACTTTCTTGGGTCTGGGGGTTTTTAGGTTGTGTTTGGGGCCTTTCGACTTAACAATTACTATTTAGTGTTTGAGATTGGGGGACTAAAATTATCCAAAATATTAGGGGCTTTAGTCGGGGGCCTACAATTTTATACATCAGGACCGACCCTGATGACAATGCAATGGAATGCAATAATACAATTACGGGTGTTATAGGGTTTGATTTAAAGATGGCTCTGGAAAAGGTCTAGGCCATCACCAAAGAATATATAAGACTCCACGATGAAAAAGAACGTGATAATGAAAATTTAATCGTGGCGTCTTACAATTTAAACATGTTTAATATTTTAGTAAATTCAATAAAGGATAAATACCCTCATCTCTCTTTTGGCGAACAACGAGTTAAAGTCATAGAGACACTTAAAGACCAGTTCATGGCTTTTTAGGCATTACAAGTTGCCTCTACCCCTCAACCAGTTTAAACAATACAGCTAAATGCTTTTGATTTTTTGGCAAGAGAAGCCCAAGATCCGTATGAAGAAGATATGGGAACATCATCATCCTCTAATAGTCAGGCCCCACTTATAGAGAATTTATTTGACGCTATCATTGAACTCCAAGCATCTAAGACTAGACAAGACCCTGCAAGATCCACCTCTAGCACGGGCAAGGATAAGCTGACGTAAATCATGAGGTCACCTTAATTGGACATATTTTCTGCCTATGGTTTTGGCCCCTTGTTTTGCCAATACCAATGGTTTTGAATAGTGACATAATAAAGGCAAAATATTCAACTCCATTTCTTTAGGACACGTGTTTTGTCTTGTTTCCTACAGTGATCTATCCCTAGGCTGTTGAAATTTTTTGGTTATTTAAGGATGACCTCCAACCTGTCGAGGTTTATCCCATTACTATCCATCTCTCTCTTTTTCTTAGAATCCTTCTCCTCTCTTGTATAAAGCTGGTGTCCAACAAGTAAGCAATAAATTTCCTTCTTCTTACTTTGTTAAGTGCTTTTGTCTATATATATCCACTAACTAGTGGTGCTCCATTTTGTATTCCATTGTTTTATGCTTTTGATCCTGTCCTCTTATGGCACTTAACTTTAAACTTATAATAAGTAAAATTTTACTTAATTTTGTTAGTGAACAGTGATATTACAATTTCAAGCGAAATTTGAGTTTAAGTGAATTCAACTTGTGTGAAATTTGAGTTTAAGTTAGAACTCAGTTTAAACTTTAGTGAAATCAATTTAATCACCATTTTTGTTTTGTTCACTGATGGTGGCATGATGCAAAGTTCTCGGTGAATAATGATCTCCGGAGATGGTGGCCTGAGGTGGCATGGGATGGTGGCACTTTGGTGACTAAGTTTTGCTTAGATGTTGAAGGTATAAGTATTTTAGTCTATGAAATATTCGAAGGACTTATTCTTAATGATAGATTTCAGTTATTCTTAACACTAAGAAATCTTATGTATTTGTCATTTTCACTAATTACCCTTTATTTTTTTTAAGTACGTTTGATAACCATCTAATTGAAAAGGCAGGAAAATACTAAGAACTTTAAGTAAAAATTTCAAATAAAAAAATTACTGAATGTAGTCAATTTTAATACTTGAAAACTATTTTCATTGTTATAAATTAAATCATTCAAAAATTTTAGTAATCCAAATTTAACCTTAATTTTTTTACTTAATTTTCAGTTTTATCAAAACGTCTTAATAATGCTAAAATACATTGATTATCCCGAAAGGTAATACTTGAGACACCAAAGACACAAACACAATATATCCAGTGATATAACTGGAAAAATATAGACCCATTGTGTTTTGGGTGTCCCAATATTTTACTCATCCCAAAATATTTTGCCCTGCCTCCGCCGCTACCACCGCTGCTGCAGCACTCCCCGCCACCACCGCCGCCGGAAACTCTGCAGGTATCTCTCTCTCTCTCTCTCTCTCTCTCTCTCTCTCTCTCTCTCTCTCTCTCTCTCTCTTCTGTATGCGTGTGTGTGTGTGTACCCAGAGAGTTAGGGTGTTTGTTCGTGTGTGTTTGTGTGTACCAGAGTTATGTTAGGCCCGTTAGGATGTGTGTTCGTGCGTGTACCAGAGTTAGGGTTTTGCTCGTGTGTGTGTTAATTTGTGAACCCATTACGTTTATTCTACCATTGTTTTGAACTAATATATATGCATGATGTCTGATTGATCGATGTTTATAATGATTTGAATTATGCAAATGGATGTAGGACTTGATTGAGGTTGTTGGCATGACTTGATTTGGTAAAAAAGATGTAACTATTTAATATGAATTGAGTGTTATGTTAGACTTTGGGTATGGGTTTGCTAAGAAAGTATAAACCAGAGATGGTAACATAAGGATCTTGTAATGTTGAGTATACATACTCCTAGACAAAGTTACGATTTTCCTTTTTATGTTCTCTCTACTCAGGGGCGGATCAATCCGGGGGGCTTGATAGAGGCTAGCGTAAGGGATTCGAAGGCAGCGCCCCCAAAAATTTTTTTTTCGACCTATTTATACATATTTTGTGTACATTTTGTGTAAGTGATTTAAACTAATGTTATAAAAATCATCACAAAAATATAAGGAGAGGCTTTTATATAATTAGCGCAAAAACATAAGAGAGAGGGGGCTTAATATGATAAATTTATAATGTTAGGGGGGCTTTTATAATTAGGGGGCTTAATTGTAAAAATATTTTTTCTTTTAGGGTAAATTTGATATTTTTCACAAACCTAGGGGGACTCCCCACATCTCCCCCCCCCCCTCCCCCTCCCCCTCCCCCCGTCCCTTGGTCAATCCGCTCCTGTATCTAGTTTTCTAACAACTATTTTCATATATGCTCGCTCGCCAAATTTATTTGGTTTGTTTAATTTTCCGACATTGTTTCCTTCTATATTATTTCTCGGTTCTTGCCTTTCCCATTTGTGTAACCCTCCAGTGATCTTTGCAATTCAAGGAATGTTGAACCCTAAGCTTACATGGAACTCTTTGTATGCATTGCTTATCAAAAAGAGATATGTCTAGTGTATACTCCTCCGGAAAATCAAATTATATGCAACTATTCATGTGCAGCTTAGCTATGTGTACAAATGTTGTTGTAGAATCCTGATTGTGTGCCTATTGGTGATATACGTCGGCGCTGGGTGTAACTTTTATGATTGTGTATGGCAATCTCTTCTCTTACCGAATGGTATCACATCAATCCTGGTGCGATATGCGTATGGATAAGATTTTCTAATTATTAAGCCTTTGGGAAATTCATATTGGAAATTCTGTAATACGACCCAAATCGGTTACAATGTTTTTTTTTACCTTGGGTATATACTATGTTTTGTGAACCTAAGTACAACCTTTTGTTCCCTCATCAAAACCACTTTAGAAACCACTGGGCACAATGTTGTTGGGTACAATGTTTTGTGATGGTTTCTAAAGAGGTTTTGCCCAAGTAACAAAAAAATAAGTTGTTATTTACAAAGAAAAAATGAAGAGAAAAAAATTAATAACAAAAAAATTTGAAAACTCTCTTCTTATTTCTTTGTAGATTTGAATTAAATTTTCTTAAAATTTGAAAATTTTTGTTGAAAAATGGAGTTCGCAACTAAAGTGTGATAGTTAAAGGTATGAACGGCAATTTTCCTTTACCTTTTTAACATTTTTCTGAGGCTTGCTGGAGCCTTTACACCAGTGAAAGTAAAAAAATTTGGAGCATTATCATGGATTTAACAAAGTAGAAATTGATTAATTTTGTCGTGTCGATGTGTCCTTGTCATTGAGTCCGTGTCCGTGCTTCATAGTCCCCATCCCTTGGCTACCCCAAATGATCTCCTCCTCATCATGTTATTTATCTCCTCCATTTTCGTAAGGTGCAGGTGGTGGTGGTATTATGATGGTGGCTGGAAGGTGGTGGTGTAATCATTGGAGGGTAATTTTGGAAATAAATGGAGATTTAGAGAGAGAAAGGAGACTTAAGGGAAAATCTTGGGGGCTAGAGAGAATGGGAATTAGATAAATAATTTGGGGTCAAATAGAATCACCCTTATCCCCTAAAAAAAATAGGATCAGGTTCAATCCTGTTCTTATCTTTTTTTGGTTCTAATGAAAACCAGTTTCATGTTGGTTTGACAAAGAATTAACTTTAAGAGTGATTTTAGTCCAGGCACGGACTTTCATGCAAATAAATAGGCGTATACCAAATATCTTATTATAAAGAATTGGTTCACCTATGAACCACGGAACCGGTTCTTTGGACGGCTGCGTCCTAACTTTAACTCTGTTACCAGTAGCGTGAAGTGGATTCTCAAAGCGTGAGATGATGGAGCAACATTTGTTGCGGCGTTGTTCTACCAGGAGGAGTCTGAAGCGGAAGAGCGAACAGAGAGAAGAGGTCAAGGAAGGGAAGAGACTTCTTGTGAAAGAAGACCCAAACACGCTTAATCTGAATCTGGAGAAAAGCAGAAAGGCCATATTTATTCTGGATCAAGCTCCTTTGAGAAAGGCTCTCGTCCGAAAGGTTTCACTTCAGTTGTGCTCCGTTTTTCTTCTAATAACTTTGAGGGAATCATGAATTTTTTTCAGTTCAAATTAAAAAAACTTACTCAATGAAGCCAATAATAGATTCTTGGCAAGTCGCTAAAGGCTGAGCTTAATAATTAGTAAGAAGCCTTAAATTTTCTCTCATTATTTTCTTATATATTTCCAGAGGTGGAAGATTCTACATTCAGAGGAAGACAAAGATTTCCTGCTTAAACAAAAGATGAATCTTAATGATTGCAGGCCAGATATTGTTTACAAGGTTCTTTTTTCTTAATTTATACTTGTAAAGCTTCACACCTGATGTCAGCGAAGTTCCTCTCAAATAAACCAATACAGCTTTATGTATAAAATTTTATTTTATTTTTCTTCTTTCCACAGTTCCACTTACATACAGTTTTATTTTTTGATGGGTGTTCTTCAGGCTCTCCTCGATATTTTTGATAGCCCAATCTGTAAAGCTGGTATGGTAGGAGCTGTGTATGTGAAAATTGATAATGGAATACTTTTTGAAATTAAACCGCATGTTCGTATACCAAGAACATGTAAGCGCTTTTGTGGCCTAATGTGTAAGTATACTCGTACGTACTCGCCCTTTCGTCCCACATATAAGCTTATTACTACCAACTATTGGTAGTTTTATCTTTTGTCACCTTCTGCAATTTCTGCAGTGGAGTTGCTACAGAAGTCATGCATACGATCCAAAGATACCCGTGAAATACTTATTCATGCAATTGAGGAACCTGTAACCCGTCATTTACCTGCCAACTCTCGTATAATAGGTATAGTATTTTTCCTCTATCCAGCGCTCCGAGGTTATGCACCACGAGTAGTAAAACATGCTGTGCTGGGATTGCAGGCCTCTCTTATAGTTCAGAAAAATTGGTTCATATCGATGACTATGTTGCTTCTGCTTCTGATGATTTCAACCTCGTTTTTGTGGTATGTTCGGGTTCCTAGATCCCCACTAGGGTTCATTTGTTGTCTATTTTACATATGAATTTTGAAATCACGATGACATCTTTATAAACATTCAGGTGGGTACAATGGTCCATGGTGAGATCAATAAGGAGTACACGGAGGATTTTATATCAGGTAAGCTGTAAGCTACTCTTCAAGAATCTTCTTTTATCGATGTTCATACAGAAGTTCTATAGAAGCAGCACACTTCATGACTGCAGTAATATTTTTAACTCAAGTAAGAGTTTTAAATGTCGAATTAGGAAGACATACTGACACTTTGCTGCAGGACAAACTGCCACTGCCAGAACTGATTTTGGGCACCCTATAAACTAGGGTTTCTACAAAAATTTATTGTATTTGTATGGGTGCTTTTCAGGGTTTTATAGAATTTAGAGAGTTAATAGGGTTTAGGCTTATAGCAAGGGGTTGTTCGAGGACTTTGAACTAAAAGGGAAGAGAGATATAGATGTTAAAACCTGGATTGTCAAGAAGGGTAGAAAAAGAACTTAAAGAAACTCTTGATTAAATGTATAAGCCGCTAAACTCAAGTGTTAGTAACTAAAATACTTGAGAAAACTATTGATAAAACATATAAATCCAAAGTTTACCACAATCCCCTTGAACAATGTCCTTGAAATTCATTATAAAATTCTGTAAAAAAAACCCCTTGAAATTTAGTACTCCCTCCGTCCCATTTTGTGAGTCCATCTTTGGGAACTCAACTTATTAAGGGGACAAGAAGAATTTACACCTACTTTCCACAATTGCCCCTAATCATTACAACAACTTTTTTAGTTTTGTCTTGGTGTAGATTTCAATGAAGGGTAGTTTTGGAAAGTAAGTAAAAATTATATACTAAATTAGGAAAGTAGACACTAATTTTGGGACATCCCAAAATGGAATACAGGACTCTCAAAATGGGACGGAGGGAGTAACATAAATTTTGAAATAATTGAAGTTAAAGACTGATTAGTAAAATGCTAGTTGTTTACTAGAAAAGCCTTTCAAGTAGGATTGATATTTAATTTGGACCATATTTGGAGATTGGCTTTTGTGATCTGTATAACTACTGCAAGAAATGCGACCCAACCCCCCCTCTGTGTGTGTGTTATGCATCACTCCTGGTTGTAACAGTGTCAGACCATCATACACTATAACCATTGAAGACCGAGTTACTAGCATCGCTCAATCTCATTCAGCTGCTCTCTCTCTCTCTCTCTCTCTTTGTGCGTGTGTTATGCATCACTACTGGATGCAATAGTGTCAGACCATCATACACTATAACCGTTGTAGAGCGAGTTACTAGCATCGCTCAATCTCAGTCAACCGCACTAACCGTTACCTCCATCACTGCTATCAGAGTTGTTGCCGTCCTGATTCCGTTCCAATTTTAATGTTGTATATTATTACAGTGATGAGATATGTTGGAATTAGGCAAAGAAGTAAGGGCCTTAATTCTGAGGCCCATGTTCAAATATCGCAGTTTTTCAAAGACCGCGCCCATGTGATGTGGAATGTGGCTTGAAGTGGTGGTGTTTTATTTTTATTTTTTTTCGTTGTTTCTGTAAACTGTTATATTTTCTACTAATGATTTTGCTAGAAATTAATTCACGAGAATGAATCTTCTTGACATGTTAGACGACTCTATGAAGGACATTAATGTGAGATACAATCATGATATTAAGAATTGACCAAATGATGAAGGCCAAAAAAAGAAAAGAAAAGATGGGGGATCAAATTGTAATGTTTTGGCATTCGCTAAGATCAGGAGACTCGAACAAGTTAATTTCCTGTTATGTTGTGCTATGACTTTGAGAGTTGATCTTAAGGGGGTTCTTTTTACTTCTTGCAGTTGTCATTTTTGTCATGATCATTGTTGTGAAGCATGAATGCCATTCGGTAATTAGGTTGGTAATTAGGTTAGAATCGGTGAGTTTAAAGTGGTATATGCTCTGATTTTACTCTCAAATCGAGACAAGCTCCCCCCTAGGGGTGTAAGCGTTCGGTTTCGGTTGTTGGTCGGTCGGTTTTCGAATTCTGTCGGTTTTTGGTCGGTTTTGGCTTGAACATACTTTTAAAAAATCGACCAATCGGTTTTTTTGGTCGGTCGGTACTTACACCACCCCCTTCCGGTTTTAACACAAAGAAAGTCCTTTTATTGGCTGTTCACTGTGAACTGAGTTTAATTGGTTCATTGATTCATGAACAAGGATGTGGTTATCCCATGGAGTAGTTGGTGTTAAGGCTCTGTTGTTGCTGTTATGGACCTATTAGTGAACCAGGAAAAAGCTATCTGGGCCATGTTATAATGATTTATAACTACGCATTTGAGTGTTGTTTTCCTTTCCTTTTTGTTTCCTGACCAATTATTCCTTTCCACTTATTTTAGCTTGGATTTCATTACTTGATAGGTAAATGTTTGAGAGTAGAAGAGAAGTACAACTAAGTATACAAACTGTATACTAACAAAGAGCTGTTAAACTGAAAAGACAGTCCAAGAATTCCTCAATAGATAAGCATATACAGTAAATCATCACCTACTCGAATCCACTTAAAGAAAGTAGGATTTAATTCTAACTGAGCTTTCCCTCTATAGGCCGCAAAATCTGCTATTGTTTGCACAACTCTTACACATGTGGCACCTAGTGACAACATTCTAGCCTCGTCAAAAGACTCAAAATGCATTGCCAGTGTCCTCCAAACGAAGCAGCTTACCCTACGAGACACCTCCTTTCCTAGTTAGGGTTCACTCGAAATTGAATATTCCACATGGTGAAATTTGGCTACGGTTTAGAGATCAAACAGCAAGAGAATATGATTGAGCCTTGTGGTCGGGCGGGGCTACCATTTGGGTAGTGGGTTCAAATGAACCCACTAGAATTTAGGATTAAGGCTTAGTTTGGCCCCCACGTGGTGCTTCTCCTTTTTTAAAGCTAATTTCATGTTAATTCATTTGGTAATTAGTTTATGAGTTTTGCAAAAATTAAACCTAGGGCTTTTTTGGAGGGAGCTTTTAAAAGCTCTAAAATGGAGCCTTTAAAAGCTCAAGGTTACTTTTTGGTTTCATGATATCTTTTTGAAGAGTAGTGTGTCAATTGTATAAAATTATCAAAGAATATAGTAGTAAATTTCATAAGCTCCTTTTAAAAAGCCACGTGGGGGCCAAACTAAGCCTAACACATTTACGTACTACTCAGTTTGATGCTTCAAAAATTGTGAGTATTTATTAAGTGGACACCACTAAAATACAAGAAAAATAAGAAGAGGGTGTCAAATTATAAATTGATGAGGTTTAAATAGACACCATTAATTCATATGCACCCATGTTTTTTGGTATAATATTTGAACCACGTCAAATTGCACCCCAACACAATCATAGTTTCTGATGTGGATTTAAACTTTGGAATGACACCAGTGCAAAAAAAAATATATATATATATATATATATATTTGTGGTTATGGGGCTGTAAACAGTACCCATTACATTAACAGTAACAGTGGTTCCTTTTTTTTTTTTTTTGAAAAAAAATTAGGATTTTTAGGAAGAAAACAAGCTGGAAAACAGGGGAGAAGAAGTAAAGATAAACTCTATGAATCACTCCTGGAGGACCTTAAGGCTTTGTTTGGTTCGTGCCTTTGTGGATTTCATGAGGGAAAAGTGAGGGGAAAGGAAAACAAGATCGCAGAGTAGTCTCATCCGTAAGGTAGAAGGAAGTAGTATTCCATTCTTGTTTCCATTTCCCATTTCTTTCCTAACGAAATCTATGAACCAAACAAAGCTTAAAAAGTCTCGTGAACTTGAAATTTATCTGTGCAACTCAGTATTTATTAAAACTAAATCTGTTCCGGTTAGTGACGAAGTTACTAATCCTTGTATGTTATTATAATATATGCAGTGTCAAACTATTCATTGGGTGCTAATAGCTGCATTGGGTTGATTTGCGATGCACTGAAGCAGAAATGGAAGAACTTCTGATGTGTATGTGTGATATAATCACGTGTTTAGTTCTGATCTGGAAAACTTTTATACAGGGGGGTGGTTGTCCGTTCCAAGTATAACTTTTTTAATTATTATTATTATTTTTTTTTTTTTTTAAAGAGTGCAGCTTTTAGCTGCTCATTATTTATGAATTATCAGTGTTTTTTTTTTCCCTTTCTTTTTTGATAAAGCACAAGCAGCAGAAATGCTATAATTTGCAGGTTAAAGCATTCATTCACGTCTCTGGAATTTGGGTGTCATAATGAAATGTCATTCAAAACCCAGAAATCACAGCATTAATTTAGGGACTCGAAATTCAATTAACACTCCTCAAACCCAATTTGCAAGTGGGAAATTTTCCATATATTTGTGTGAGTGTATTGATGAACATCTCATTACAATGCAAGTTATGAGAAATTTCTCAATTGATCAAGAGTTATAAGAAAATTTTCCATTTACTAAGAACAATATGAGAAATTTTCATCAACCTCTCGGTGTTAGAAATTAAGTGCAATTGTGTCGAAGATGACATGAGAAATCATATTTTTGTTTGACATAATGAAGTGAGAAATTTCTTACATTTGTAAGTGAGAAATTTTTCATGTATGTGTGAATATATGTATTGATGAATATATCTTTACAGTACAAGTTATGAGAAATTTCTCACTTAATCAAGACAAAGGAAATTTTCTATTTCCCAAGAATAATATGAGAATTTCTCATTACCTTTTGTCTGTTTGAAATTAAGTGAGAAATTGTGTCCAAAACGAAATGCGAAATTAAGTGAGAACTTTGTGTGGTAATGTTTGATTTTTTTTTTTTTTTTTGGCTACAAGGGTTATGTTTTATTTTTTTGATATGGCAGAGGGGAATGAGGTTTGAACCTCGAACCTATGTATTGGAGGGTATTTATAAATGTCAAGCGCTTTGCCACTTGAGTTATGTCAATCTATGCTAAAAGGGTAATGTTTGAATTCAAAGGATCTCCGACGGAACGCCCATTATTGTTGCTATTTCGGGTGTGACATATATACATAAATATTTGGAAAGGAAAGGACCTTAGCAGCTTAGCTTACCTTCTTCCTCTTTTTCTCGCACGACCAGTTGGTTTCCCTCCCTCCCTTGATTTTCTCCTTAACTTCTTTCTTTCTCTTTCTAAAACGCTAGGACATCATAGGAGAGATATAAACAGAGCTTTTGGATTGTGTCCCAAAAATTGTGTCTTTAAGTGCGTCCCAATCTTTACTCCTCTAAAATCTATTGAGAAGTTGTCGGAAATTGTTTGCTTGGGATCTAAGTTGGGTTAGGCTTTAGATTGGGTTGTAAGGCGTTCCACCACTTGATGTTTGCGTTTGGTGGGATCTAAGTTGGATTAGGCTTTAGATTGGGTTGTAAGGCGTTCCACGACATGATGTTTGCATTTGGCTAGGTGCCACCTCCTGATTGGTTAAGCAGGTTAGTTGTTTAAATTAACTACATTATCAATTTATCATTACTCTTATAGATTTAATTCACTAATTAGTAATAAAAAATGCTACAGGTACAAAAGAGCCACAAAGAGATGCTCACAAAAGGATGTGACATCTCATGTGGCACCCATGTGACAGTAGGACCCACCACACTTAACTCTGCCATATAGGTGTCACATTGGATGCCACATCATTTTGTGAGCATCTCTATGTGACTCTTTTGTGACTCTAGCATTACTCATCAGTAATAGGAGCATTCAGCCATAGATTCATGGCTGTATGTTTGTGCAACAAAAGGGCCAGTTGAAAATTTATTAACCCAAAAGTCCCTGGGTAATTTTTTTGTGACAAAACTACCCTTTATATTAACAAACACATGCTTGCATAAATGTGCCATCTGTCATTGATTTGAAAAATAAATAAATAAAAACTTAAAAATGCAATAACTTTTGTTTTACAAATCTACTATTATTTTTTTTTAATAAATTTATATTTTTGAAATAAGGAGAAACATGGATATTTAAAACAAAATTCATATCTTATATCTATATCATAATATGGAATCACGGTTGCCACATGTCATTGTGACAATCATTCTTTTATTTTATATGCTTTTAATTCATATTTTCTATACTTTTTTATTTTATTTTATTTTTTTGGTAACCACAAAAAAGCATTTAAGTCTGATTTTTCACCAGCACGCACTCATGTCTGATTGACAACAAAAACTCTTCCCAATTCAGTTTTTTGTGTTATCAATCGCAAAATGAGGGGGGGGTCAAAAAACTTTTGTGATTAAAATGTAAAAGCAAAAACTATTGACAAGAGTATTTTTATGGGAAAATTGAAAAAAGGTCATAAAAAGAAGCTTTGTTGAGATTAAGGACAACTTAAAGTGGACATTGGGGATAAGTCCTCCCAATGTCCATAAACTAAAATACCCTCACCTTTATCCTCTAACCCTAGCCAAACCCTAGCCACCTCCGACCACCACCCCAGTCACCTTCGGCCACCACTCTCGCCGTCTCCGGTCACCACTGCCATCTCCGGCAACCACCATCTCACCATCTCCATTGACCATCGTCGGCCGTCATCCTCCTTCATTCCTTCCTCTCCTACTTTAAAACTCTCTCTCTCTCTCTCTCTCTCTCTCTCTCTCTCTCTCTCTCTCTCTCTCTCTCTACTATAGATCTAAGAAGAAGAAGAAGAAGGCTTTAATGTTATAGATCTAGGGCTTTATATAGATGAGATGTTATAGATCTAGGAAGAAGAAGAAGAAGTGAAATACCTTTCAGCACGGTCGACGAACATGAATGGCGAGGTCATAAGGTGAACGGCAGATGTGGCCGATTTGTCATTTTTTGGTCGTGAAATTAGAGATATCCTAAGTCAAATTTGACTTAAAATTTAAGTCATCCTAAGTCAAATTACATTCAATATTGTATTTTTTTTCACTAAGAAAATTTACACAACCTCTTCTGAACCTGAACACTCCCCCCGCTAAAGGAATTAAGTGAAATTTCATTGAGAAAGTTAAGTGAAATTTCACTTATGACAAATCAAAGTTAAGTGAAATTTGAGTAAAATTTTACACCTTAAGTCAAATTGCTTAACTTATCCTTTGTAAAATTTGACTTAAAATATGTTACGTGAAAATTCTGCAGTAACCTCATCATGTCAATGGGATGTGCGAGGATCATGAATGGTGGTTGTCGTCTTGCGTGGTGGTCATCGGAGCTCACAAGTTCCGCCGATGGTGATGACATATAAATCTAGATCTAGATCTTGACTGGTTATCTAGATCTTGTTCGATGACGACAATGATGGCTATGGACGTGATGGTCACAGCGATGGTGATGGTGACTGTGGTGGTTCCGACGACATCTATGGCGGCTGTGGTAGTGGTAGCAAGTGGCAATGGCGGTGGTGGTGGTTGGTGATGGCTCGCGATGGTGGTGTTCGCTCGTGGAGGTGGGGCAATGACTCCAATAGGACCAGCAGCTCGACGACAACGATGACAGCTCCGACGACGGCAACCCTAGCTCCAGTGGTGGTGCTTTGACAGTGAGTATGAGAGAGAATATAGACAGTGGTGAGGAGAATAAAGAGAGGGGTAGTTAGGGCTATTGAAAAATATGAAATGTACTTGAGGGGTGGTTTTTGAGTGATGAGGATTGGAGTGAAAAATGGGCATGAGCTTTTGGCCTTATAGAGGTTAGTGTTAATGGATTGTCATATAAACCAAGAAAACCCAATCTCAAAGACCTTATATCAAGCGACCCTTTTTTTTATTTGCTATCACGTGCATTGCACAAGCTTTGTATCTAGTTGAATATGAAATTCGGAAGGAAAAAAAAAAAATTTATTTTACAGCTGATTGGCCAAAGCTTACTATTTTTACTGAAACTACATATATATATATATATATATATATATATATATATACGAAAATCTCCAAAGATGACCTCTTTAATAAAGAGAGGGCCTCTGTTTTGACCGTCGGATCGTGTTTAAAAACTGGATCTGACGGCCAAAACAGAGGCCCTCTCTTTAATAAAGAGATGGTGCCCTCTTTAGATCTTTAGAGCCTGACTGTATATTTATATATATATATATATGTATTATATGAATATCTATAAAAAAAAAAAATTATATTGACAATTTTCAGTTGATGGATCTTGAAACAAAAGCATCAAATTAAAACAAAAAAGAAGACATATGGCCATTTCAAAATCAGCGAGAACCAATATTACCAGTTTCGTCGATGCCCATTAGCGGTTGGCAATCTATATATGGTGGGTTCTAGGGGTTGATTGCAGAGAGGAACCGTAGGCAGTGCCTAGAGAGGAAGAAAAACTAGGTCACCCAGTACCTAATCATCCAGGTGCATTGTTTAAAAAATTCCATTATAGTAAAAAAAAAAAAAAAAAAGGATAGAATCAAATTCAGAGAAATATAAATCAACCAAAAAATAAAATGCTCGTAATCTAATACTCAAACAGAGTAATCACTCTCCGGACCACTAACGTATTCACACAGCCAGAGAGTCACGGGGTGGGCCATCTCCGGACATCTGAAGACCCATGGGAATGGGGTGGTAATAGTTCTGGTGCCCGCACCAAAACACTTGTTCTGCTTTAAACAAGCTATCACCAGATTTTCCATTTTTTATCCAATGCAATACATATAATTCTCAGGCATTCCCCAGCACTCAACGGGTAGCCAGAAACTGCAACGGAAAAAAAAAATACAAATATTTATAAAACAATCGTTTATCCAGAGGTTATTTATATTTATATATATATATATATATATGTACACAGTCCAGATCTTAAGCAGACCTCAAGGGACGGGTTTGAATTTTTCGTCGCTAAAAATGCATTGTTTTAGTGACTTTTTCGTCGCTAAAAGTCAGTCCGTCTCAAACCCGCCCCTTGAGGTCCGCTTAAGATCCTCACCGTAACATATATATATATATACAACATTATGTAATTAACAAATACAAGACAACGTGTACATTCCTAAGACAAGGGTACAAAAAAGAACCTCATAAAGAATATTTCTTTTTTCAATATGATCAAGAAAGAAACATAGGCTGGGAAGGTATCCTACAACTATATGCAATGGACAGCCAGCATTTGGGATAAAGAATGAAAAATGTTGCTGATGTTATGTGCTTTTGTAGCAGACAGACTATTCGGGTCCACTAACTCAAAATAAAATACGATCCAGTGATACTACACCAGAAAGAAAACAAAAAGTGCATTTTTGTTGTTGCAAGTTTAATGATATTCGCCTTCATGCAAATGCTTCAAAAGTTTAATTCCGTTAGTCTGAATATTACAACAGAAATTCATCAACGATTCGATAACTACCCATGAGTTTATGGCCCAAGCATATGTTATTTGAAACAGTACCAGGTCACGTGTACTAACCATGCACAGTGTGTTGTATGTTCTGATAAAAACAATTAAGACCAGCATACTATAAAGAGATGTAACCTGCAATAAAATCATCTGTATGCTCATTGTCAATTTTCCCATGAGCCATTGCACCAACCTGAATATATATTTCGAGTTAGTTGGTGGGTTAAGATAATGATACAAACACCAAAATAATTGATAATGAAAAGGCATGTAAAGAAAAAAAATAAATAAATAATTTTTTGAATATTTAATGCTTCAGCATACCACAAAAACAAGGTTTACATCATCCCCTACAGAACTAACGTAATCCTCCAACCGAACTGCCTTCTGTGAGCTAAATGAAAGTCCTAGAGTAACCAATATTTTATGTCACACAAGCTAAAGCTAATACAAAAAGAACAAAATCTTGCATATTTTCAGAGGTTCACCTATCTTGAGGGAATTGACAGGTAAATGCTGACTTATAGGGTTCGCGACCAGATGCAATAGCTTTTGCTGTCTACCCTTAGCTTTAATGCTAAACTTTTGCAATAACTCCGCTGCAATACTTTTGATGTGAGTGGAATTTAAGAAGTAAAAATATACAGAAAAGGTATGGACAATAACCAATTTAGAAAAAACATAAATTGATTACTAGACTTACCTATCATAGCACAAAATTTCTCCAATGTTTTTGGTATGTTCGCTCGTGGTTCAACTTTAATGAGAATCCCTTCATCAGTTTTAATGTAGATTGCCTGAACTCTACCAGACATGCAAAGTCGGCTATCCATAATTCGAGTGAGAGCCTGACATGAAAAACATTAGCAAAAAAGACTTATTGAGACAAAAGGCAAGTACAATTTTTGTTATCGACAAATCAAAAGAAAGTCATAGGTGTTGCTTCTATTTCAAATGAACTAAAAAAAAATGAGTGCACTGCAAAAACATATGCCAGCAATTTAACCTTTAGATTTCAGATTAACGTTCTGGTAATTTGCAGTAAAAGGTGATCAATGACACTATGTTCATTTGGTTCCACGTCAAGCTCAAATAATTATCATTATCAATTAAATATTGAATAATTCAAGTCCAAACTTGGAATACCATATTAAAAAATTAACACGAGTGCCAAAACATGGGAAAATGACTCTAATTTATATATTATAATAAAAAAATCCTCCTCGATTTTTGAGTTGGAGGATACCTACCTAGGGTTCTCAGCAGTCATGTAAATAGTAAAAAATAAATATTTCTAAATCTGCAAGCTCAATTTTTAAAATTAAAGATGGTCTATTCCGAGTCATAAAGGCGCCAACAATAGTTCGTTAACATTACTTTTATTTTTAATTTTTATCAACCACCTTTTTAGCTAATTATCAAGATCAGGGTGCCCTAACCAAGTAGTCATTCACTTAATTCTGAAGGGTGAATCAAGGGTTAAGTAACATAGGTGTTGGCAGTTCTTAATATTGGTGTTTCGATGAGAATGGTGGGCCTTGAGATGTGAGAGAAATGGTGTAGTGTGATGTTCAATAAAGGTGGTCACAGCAACCATCAACGGAGTCGGCTATAGCGTCTCTCTAGGTGAATGTGATGATTGGCGGTGAGAGTCAAAGGATGAAGAGAGATCAAATAGAATGTTTAGAAAGAGATCGAATGGGAGAGAATTAACAGAGAAATTGAAATTTCACAATCGAATGTAGAATTCGAGATTTAGAATTCAGAGATAATGGCAGGATTTGGCTCTTATACCAAGTTGATTGCAGAAAGGATTGCAGAGGAGAAATGGAAGGAAAGAAGAAATCTATTCAATAATCTGTCAAACTACTCTAAAAGTCTAATAATTACGGCCACGGCATATAATATTCCAAATATTAGTCCAAATAGAAACAGGAAATAAGCACAAAAAATCCCAACAAACTAAAGAAACTAAAGAGTACAAAATAATTAAACCTTTGCGTAGATCCTCATCAGCAACTAGCATTGGATTAGGGCACTGACACTCTACCAATCTAAGAAGCAATGAAACGGGTGAGGGGGGATATGGATACGGGGATACGACTTTAATTAAACATATTTTAACTAGTAATTCAAACTGTACATATTTGTTATGCCCTATACTAATAATTAAGTAGCACTATATGAAAGTTGACCAGAATTGACTATGGTCTGATTTCCTTGAGATATGAGATACATATCTGGTACACATCATTAATCCTTCTGAATTGTTTGATACGTGTCGTAAATAATCACACAAGTATAGAATACATCTTATGAACATATACATTTTTTAATATTTAGATACGTACAAGTATCGGATACATATCCTTAGTGGTGAAGTGGGGAATCGGCTATGTATTGAATACGGGTGTGGCTCCTACCTAGAAGAATCCATGCTTTATAGCTGCCAGTATTAGATTGGAGTCGAAATTCGAATGACATCATACTAAAACTAACTAAAAAATGCAAGCACTATCATCATATTTGAGGGCTTTATATATACAAACAAAATAAGGTAATTAATTAGTACTACTTTTCATCTAACAAAAGTGTTTACTCACATCAAAAACAATATCAGGTCTGTATTTGTAAGGATCCATCTTCTTTCTACGCAGGAAGTCAGCGTGTTCATCTGGATTCAAAATCTGGTATCTCTGAAAGGGAGAAAAATAGAACTTATAGCAAACATTTGACAGAAAAAGAAAAAGAAAAAAACAATTTTTATAAACAAAAATCAGATGAATAAGCACTAGAACTACAACGTTGTATGGATGTCTACCCTGCCAACATAAGCAAGTACCAAGGAAGCGCTCTCAAGAACAAAGATGACTCCCGATTTCCCATTCTGATTTGAAGGTGCTAGTGGAATCCCAGAAAGATGATACACGCCGGCATCTTCACCTTTCATTTCACTCCCCGCAGATTTTTCCAAGATCTCTTCACATTCTGAAAAACCATCTTCACCCCTATTCTTCAACTTGAGCCTTTTTCTTGGGCACGGTAGTAGGGTCTCTCGCTTTAGTTTTCTCCTTTTAGAACTGAGACATGAAACATCTACCATCAAGAGTTGGCAAGAGATGAATAGTGCTAATGTGAAAGTGTTTTGTGTTTGTCTAATATTGATAAAGCACAATCAATTCACCATCAACATGCATTGCTCTCACCAATATTACACTATTTAAACAGATCTTAATAGTATACCCCTAATGTCAACCATAAATTCTCTTAATTTTTCAACCAGAAATAGCACTTTACTTTGCTTAAACATGCAACTATAAGTCTATAAGTACCCCTAGTTTCATTTTTATACAGCAGGCACAAATCAACAAAACAAAACCAAGAAAGGAAAGAACTGCACAAAACTGAACCTTTCTCTAGTAGCTGAACTATGGTTGGATATCTCAAACAACTGGCATTGTCGGGCGGAGACATTAGTATTCACCATATTGCCCCTCCCTTCACTACTGGTCAAAGTTTCCGCATATGGCAGCTCCATGATGTCGCTGCAACTATTTGGTTTCTGACAACATAAAATTAACTTACAAAGATAAATTAATTTAAAAATTCATGGACACCTGCAACTTTTCTTGCAGAACATGATTGAAAGCTCAATTTCAAAATTCCCATCCCAAAAAACATGAATAAACTGATTCATGCACACAGTTCACAAATGGATTCATTAAAACATAAGAAAAGAAAAGGCAAAAAAAAAAAAAACCAAACTTGCACCACATTCTACACAATAATTATAAACCATGTTACCTGACAAGCCTGTAAATATTTGAAAACTACGGTGGGCATTCGGTCGGTCGGTTCGGTTCGGTTCGGTTTTGAACAAATCGATTCAGTTTAACGATGTGAGAACTGATATCCGATCGAAATATATGTCAGTTGTTCGGTTTGGTTAAGTGAAGTAACAATTTCAGTTCGGTTTTGAATTTTGGTTAATCGAAATTCTGAAGGAAAAAAAAAAGAGTTTTTTTTTTACAATTTGCTAACAGTCAAACACAATACACTGAACTGAAGAGATAACAATCCCCCTCGAATAGGAAATACATTTTTTTTTTAAAAAAAACATTCCCAAAGTCATTTCAAGATCCTTAAGTGATCTGATCTCTTTTCAAGCACCCTAAAAAAGTATTCGTTGTAACGAGATACCACGTCATCAAAAATTACCACTAATACATTTGAGATTTGTACTTATGTGGATGCGATTTTCCCTTGGTAATAGGGTGCAGATAATAGAGTTTTGATTGGAGACCCCAAGGCAAGAAAGAAGACAGATAGAGGAGAAAAAAAATTGGGGATTTAGTCTTTTAGATGTGCAATGGCCATTTTCCAGATGTTACGACTATCTTTAGTCTACCCTCTTCCTAAGCCAAATTAATGCTAACAATCTCTCCTTTTATCAGAAGAAGAAGAAACTATTGTCCCTCATCTAGTAGGGTCTTATTTTGGTTAGTACATTACAAACCCCTATTTGAGATTTGTACTTATGTGGATGCGATTTTCCCTTGGTAATAGGGTGCAGATAATAGAGTTTTGATTGGAGACCCCAAGGCAAGAAAGAAGACAGATAGAGGAGAAAAAAAATTGGGGATTTAGTCTTTTAGATGTGCAATGGCCATTTTCCAGATGTTACGACTATCTTTAGTCTACCCTCTTCCTAAGCCAAATTAATGCTAACAATCTCTCCTTTTATCAGAAGAAGAAGAAACTATTGTCCCTCATCTAGTAGGGTCTTATTTTGGTTAGTACATTACAAACCCCTCTGAAAGTTAAGCTAAGTGTCTAAGTTAAACTTAAAGCTTGTTAATGTTATTTTTCTTGGCTCAATGTACTCTTTGTTGGTAAAATAACTCAAGACAGTGATGGTCTTTGCAAGAATTGGATTGGGACACTGTGAAATGTAAGAGAGACAAGTCTAATTGGATTACCTCCACCTTGTTATTTTAGAGCCTTCAGAATACAAATACATTCGCTTCAAACCCATCTAATGAAAAAACTCCGATTATTTTTCTGAACATTCTTTTAACTCTACACTCCAAGCAATGGAATAATGTGAATTCCCTTTCAGCAAAAAAAAAAGAAAGAAAAAAGGAGCCAAAATATATCTCAAAACAGAATTAACAGGAATGAGCTCTAATACAAGCAATAAGAAAAGATTTTGCCACTGAGGATCACAATGCCTAAAGCTTAATTAATAATAGTATATGATGAAATACAGCAGGAGTTGTATGTATAGGAAGGCACATGAACAACACTATGAACAGGAGCTAAGCAAATCGGAGATGTAGAAATCGAACCTTGTTTGAATCGAAATCAGATTGAGTTCCGAAGTGAATCACTCGCACGTCGGAACAATTCAAACCCTAGTTTATGCGATCTGTGGACAGATTCGAAGAAACCAATTAAAAACCCTAGCGATGTGTGTATATGTGTATCTAGGGGTGGCAAATGGGCGGGTCGGGTTGGTTTTGGGCGGGGCGGGGCGGATGCGGGTCTTTGGCCCGTATTTGACCCGTTTATTCGGGGCAGATTTGGGTCGGGGTCAAACCCCATGACCCGTTTTTTTTATTTTTTTTTATTTTAAATTTGTTAAAAAAAAAATTTTTTACGCTTTTTTTTTTTTAATATATATGGAAACGATTTGAATTTTTTTGACCCATATTCGACCCGTTTATTTCTTCGATAATGTCCTCCATTCAATGTTCTTCGATATTGTCCTCCATTCAATGTTCCTATGAAAATGCAAACATAAGGGGACTTAACGAATGTATACTAATAGTTGTTAGAGATTTTGAGCAAGTTCCACTTTCTTTATTTCTGTATATGTTTTCTTTGGTCCTTTTCTTGGGCAGCTGAAGTGTTGCAAATTATATGCCTAGAAAATTATACCCAGATATTGGTCCTTTTAGTACATTTGTAGCAATCTTTAATGAAGCATTATGTATCTATCTATTCTATGCCTAGAAAATTATACCCAGATCATAGAACAAAGGAAAACAGTGAAAACAAAAAGATCTTCCAATTGAAGCAACCCCACTTTCTGTATTGCTCAAAACAAATGATGACCCAATATGGAGTAAACAATAAAGAATGTACGGCCGCTACTTTCAGTGGAAACTAAGCATATGGATCTCTCCACACTCATTCCCATATCAAAGAAGCAAGGTTTTTCAAAACCGGAAGGAAAAAACCCAGCTAAGTAGACGCAAAGGCATTGTAAATAACTAATCTATCTCAAGCAAGCACTCAAAGAAGCAAAAAACATGAAGAAATTGTGAAAACACAAAGTGGTAACAAAATCTGAATTCTATCAAGTTTAAACTCCACCACCACTAATTTGTCAACAAAATTACCCAAAATTTGAATAGGCATTAGAGAAGCCAAGATCATCTCAGTTATGAAAATAGGAAAATTATTCTAGTTAGTCAATGTCTTGGTTGAGCTATCAGGAGCTTCGAACCAATACCAAATAAAAACAACTTCTACTGCATATAAGAATAGGAAAGTTGTTTTTTAAGTAATTCTGTGATTTTGATTTTTCACCCCTATTTTTCCGTGGGAACTATTCCCCCATTCCATAATTCATACTTCCAAAATCTTTAGTTTCAGTAACGTCTTTAATAGTTATTAATATAATTTCACATTTCAAACAGTTAATTTGAATTCTTGTTTTTTTTTTAGATCTTTATAAATTCTATGTTCCAACAATCCGTAAGTTCGAAGTTAATGCTTATTATCTTGTTTCAACCATTCCATTGGCTTAAGTAAGTAATTAATAAAATTTCACATCTCAAATGGTTAATTTGAATTTTTATTTTTTTTAGATCTTTATAAATTCTATGTTCCAACAATCCGTAAGTTCGAAGTTAATGCTTATTATCTTGTTTCAACCATTCCATTGGGCATTCACAAGTTCTTAAAATAGCAATTCTTCACGTTTTTCTCAAGCAGACTATCTTATAGATCAATACTTGTGACTCTGTGCTCGTGCCATTAGGGAAAAACTTAATGTTATCAGGCAGCCGAATCAACAGGCTCAGGAAGTTTCTTCAGTTGCTGTGGTACTTCTTTTGGACCCAGTCTTCCACGTTTCAACAACTCCGACTTTTTCATGCATGTTAATTAAACCTTATAAGAGCAACGTTCCAATTCCTAGCTATAAAAAAAAAGATTTTCAGGGTAGTGCAGTTCCAGCCTAATAATGGCAAAATTTGGAAGAAAAAGGAAAATAGTCAGCAGCAAGAGTTGCAGTTTCTCTCTACACCTTTTTGAAGAAGTAAGTTTCTCTCTAAAACCTAGAATAGGTTTAAATCCATCGGTACCAGTCTGCTTCTAAAAGATAATGTGGGACTTATATTTCACCCAACACACCGACTACAAGATAATGTTCCACTAACTGTTGATGTTTCCCCTGTTTATAAAAAAAAATTTCAATTCCATGTGAAGTCGATTCTCTGGCAAAGTCCTTACCTACAAGTATTTCAATTACACCTCTGGTTACATTCATCACTGCAGCATCAATAAATGACCTCTCTATTACATGACCCATGAGAATATGTGTTTCAAAGGGCTACATAAAAAAGGAAAACCTTTGTTGCCAATCATAATCTTATGTACTACCAGGTATTGCCCAACCCTTGGGGATCATGTGGGCCTAATGTAGCTTAGGTGGGTTTTAGGTGTAAATTAGTTTTTGACTGTATTGCCCAACCCTTGGGTCTAAACCAGGTATTCTTCGCTTAGAAGATGCTGGAATGAAAACCAACCCTTTACGTTGCTAATAAAACTACAGATATCCATTTAAATATATGAACTTATGTGTATAAACTCAACTCAAATCAACAAAATCCATACCTACAATGTAAGATAATAAAGAAAGAGGATTCATGAACCAATTCTCGTCAAAGTTATACCCTTAATTTCGCATCCATTATCAGAAGCTTTCTGTACTGTAATCCAGTGTTAATTGTTAATTTACTGGATATGGCTGTGCTGCACTGTAATCCGGATTATCGATTTAACTAATTAAAGAAACACACCACCCCCTACTCAAGGGTTCATGTTATCTGTATCTAATATCCATATACAAAAGATCGAGAGCTAATAGGTAGCAGATTAAAATTAAACCTAAATTGAAACAGGGAGAACTCAAAAACAGAGAGAATCAAATAACTCACCTTGGTTTTGAATATTATAGGTAGCAGATTAAAATTAAAGGAGAGCCGATGAACTTCAAGAGCAGACTGTAGACGATGTCGAAGAGCTTCGATGCTAGGGTTTTGAATAATCTTCGACTGAGAGGTGAGAGCTACCGTCTTCGACTCTTCGCCATGGCCGTGAGAGAGAGAGAGAGAGAGAGAGAGAGAGAGAGTCTGAGAGAGAGAGTTATGACCGTGAGAGAGAGAGATACTGAGAGACGAGAGCTATCGACTCTTCGCCATGGCTGTGAGAGAGAGAGAGCGCTATCGTTTTTATTTTTTAAAACCCTAAATCGTTACTCACTTACAGACCCACTGGACACCCATTTTTGACCCGCGCTAACCCACTCCGAAGAAGAGTTTTAAGTTTTCAACCCATCTTGACCCGCATATGAAAATCGGTTGACCCGAGCCATCTTTCTTTGGGTGTATTCGGGCGGGTTCATGGATCTGGGTGGAAATTGCCACCCCTAGTGTATCGATGTGTGTATGTATATGTATGGAACTGTAGAGGGGTGGCATGACGGCCTCACTGAATAATTTCTCCCCGTACATGTAAGATAGCTGCCAGTTAAGAGCATTTCTAACCGTGTGATTTCTTTAGGGTAAATTAAGTTTTTTAATTCTATACATTAACATACGTAGTGTAGTTTTTTTTTTTGGTAACCGGGGGTGTCTGGGCCAGCTTGCGCGCACCTCGACTAATCCCCCGAGGCCTGGAGGCGCCGGGTGAATACTCCAGTGGCCACGCCCCCCCATGACTCGAACACTAAATCTCTTGGGTAGTACACCCAAGAAGCTTACCAGTCAACCACAAGGGACTTGGTTCTAACGTAGGGTAGTTGATAGTATAAGAAAGTTAAATATAGGAAAAATAAGTTGAAATTTTTTTTAAGTGACTCTTAAGATTTTAGGGTCCAAAAGATTATTTAGTTTGTTAAAAAGTTCCTCTAGTTGAAACTTATATTTAATAAACATCCTTAAGCTAAATATTCTCTCTCTCTCTTTAATCAACATTACCACCACCCCTACCACCTCTGACCACCACACCCACCATCTCTGGCGATCACCCCACCACCTCCTCTGACTAAAAGAGTAACATATAATTGTGACACAATACTTAATTTGATTTGATTAATAATTAATAATAGAGTAACAAATAATACTACGGAGTATTACTATTATAATTCATTGAGAATACGTGAAACAAATAATTAATATTTGTAAAGGTGGTCAACATTTTAGTAAGCCAGACCAGTCACCAGTGGTTAGACTGTCATAATTCTTGTGAAGATATATAATGTTCAATTCTTTTTAGCCTGCACGAAAGGATTTTTTTTTTGGAGTAATGTTATAGTTTTCAGATTTTTGTTTTTCAAAAATATTTCCAACACATATGGCAGTGAGTCCAATTAATTTTGATTGGTTAATGTTGAATTGATCTCACCATTATTGAAAATGGCCTACTATCACATGTGTTGGGGCCCAGATGATTTTGATTGGTTAATGTTGAAGTGATATCACCATTATTGAAGAGGGTCTCACTACCACATGTGTTTGGAAACACTTTTTAGAAAAAAAATTTAGAAAGCATAGCATTTACTCTTTTTTTTCAGCTAGGTTGGGCTGAATCAAATGGGTTGGGCTAGTACATTATTACTAAACAAAATTCCCAAAAACTTGCACTGGGCTACCCAGTGCCAAACCCACCATCGCCCAAAGGTGTGCTTGAGTGAGTAATAGTTGAGCAAATATTCTCTCTTTTTTGTTACTACAATTTTCTTATGTGCATACGTGTATCCAGCTATAGTAAAAATAGTAAATATATGAGTACTATTAGGCACACTTTGAAATCCACACTGAATTTGACATCTTACGCTTTGAATACATGTACCTTGTACTGTGTGAATTTTTCACATTGTTCTGTGCACAACTTACAAAGCACATGGTACATGCATTTAAAACTGAGTGTCAAATTCAGTATGGATTTCAAAGTGTGCCTAACATTACTCAAATTATATTGACATACCATTTAATAATCATTTGGAGATTATGACTACTTTACCAAAGTAGCTAGTGTAACAGCCACTGCGCTATCATAAATATATAAATATATATATATTAAAAATTTTCTAAAGAGGGCGCCCTCTCTTTAATAAAGAGAGGGCCTCTGTTTTGGTCATCGGATTATGTTTTCATTAAGGGCAGTGTTGTCCTTTCACAGTTTTTAAACACGATCTAACGGTCAAAACAGAGGCCCTCTCTTTAATATTAAGTGAATTAGCCAAAATTCTATACGATTTGGCAGCTTTTAAAAAAGGCCCTCGCTACTTTTGTTATCTAGCGAAAAGCCTCTCGCTGGAAATTTTTCTGACAAAAAATGGCTAATTTAATATTATCTGTAAATTTTAAACACCATAACTTACTCGTTTTTTAGTCTTTTTGGGTGATTTTTTTTTTTTTTTTCTTTTTAAGAATTTCATGTATTTAGTCAAGATCTTGTATCCAATATGTGTATATAAATAAATAAATATATATATATATGTATATCATTTGAAACCTATTTTTTTTTATTTATCTGTCAAAATAGACAATCTTATTTGTTGACTGATGGATAATATTGACGAAAACAATCATAATTTTCTCATTTTTTTGGCCTTTTTAGATATTTTTTGTAATTCATGTATTTCATCGAGATCTACGCATTGGACTTGAAATTTTTACAAAACGAGATGAGTTGCAGCCTTATTTTGAGAGTTTATCTGTCTGCATCAAGTAATATTATTTATTTGTATTAACAACGATAGCTTCTCAATTCTTGGGCTTTTTGGATGAATTTTTTTTTTCTTTTTTCATGTTTTTTTTTTCGAGATCTACACATTAGACTTGAAAAGTAGGTAATTTGCAGCCCCATTTTAGGATATTATCTGTCTGCAAATCTAATATATATATATATATATGAAAACAAAAACCTTTTGTTTTGCCACCTCAGCATCTATGTGGCAGCCTATATAAAGAGCATTTCTTCTCTCTCTCTCTCTCTCTCTCTCTCTCTCTCTCTCTCTCTCTCTCTCTCTCTCTCTCTCTCTCTCTCTCTCTCTCATCTAAACCATTTCTAATTAATGTTAATAAAATGTAAAATAATAGTTATCGAAAATTATATATTACATATTCTTCACTGTATTTCCTAAAATTAATATACTAGACATTGACCAAATATGCATTTACCATATTCATTTTGAATTTGTAACCATAAAAAATCATAGCCCCTTATATATACACATATATGTATATGATTCCCCTTTCCACTTTACTTAATTGATGGTTCAATTTTTTTTGTCTTCCTTTTGGCTGAGCAATTGCACTTACACTTTTCAATTGATATGAATTGTTGATTGACATTTTTATTTTCAATATGCAGAGATGAAAGCATAAACTACTCAATGAAGTATGAAGATTATTGTGCCAACAAACACAGTCTGAGAAAATAGGTCATTTTTTATTTAGCTTCTTTTTTTTTTCTTTTGCAATTAGTATTCTTATTATGTTAAATTACAATCCATACTATGGTAGCTAAAACTTTGCAACATAGGGAATGGGTTTTGGATTCTCAGCCCATACACGGGGGCTGTAATCTTAATAGTACCCATGTGGTCTTTGGCATGACCATAATTTTATATATATTGTTGTCTTTTTTTTTTCTTTTTTCTTTTTTTTTTGCATTTCAAAAAAAATTTATGGTCCTTTCAAGGCCACGTAGACGCTGCAGAAGATCCACGCCCAAGGAAATGGTGTGTGTTTTGATTTTCTAAGTCATAGCTAAACATGGAGGCCATGCACAACCCTAGAACACATTGTTATGAATTTCTCCGATATGGATGACTTAGGTTAGTTTATTTATGCTAAGATCTATTAACTATTGTATATGTTCTATTTTATCTCAATCTTATATTCTTTTATAGTTTTGTTTTTGGAACTATGCACAAGTTTTGTTTTATGTCTATCTAAAAATAAATAAATGCATGTATCAAGCACATGAATATTTAAAACCAGAAATTTCTGCAACTATTTCTAACATCAGTTGATGAATTGTCATGCTATTGTGAATCTCCATTTTCATCTGAGTAATTCTGTTTGTATATCTCTACTATCTTTATTTGTCTGATGACAAGAGTTCTCAAGTTAAGTTTCTCAATCCTTATATCTGAATATACTTGACGAGGCTAGTTCTACCTATTTGATTAACTGCAGCAGAGTCTCTTATATTTGCACAAATTATTTTCAATGTTGCATCTGTTGCAAGGATAGGCCCCCATGCATCAATCAAACTTTAATTGGACACTAGCACTGGTCTGCTTCATTTAAAACACATGCAACAAAACAAGAGAATAGTGATTGTTTTTATATTCCACCAATGTAAAGTGCTAAACAACTTTCTGTGAACATTTATAAAAGACAGAGAAATAATTTGCTCAATGACTGAAAATATAATTTAAATAATTTTAGAAAAGAAGTTCATTTTCATTAACCAAACTATATTATTTGAGCAATATCATGAGATTGATTATACCAATATTATCGTCCAATAGTAGCGCTATAACTTCCAAATTCTTATCCTAAATTGGTTCCAACACATGCGATAGTAAGACAACAATCATTATAGAAAAATGCAATATCGCCAAAGTTGGTTTTAGTGATCCCACAGTCACATGGGAAGAGTAAATACTCTGCTTCTCAAATTTATATCCCAAATATAGTTTCTAATACATGTGACAGTGGATCCGCTTAATTTTCATTGGAAGATGTTCAAGTGGTCCCACTATTATTGAAGGCGATCCCAATAACACGTGTTGGGAACCATATTTTGGATATAAATTTATGTCAATGAAACAAACTTTAGCATCAATTTTGTTTAGTAGGCTAAGCCGTTGAAAGATCAATAATCATTTTTTTAGCATACCTAAGTTTACCTATGGTATTTACACTTCTGTTTACTTTGTTTGAATTTGCACTGCTGATAGATTTTGGTCACTCATCAGATTAGAATTTTCATGGATTTGGAATCTGTTACTTTAGCACCTTAAAAAAAGAAAAAAGGGCAAAGAAAAAATGATAAGAGCTGACAATATTTGAAAGCTCGTCATTTGAGCATAAACCCTTAATCATTTTGATTTAACTCTTTGCCAATATTTTCTAAATAAAGCTGTACTTTCCAAATTCTAATCCCAAATTTGCATCCCAAATAATATGGCAGTGGGACCACCTTCAATAATGACGAGATCACTTCAACATTATCTAATCAAAATCTAGCACAACCACATCAATTGGGAAGTGAATTTGAAATTAGGATTTAGTATGTATAGCATTTCTCTTATTTTCTTCTTTACTTTTTAGAAACCAACACAATCTCAATTAGTATTGGCCATGCTGTTTTTTTTTTTTTTCACAAAACGACTTTTCTTATCAAACGTGTTTTGTTGTTTTCATTTCCTTTTTTTTCCCCCTAGAGCGGCCATATTTTACCAACACATATTCTATTTTTGTTCTTAAAAACTAAACACAAGCTTCTTACAAAATAATAATAATAATAAAACAAAAATAACAACAACAACAACAACAACAACAACAACAAATGTTATCAAACGTCACCTCATCTTTTTGGAAGTTTTTTAAACAAGGAAATTATTTTCTTCTTCTTTTTTCGTTTAGGCTTTTGAAAGAGAGTAAAACGAAAAGAAAAAAAGAAATGCTTTATTGGCTTTTTTCAAAAACAATTATGTTGAGGATATAGTCATATTGGCTTCTTCTTCTTTTTTTTCTTTCTTTTTTTCCATACTTTTGAAGGAAAAAAGAAAAGAAAAAATATATGTAATTGAGTGTCTTCTCTAAAAATTGTATTATTTTGAATATTTTTTAAACTTTTTAGTTGGACAAATATCTCTTTTTTATGAGACATTACACACGTCGATCAATAAATATACAAAAAAAAAAATTTATCTTTTTAAATCACTTGTAATATATTTCTTCTATTTTTTTAATTTAAAACTATTTTTTGTCATGTGATACTTTTGTCACTTGTAATACTTTTATCTTTTGTCAGTACTAGTAGATAATTAGTTACAGAAAAGTAGCTTGATATTAATTTGGACGTGTTTTATTTGAGGTGGTTGTGGCTGAAGTAAAAAAAAAAACTAGCCAATGCGTTGATAAAATTCAAAATTGAGGCATTGCCTTGCTTGCTATTCCGTTATTTTAATAAGAGTAATGCTTGCATTTGGGAAGAATAGCACTACAGATACGGTTAATAGTGGACATTGTTTCCTCAAAAAAAAAAAATTTGTGGACATTGTGTGAGACAATTGCTTTCCCTCTCTCCACTAACCAATATAGTTACCCATTGTCATCGTAAGTGAATATTTTGTCTACAGATATACATACGTGTATAGTGGCTGATTCAAAAATTTGTAGTTGGGGGCAAAATAAATTAGGCGTGTACATAGCAATGGACTTATACGGGGTTCGAGGGAGCGCCCCGAGGCAAAAAATTTTTGAGTCTATTTATTCATATTTTTTTAGCAAATTTTTTTGTAACTCACTTTTTTGACAATAATGATGATCGCGTGCTGCAATTTGTAAAACTGACTAATGATAAAACAATTTAAGTTAGGCAAAATTTATAAAATTACATATACATATTGATGTTTTCAAAAATTTTGGAATGGTTGTATAAAATTACATGTGCATATCAAAAGTTTTTCAAAATTTGTAAGAGTATAAGTTTTCAGAATTACATAGAGATACAAAATATTTTGAAAAATTACATGTAAGCATAAAAAAAATTCTAAATTTATACAGGACCATGGCCCCCTTGGTCCAAGGTAGGTCCGCCCTTGCACGTGTGGGGCAAACCTAGTTAATGGGTACCGATAAAACTTATACCACCTTGTATGAAAAAATAAATAAAATAAAATAAGGCACTGGATAATTCTTGGTGCACAACTCAAAAAAATGTGTCGATCTCTCCTGTGATGTCAGTGGACCCCATAGTGACACAGGAGTAACACAGGAGAGAGATAAAAATATTTACTAACATTGTGCACAAAAAGTTGTATATAGATTTTGTCCATAGAATTGTCCTTTATAAAGGTTGTGAGTAAAATTACAATGATATGAATCCATTATTCACTTGATAATGGCATAATTTGAATATCAAATTTGATTTTTGGTGATGCCAAAATTTGGTTAAAGTAAATTAAAGCAATTTAAGGGGAGAGAGAGTGAGAGACTGGTTTTTTGTATGTGGTTCGGCCCTGTTAATGAAAGTACCTACGTCCACGTGTATGTCTGAGCACGTTTACTATACTGTAAACGAGCTGGGGGCCTGTGGTGAACCAACAAGTCTGGAGCTACCGTAGGGCGGCGGGGCATGTTGATGAATGCTATAGAGGCGCTATGTAGACTGAAAAGTCGGCCCCTTCAATGGGGGGTGAGAGGTCTCTTTTATAGATGTAAGAGACCTACTCGTACAAGGAAAAGGATACATAATCCAATTGATATAGATTGGCATTAATCCTAATTGGATTAGGAAATAGTTTGCACTTTTCATTTGTCTTCTACCTTGAGTAGGAAACTGCCCGGAATGCTCGGGATCATGCTTATGGGCTCAGATGAGCTGTTCCCGTGGTGGGATGTGCATGTGCGGTCTTCCCGACCTGTTGGCCGAGTCGTGGATGAACCGCTCGGGAGGCATCGGGTGGACCAACCAGCTCGGGATGATGCTTGTCAGTAGTTACAGAATAGAACCGCTCGGGCATGGGCTGACTTTGGGTGTATCAGTTGCCCCCCATTTTCAAGGTTGGCTGGATGCTATATCGAGGCAAGTTTGGAAATATGTTTGATGCCACTTGCCACTGTCTGAGTGCTGGGGGAAGCTGCCTTGGAGCTTCTGAGTCTTGTGAGTCCTCAAGAACTGGCTGAGAGTTAAAACCCAGCCTAGCTCAGAACCTTTAAGTGCTCAAGAACTGACCGGGAGTTGAGACCCGGCCTAATCCGGAGTCTTTTGCTTGAGTTAGCTCCCAGGATGGTTATCTTCTACCTGTAAACCTTCGTCAAGATTGTGGGTAGAAGAATTTGATAATGTTGGAAAAGCTGACCTAAAGCGTATTGCTTTAGGGTCCTTTTATGTTAACTCCCCAGGATGGTTGTCTTCTGCCCAGCCAGCCTTCGTCAAGACTGTTGGGAGAAGAGCTTGACCATGTTCGTGGAGCCGACCTAGAGCGTGTCGCTGTCGGGTCTTTTTTACTCCTCTATCGTGGGCCAACCTAAGAGATTTTAGTCACCTCTATCGTCGGTTTGGACCTAAGTGGAGTTAATGCCTCTGAGTACTGTAGGTGCTTGGGTTGTCCAAGATTTTGACTTGGTTATCCGCGAGGCCTGTATATACCCGGTGTGATTGCCTGTTTAGTTCATTGCGCCGTCTTGCCCCCCAAGCTTTCGCTAAGACGAGGGTCTTTCAGAGGCTATGACTGTAGGTAACCGGCCTGGAACATGGTGGTTGCAGGGTCTTTTTAAGCTTGCCATCATCAGCCACCTAGGGGGTTAGCCCCCATCGTCAGTTGGACCTAAGCGAAGCTTGTGCCTCGAGGTTAGGCTCGAGGTCTTTGTATACCTCAGGGTTAGGCCCAAGGTCTTTGGATGCCTCGGGGTTAGGCCCGAGGTCTTTGTATGCCTCAGGGTTAGGCCCGAGGTCTTTGCAAGGGCTCTCTGACAATCGATGGAGCCTCATGTGGTGATCAGGCAAGTACCACTGTAGTAGGGCTCATCTAGACCGATGGAGACAGGGGGTCGGATTAGGATCGTCAGGCTCCTGATTACTCTGTGCTGGAGACAAAGTTGGAACTGCTTGATCCTGACCGATGTGAACTGGAGGTCGGGTCAGGGCTGCCGGACTCAGACCGCTGTGAACTGGAGGTCGGGTTGGGGCTGCCTGACCCGGACTGCTGTGAAATGGAAGAACTGTCAGAACTCCCGGGCTGATCTCGCTTTCGCTTACTTCTGGAAGACTCGTTGCTTTCTTGCCTGGGGTCTTTGATCTTTAGAAATTCTTCAGTGTCAATGTATTTTCCAACCCTCTCTGCGAGTTCAACCAAGGTTACCGGTCGATTTCTGTGAAACGACGTGGCGCACTTGGTGTGTTGAACTCCTGAGCAGAAGGCTATAATAGCGGCGGTTTCATCAAAATCATGGATGCCGAGCTTCTCTTTATTAAACTGACCAGTGAACTCCTTGAGGGCCTCATTATCCCTTTGTATGACTGTCAGTAGCTGCATGTCAGGCTTTGGCCATTCATGCATACCGATGAACTGGTTGATGAACTGCTTGCTAAGTTGCTTGAAACTGCGGACCGATCGGGGCTCCAAGGAGTAGAACCATTGCACGGCCAGGCCTTTCAAAGTGCTGGGGAAGGCTAGGCAGTGTAGTTCCTTGGAGTTGGTGGCTAGGGCCATCTGAGCCTTGTAGGTCCGGACGTGGTTGACCGGGCTTCCCGAGCCGTTATAGGGATCTAGGCAAGGCTGCTTAAATTTACGCGGGATGGCAAACCTTGTGATCTGGCTGGAGAACGGTGACTCTGTCTCGGTATTGGCCTGATTTTGAGCGCGGTTTTGACCAAGCTTTTTGGCCACTCTGTCAATCTGCTTCTGCAAGTCATTGATTCGGGCTTCCACTCCTTCCCGACCGGTATCTGAGGGGTTGGTCTGGTCGATGGAAGAGGCTTCTTCTTCATGGCGGTGTACTGTCCTCTGGGATCGGGCTTGGCTATGACTCCGGTTCATCGTATGCCTAGGGACAACTCGGCTCTTGACCAAGTGACCCTGGACTGATTCCCGGGCCATATGCTCCTACCTTTCCTCTCGGGCAGTACCCCTACTGTTGATGTCTCTGGCATCCTCAACGGGGGACGGGTTGGCTCAGGCACGTAGTCTGGTCAAGATTGGTTCCCGACCGTGCGCAACGTTCCCGGGTAGTTTCCCAGCCACTGGAGGACGGCTTTGCTGGGCCAGCAGGGCTTCGATCTGTTGCTGGATTTGACGCTGGCCCTCCAAGACTTGTGTGAGGGTCGGGGTGATCTGCTCAGATGTCATGACTGCCGCAGCCAGTGCCGGGGCCGGCGGAACATCCCGGTTGGCCTGCTGTGCAGTCTTCTCACTCTTCTTCGGAGGCATGGCTATCAGCTAAGAGATTTGTTGATGAAGAACTTGTCGTTCCCACAGACGGCGCCAAGCTGATGATGCCAAAATTTGGTTAAAGTAAATTAAAGCAATTTAAGGGGAGAGAGAGTGAGAGACTGGTTTTTTGTATGTGGTTCGGCCCTATTAATGAAGGTACCTACGTCCACGTGTGTGTCTGAGCACGTTCACTATACTGTAAAAGAGTCGGGGGCCTGTGGTGAACCAACAAGTCTGGAGCTACTGTAGGGCGGCCGGGCGTGTTGATGAATGCTATAGAGGTGCTGTGTAGGCTGAAAAGTCGGCCCCTTCAATGGGGGGTGAGAGGTCTCTTTTATAGATGTAAGAGACCTACTCGTACAAGGAAAAGGATACATAATCCAATTGATATAGATTGGCATTAATTGTAGGGGTTTCCTAATTGGATTAGGAAATAGTTTGCACTTTCCATTAGTCTTCTAGCTTGAGTAGGAAACTACCCGGAATGCTCGGGATCATGCCTGTGGGCACGGAAGAGATGTTCCCGCGGTGGGATGTGCCTGTGCGGACTTCCCGATCTGTTGGCCGGGTCATGGATGAACCGCTCGGGAGGCATCAGGTGGACCAACTAGCTCGGGATGATACTTGTCAGTAGTTACAGAATAGAACCGCTCGGGCATGGGCTGACTTTGGGTGTATCAATTTCTAAATACCTTGTCAGATGTACCCCTGTAACAATATATCATACTTTCAACCAATGTCATAATATATATTTCAATTGTTAAACATTTAGAACTAAATTTAAAATTTTAATTTAAAAGCGTGGTGTAAAATATACAGCGTGACACATACGTGTATATATGTTTTCCAAGAACAATCATCTGAGTCCAAACACTAAAAAGAGAGCCTGTAAGGCATATGTTGCAGTATCTTATCGTTTGAGCATGAGTAATGTTAAATCCACACAAAATAATCCTGGTCTTTGATTTTGCTGGGTCTCGTGTGAAACCCATATGTTCCTCACATGGGGACAACTAGAATCAATGACCATGATTATTTTATGTAAAATTTTATATAGATTTTTGGCATTAAATACCAAATTAGGAGAATTATTTGGTTCTAAGACACAAGGGAAAAATATTTGGGGATAAGTCCATGATTAGTGGACATTAGTAAACATAAGTCCTTTAACCTATATAATACCATAGGTTGTGACCATTACACCCTTGCCCTAACAGTCTCATGTCGCAATGTCAACATCTATTACCTCTTTCATCATCGGACTCTATCCCTCCATCGTCGGCGACGCTACGACCACCAATACTGCGCGACAACAAAAAGATAGCGCAGACGATGAGAAGTGATGGAATTAGCTGGTAGGTGATGGCGACAGAAGATAAGAGCAATGACGGCGACGATAGAGGGTGAGGGCGACAACGACGGCGAGAAGTCTTCTTCGCAATGGTGGAGATCACGAGTTGCTTCGATTGGGAAGAACAGAGTATCTATGGCAACATGGAAGGCAGTGAAGTCACGGCTTGTTGGGCTGCGGTGAGGCTAGGGTTTGGGTGGTTATTTGGGGTTATTTTGGATGATTTGAGAGATTGTCACAAATGGTGTTCGGGTACTTTTTTTCTTTTTTTCTTTTTTTTTTAAACATATTTTTTTGTGAAATTTATCAACAAAAAAAAAAGTTAATAAACTTTCTCAAATTTGTTTGTTAGAATATTGTAATTTCACTGAGTGCCACAAACTACTTGATAAATTTCAAAAAAGTTCACAACTTTTTTAGTGTTGAAACTCTCTTTAGATTTGTGATTTATTTCTCTATCTCTCTCTCCTCTTTCTGGATCTAGCTCCTCCATCCTCTCTTATTCGATCACACAACTTCTATACTCCAAACAATACATAATTAATACTCCAACAAAATTTCACAAACTTTTTTAGTGAAATTTCATGACTTTTTTTTTTGTGAAATTTAGCAACTTTTTTTTTTCCCCCAGAATTTCTTACAAACAATGTTACTTTCTTGGTAGATCTCGTCAAATAGATATAAGAAATATAATTTCTACCTAAAAACAATGTGTAGATTGGAAGTTACGAATATTTGAAGCATGAAAAAACTTTGGAAAAACTGTTAAGAGGGTCCGACGAAGTCGCCGGAGCTCCGACGAGGTCACCGGAGCCCAGACGAGGTCTTGGTGGGGGTCGCCGGAGGTCCAGCGAGATGATCGGAGGTCCAGCGAGATAGTCGGAGTTCATGATAGTGTCGCGCCTATTGTGTAGCAATTTTAGCAAAATGGTGAGGGTAGTTTAGTCAATTGAAGGGAGAGAGAACTTATAACTAAACTTTTTGCTTGTTGGACCTAATACTAAAACATTACCCTAAAATAGATTTATCACCAATTGCCCCCAATTTTATATAAATCTAACATTATTGTTTGAGCTTATATATAGCCGTAAAGGGTTAGGAAGTCCAACATTGCACCTGGCAAGTAGCCAGCCCTATGGGCCTTATTATCCATGCAAAAAAGTGGGCCTAGATTTGAGTCATATTTTTAATTTTATGGAACAATTGGGTCATTTTAATTTATTTTTTTCTCTTTTTGGTGGTGATAGTATTAGGGTGAGTCTAAATACACTATATTTTTTTATTAAATATACTATTTTTCTTACAAAATTTTTATCTTTTAATATTACAAGATGATGTATTTAGTAGAAAATGTAGCGTATTTAGTTCCACCCTATTATTATTATGATTATATATATATATACACATACATACATACATGCACACACTTGGGTCATTTTCTCTGATCAGTAAAACAAATGCAAGAATTAAATACATGGGTCTGGGTGGGGTGGAGGGGGGGGAGGTCGAACGTTGTTGTCTCTTTCTACATTGATCTGTTCTGTGATTTGACAGTAAAAGTTCCTTCTCTAACGTGACTGGACCAGAAGAAAAGCCAAACTGTTAAAATTAAGCATAGCGATTATGATAAGACTATACCTATTATCCACTGCGGTCCAGCCTTCCAGGGGTTGGAAAAGGTGGACTTCAATTCCTTATGGGTCATGGTTTGTGTTCTTTTGGTGACATCATACTAGCCCACTGGCCCCATAGCTTCATTTGATGGATTAATTTTTGTTTGGTAAAAAGGAAGTTTAAGCATGAGGATTTTTCACTATTTGTGGGTCTAGAATTACATATCTCGCTGCAAAGGGAGTATAGTTGGTTTGGAGTCAAGTTGAGGTCTTAGTCTCCTTCCAGTTGGTTTAGGTTCAAAAGTTTATAAAGTGTAATTTTTTTAACGTAAATTTACCATTGTGCCAATAAAGACACCTCATTTTTTTTTTTGGTAATCGGGGTGTCCGGGCCAGCTTGTGCGCACCTTGACTAATCCCCCGAGGCCACGCTCCCCATGACTCGAATACTATACATCTTGAGTAGTACACCGAAAAAGCTTACCACTCAAAAAAAAAAAAAAAAAAAAAAATCCCTCACGTTTGCACAAAATTACTTGTTAAGTAAATTGTTACAATTGAAGAGCACTCAAGGAAACTTACAAGAGGCAGGCGAAAAATAAATGATTAGGCAGCATCTAAATTATATGCATGTACCATATACTATACGTGAACTACAATAGAAACTAATAAAAAAACATGAAACCCTGACTAATATTATCATAGGTTAAGATACATAAGAAACTGATCACTGAATTTGTGATTATCCCCAAAAAAAAAAAAGCTCAACTTTATGTATAATTCATGTGCAAATGTGAGTAGATGCATGGGATTGTCCTAATTACTATGGCAAAGCAACTTCCTAGGTCTAAACGTGAACCTTTTTCTGGGTTATGTCCCATTGTTCACAACTTTCTTTCTTTGATACTTTAATATACGAGTAATAGTATGCTTCTCAAATCCAAATTTTAAAACTGCATTTTAAATGATGTGATAATGGACCCACTGAATTATGATTAGAGGATGTTGAAGTGACACCACAGCGGTCTCACTGCCATTACCCTATATCATTTGTGAACATTTTCTGAATTATATCATTTGTGATGTGAACTTAAAATTTAGATATGAGGAGCACATCATTACTCTATATGTAGATGTCATTTTGTTGTACTTGTAACATGCCAATTGTGATAAATGCATTCGACTACTAAGATGCAATCTTGGTCTGGTCCCCTCTCACATTGGACGCTTTTAAGGTTTTGTTTGGTTCTTGAATTTAGTGAGGAAAAAGAAAAGAAAATATAGAGGAAAATATTTTTCATTTGTTTTGTTAATAAGGAAAACGATGAGAAAAATAGAAAAGAGGAGATTCACTTACGAAATAAAGTAAACATTTTGAATGCTGTAAGTCATTTCCTTTCCTTTATTCATATGCTACAATTATATTTTAAAAATTTTTGATTTTTAATATTAGTTAAGCATGAAGAAAAACATAAGGGAAAACACGAGAAAATTAGTTTTCCTTTCCCTTTTCTTTTCCATCACGGAATCCATGAACCAAACAAAGCCTTAGAGTCTAGAGGGTGTCATTAGTTTTATAATCTTTTCTTTTCTAGGAGAAACAAGAACTTCATTCACAAGGAAACCTGTTACAATAAAGGTGTTATCAACTAATCATCTATAAGTAACTAGTGATTGTCTTACACTCTTACCTAACTAAGAGGCTTGACATATATGTGTACAATTGGTAAATTTACAACAGCCCTTTTCTGCTTGTAAATTCGTTTCCAGGGATTACCACACACACCTCCCTCCCCCCCCCCCCAAAAAAAAAAAAAAAAAAACAAAAACAAAAACAAAAAAATTGAGGATCAATCAATGAATCCACTTTATTAACAAAAATAACTATTTTTTGCAGCAACAGGAGTTAACAAGTCAATTCAGGTTGTGTTCGTGGGGCAAAATCTAAAAATCATGAGAACTGACAAACAAGGGGATTTGAAAATAGTAAAATTCAACTCACACAAATTGGTTGCTGCATATACAGGGTTTCAAATGAAAACGCTTGGAAGCTAAAGCTGGCCATTAGGAATTAGAAAGCATAGTAGTTGCAGAATTTTCACCTCATCATTTCGCTATCGAGTTATGGAAGAGCATAGTTCTTTTCTGGGGGACCAAGAAGACATATGGAAGGGTTTGTTTTCTTTTTGCAAATGGAGGAAGAAGAACATTAATATGCCATTTAAGTGAATATTTCATCTAAAAGAAATGATCCAATCTGGAAACTACAATATTTTTACTAACAGCTAAGTTTTTCATGCATTTCGTGAGGGGGAAAAGAAAAGGAAAACTAATTTCCACCTATTTTCCCTTGTGTTTTCCTTCAGGCTTAAATAGCATTAAAAATTAAAATTTTCTAAAGTATAACTCTAATATATGAATGAAGGAAATTCAAATGTTTGATTTATTTCTCTATTTATTCTCTTTTCTTTCCTATTTTTCTCAACGTTTTCCTTGTTAACCAGACAAGGGAAATGGTTTCCTCTATGTTTTCTTTTTTCCTTTTCTTTTTTCCTTACTAAATCCAATAACGAGACAAAGCCTAAAGAATGTGACTTGATCAGACAGACACAAATAGTGGCGGAGGGTGAGACCTTTCTTCGGAAGGGCCAAACACACCTAAATAATAATTTGAAAGATATTTATATCAATGAAAGGCGCAAGCATAAGAGGACTTTGTAACTAAGATCCTATTTGGTTGTGTGGAAAGGAGATTTTATTATACTAGAATTTAAAATAAAAACAGAAAATTGCTGCTTCTGATTTAAGTTATTTTTCAGCTTAATTAAAGTGGATTCGATTTTTTAAAAGACTGAAAAAGTGTATGCCAAACAGACTCCAAGCTCTTAATAATCTCAGATAAGTGGTTGCTAGTCCAAATAAGCCGATCTAACCAAACTCTTTGGTCAAAGCTCAAAATAAAAAAATAAAAAATAAATAAAAGGGCAGCCCAGTACTCGAGGCTCCTGTCATTACAGGGTCTGGAAAGAGTGAGATGTACGCAGCCTTACCTCTACAAGCAGAGAGGTTGTTTCCATATTCAAACCCGTGACCTCCAGGTCACAGTGGAGCAACCTTACCATTGAGCTGAGGCTAGATCAATCAAAATATTTCACTAGTTGGAGTTTGATAAAATTTTGGTAAACAAATAACTTTAATATTTCTAACCAAGTCCCTTGTGGCCGAGTGGTAAGCTTATTGGGTGTACTACCCAAGAGGTTTAGTGTTCGAGTCATGGGGAGCGTGGCCACTGGGCGCCTCTAGGCCTTGGGGGATTAGTCGAGGTGCGCGACCAGGACACCCCCGATTACCAAAAAAAAAAAAAAAACTTTAATATTTCTAACTTTAGCAATTTCTACTGTCGAATTGGAGAGCAAAAGATAATAAATTATGAATAATTCTATGAACCGCAATGTTTTTTTTTTACCACATGTGACACTGGGATCAATTTCAATTATAGTGGGATCACTTGATTTTTATCGAAAGTTATTCTAGGTGATCCCATTGTCACAGTGTTGACTGTTGAGAACTAAAAAACTTAGAAACCACTACATTACCTATAAATAATATGTTAAATACTAAGTAATTCTTGTGTTTATGTAAGAGAAAATTCAGAGAAACAGTCTTGAATCAATTGCAGACTCGAACTTTAATAACACAATGCTTAACTCAGCCTTGATTTATTTTACATTCTAAACTCAACATTTACTTGCAGTGAAACAATACTTGCATCGACTAAATAGAATGTACAAAAATTGTGGACCATCCACCCACTCCATAAACACCTGTTTTAGTAACGCTTTACACGAATGGTGACGAAGCTGTCCACAACCATCAGGGGTCCACAAATTATGCCCCATCAGAGGTTGATGCTACTGCAGGTCATGTGAATGGCGACTGTTGGTTAGGAAAATATTGACATTATAAAAAGTAGACAAAGAGAAAGAGCCCAGATAGGCAGTTCCATGGCTTTGTTCTCTTCTCTGCTGGAGTTATCTGTTTTATAAATTAACTTTTTAACCATAAATAGATAAGCATCTATATATATATATATATATATTTGCAATATATACTACAATATAGTCATTACCTCACGACCTTCATGAAGGAACATCCCATGGACTTCCCTTGAAATGTGTATCTGTCCCACCAAAGATAAGAAAAAAAGAAAAAAAAAAAAAAAATTTAAAAGTGTATGTACCTTTATGTAGATAGGAACAAGATTTGAGCTAGTAGTTCATACACAACAGGACATTAAAAAGTACTACCAATTTTCCTCTATATCACCCACTATAGAAAATCTCCTCCATGCTCCCCAATTTTTCTGCACATTCTAGCCATTTTAGCTAGCCTTTTTTGAAGAGACTACTCCAACCATATGCTCCCTATTTTCGCTATCGTTGAATTTTTTATTATAATTTTGAAGATCTGACCAATTAAAATTTAAAAACTTGTGTACTGTTACAATTTGGAGAGACTCCCTCTTGTGCCTCGGGTTTGAGGAGCCAAACTTGGCCTCCCTAAAATGGCGAGGCATATAGGGAGTATCGTAAGAGCCACAAAAGGTTACTTCGGCTCTACATTTTGCTTAAGAAGCTAAAATGGGGAGCCTGTTAGAGATGCTCTTACAACTTTTCATGGTATGATCTGAGTGTAATCCAGCGCGCATCCACTCACATTCCAATCCTATTGACTAAGCAATACGTCGATTTTAATTAAACTAGGTCACAGATACTAGTGGTCTAACACGCAAACATGACATTTACAATCTTAGACTACGACAGCTTAGCTTAATCGGTAAAGCATTTTGGTTTTACAGACACGTCTCATGTTTGAGTTCAAATCTTCATGGAAGTTTAAGTAACTTCAATATTCAGGGCAATAGCTAATTCTCTCTCTCTCTCTCTCTCTCTCTCTCTCTCTCTCTCTCTCTCTCTCTCTCTCTCTCTCTCTCTCTCTCTCTCTCTCTCTCTCTCTCTCTCTCACGCACACATATTAGTAGAACCTAAATTCTCTCCACACTCTTATCATTAAGCAAGAACCACAAGGTTCAAAGAGGCCATGGATGTCCCTGCAGGAATCGACTGGTTTGACCATCCTTTTCGAAGATATTAAAGGATGAGCCAGGAAAATACAAGTGCAAAGTTATGGTCCTTCCAAGTCAGTGTGAAATGTTTTATAAGTTTGCTATACAAGGACCTGGATCGAGAATCAAGTTCAAACACAATCCACCACCACACAATCATGAGGTGTCAAAACACAACTAAATGGTATCCACAAGCGAAGCAGATAATAAACAGTTGTGTGGTGTATAGAACCTAGAATGGTTTAAGGATCAGCCACCAAGCGTAAACATTATTGCCCCCGTACAATTGGATGCTTCTGAATCAGAATACACAGCATGTGGTTGACACTTGTTTTCCACCTGCTTAGTGATCAATTAGAGGCAGAGATGCTAACCCCATGCCACTTACCTGAATCTACATTTGAGCCAATCATATGGTGACAAAAAAGTTAGAAGGCTGGGTCCTTCATGCTTTAATATCCTAAATTTTGGAGGAAATAGATTACTGAAACTATTCAGCCATCACTCTCATTAGATATTCAGGTCAAATAGATAATAGATACTTAAAAGTGTACCAACAAACCGTAATGTATATCTAGAATATTAACACAAAATTTTCTCTGACTTCTAATCGAAAATGCATCTAGTGGAAGGGAAGTTTCCTGTTTCCCTTTCAGACTTCATGAGGCGTAAACTAAGGGAATCGATACATGAACGTGTGTGAATGCGCATGCGTCTCCCCATACACACCCCTTTTTAATGCAACTTGGACTCTCTGAGAAAAGATAAAATAAAATAAAGAGAGTTGATTCCCCTCGTGTTAGTGACTGTAAAAATGTCCCACCTTGTATTTTAGCTTATTGGTGGCTTCCCATAAAGAGATTAAACACATACATTCTTTATTAATGTTTTTGGGTAGGTACACTGTACGCATCACCTACATTTACTTGAGTACCACTACAGCGTCCTAGATTTCTCTGAGTCATTTTTTTCTATCCATGTAAGAAGTTGGCATAAACAACAAGCCTTTGGGAATTTTGTATCCTAATTTTTATACCACTCAACCAAGAACTGGTGCCTCTTTACCCACTATGACTACCTTCCAACGAAATGACCATGCAATGCATCGATAAGAAACAAATTTCCATAGTTTCGATCAGGACATCATTTTCAGAGTGCATTTTCTTTACCTGTTGATAAACGGTGTTGCGTGTGCTTATGGTAAAGTAGTACTCCCTCCGTCCCCTTTTTTGAGTCTAGTTTCACTATTCCAAGTGTCTCAAAAATAGTCAATTTTTCCGTAAATTATTTATTTTGAGATGATTTTGACAAACTTTTCTACAAAAACTAATGTAAATCTTTTAATTCGTGGATTTTTTATATTTTTTTTGGACATAAATGCACTAATTGCTTATCCGATTAAGAGGCATAAATGCCCAAAATGAACTCAATAAATGGGACGGAGGGAGTACTACATAGATTACTCCAATTAGAAAACTATAGGCTACAGAAGTGAGATTAATATTGTATAGTTAGTTCATGGCCTGCCATTCGAACTCAAACAATTGAAGCCTAGCTGTAGCCACAAAAGTACATGGGAATAGACACAAAAAAGGTAAAAGCCCAATGACAGTTATTCCAAATTTACTGAAGCATGCATTTCACCATATCTAAGAGTTAAGGCGCTTACAGTTATGAGCATCAACTTTGACTGGTTTCTGATTTTAAGAAATTGAAGTGAAAATGGATGAGATCAAATCCTATATTTAAATTATCTAAAATAAACCATCACAAGTTTGAGAAAATGGCAAATCATTGGAGAATCCACCATAGACAGTTTTAAGTCTAAATGTAGTTCCAGCTGGAAAACCAGCTGGAAATGGAAGACAGTTATACAGCATATGATTATGGTTTGTAGGTTTCTCAGCTTTGTTGACTTATTCTATTGGTTCCAGATTCGATTCGAGATTAAGAAGTCTTTTGACGACCCAAAAGTTCAACAGCTTCTGTAGACAAATATCTATTGGCTGCTTGGTTTCATTTATAATCAGGTAATAAACCGAATCAAGAGGTACCAATCTCAGTTAAAAGGGAGTTCGCTTTTCAATTGGAGTCCACGACAACCATTCTCACAGAAAGTATATTTCCTTTTTAATTCTCCATTAATGAGATATATTTCAAAATTTAACAACACAATGAGTTAATCCCTTGTTATCCGTGAATTATCAAATACTTTTGTAGAGATATCTGGTCCCATCAAGGATGGTTCTGTAGATCATGTCTATACACAATTAACATATTCTCGTTTGTCAGTTCTCTCCTATTCCTATAGATGCTTGTGGGGTGTACCCAGGTTCTTCAATGCTGAGAGAGCTGTACCTACAGAGGCCTCATCAGTGAACGAATATATTGATATACAATGAAAAGATGCATAGTATAATAGGAGCATGACTGGCTAACAATGAAGAAAGATGACTTGATAACACTTGGCAAGATTGACACCCCACACCAAAAAGAAATGCCAGAAGATTTTGGGGTCAAACCCCTACATGGTGGCTACTGGCTACATGGCAATGATTGACCACAGATAGTTTCAAACTAGTTCGTTCTAATGCCACAGCTAAGGAGCATAACACAGCACAATTGATCAACTTAAAACTGAAGTTTTGGGCATAACTGCAATAGGATTCCAATCCCAACAGAGCATGGCCTGTTTGAAGTACTGTACAATTCTGCATTCCACCAAATAGCAACAGATGCAAACAATTAAACAAAAAATATAAAGATATTTATGAGGTTATAGTAGCGTATCAGATAATGGTCCTTTTCACAATCCAAACATAAGTAAACAATGAATAGAGAGAGTTAGAGACTCCATTTTAATTAGAATTTATTATGAATGATGGACATACCATAAAGCAATAAAGCATTATGATTGAACTTTTTGGGTCCCTAATGAAAAAAGATCTTCTTGCTTGTCTTATTGTTTTTAGTTTCATTAGGGTCCGATAAAATATTCTTAGGGGCCCTCCTATTCATGCAGGCCTTTTAAGCTATTACCTAATAAAATGACATTATGAGAATAAAAATCTATGTTTATCCCATCCCATGTAAATAAGTGCATGTGCATGAACATGTCCAACAAGGCATATGCCTGAAATACACATATTTCTCTAATCTTAACAAGTACATTACTCCACTGAATGTTTTAGACATGCTGTAAGTTGTGCCTCCAAGAGTTGTTAGGTGCAGAAACAAACCATTATGTAGAAAATGAACTAGGTATTGAATTCAACCTTGTATAGGAACATAAATGCGTGGTTCAGATGAAATCATCAGCAAGTGGGGTCCTGAATGCTCTTGGCACTTGTCCACATGATTCGATCTTGACAAAAAAATAGCCATCCGAAATCTTGTAGCTTTCTCTATGTTGCTCTCTACCCGATTCTATCCTAGGAAGCACGGACACTTCTAAGAAGGTAACGTGTCGACGTGTCATGTCATGACACTCCGTGGACACTATACATATTGTATCATGTACAACTTTTTAAAGGATTTGTCGTGTCACCATATCCATGTCGGCGTGTATATCCATGCTTAATAGCTTCTATCTCACACCCTTAAATAGCGACTAGGCTAGTTAACAACAGCCAACTTCTCCCATCCCCTCTTCACAACCAACGTGATTAACACCAAAGTTTCTGAAGAAAGATCAAAAAATGAAGGTAAGCCAAAAATCTGTTGAACTGAAATTGGGAAGACCAAACCTACCCTCAATACTGTCTAAGTTCATCCTTGAATATGTTTATTGCAGTTACTTGGTTGGATGCATCGTAAGTTCAGGCAAAATAGCACTGAACCACTGAAGGACTTTCACTTTGGTAAGTCAAGTACGAATGTCCGTTGAACCATTTTGTTTTCATTTTTTGTACTTAGCATGAACAATGTTAAGAGTCATTATCTAACAAATCCAACCATGCTACTATGTAGAAACAGCATCAAACCTTAAAACACCCACCATACATTTTTTTTCCAAGATGCATTACAACAAACACGCACTCTTAAATTCACCGGCCAAAATTCTCCCATGGTAAACTTACCATTACCGCCAATTACTTTTTACATTTCTTCTATCAGGAAATTCTTGTATTTCTCTTTCAGGGCGGCCGTCATTTGACGAACAGCAATACTACCCAAGGTCAAGCAATGGCACTAAGCTCTTAGGCAAAGCACAGAGAGACAACTATCTTCGAAACTCTTTTGCCAGCCTAGAAGCAGCCAGAGCAGAAGAAGAAGATTTTGAAGAAGAATCATCAGCTGAAATTTCTGAGCTCTTCCATGGATTCCTTACCATTGGTACCCTTGGTTTAGAAACTGCCATCACTGGCTCATCAACACCCACATTCACCATCTCAGTTGAGAACATAACTGAAAAGGAAACGGAAATAACAGAGAATGAACTGAAGGTGATTAATGACGAGTTGGAGAAGGTGCTATGGGCTGAAGGTAAAGAAGATAGTTGCTACGAGTCATCAGGGAGAAACAGTCATGTTAGTGCCGGACGAAGCAGTCATGGGAGCACCATTACACTTGGTGGCAAGTCAATAGAGGGTTCAGAGACCAGTGGCAATGGACAGATGGTCTGTCCACTCCAGGGCTATCTTCTGGGGTCAGCTATTGAATTGCCAGAAACAACAGCGGCAAAGAAGGAACATAGAACATCGCTTGGAGAACTGTTTCAGAGGACGAAGTCAACCGAGGAGTTGTATGGGGAAAAGCGAGCAGAGAAAGAAACTGATAAATCTGCTGTGCATCTCATGAAAAAGATGCTGAAGAGAAGAATGCTTCATGCTTCCTCTCGTAGTTCCAACGCTGCGACTGGGGGAAATATTGACTCTGCTTCAACTGAGACAAAACTGCACAAGGTATGGATACTATTACCAGACACTTGGATCATCTGTAAATGTCCAAAATGGAAGAGACGGATGCTTTCTAGATCTAGACATTGAATCCTCGATATTAATATTGAGATAAAGGTTTTCATACACTTGTAACTGAATCTCCCCAATCTTTAATATCTTCTAAAAAATGAAAATGTCAACATCAGGTCAAGTAAATTTTCCTCCAAGTGATGTTACAAATCATGGGTCTTTACCTAGCATTGGAAGAGAAGATGATGTTATAACATAGACATAACTTAATGCTATAAATAGTCCCTAATCCCTATTCCTGATGAGTAGAGCTTGGTTTATAGCTTACCAGACAATCACATAAAAGGTCTTATCGAAGGGGTCACAAGCAACTTGAACCATTAAAAGCAAGAGACTGGTCTCCAACTAATCTAGGAATAAACAAGATTGAGTTGTATGTAGGTTTAATATCAGCCAATTGACGTCTTTCCATCATTTCTATACATCGAATATGTGTATCACCTAGTCTTCAAGGCTTCTTATTGAATTTGTATCCCGTAAAATGCATCTACACATCCATGTTATGAGTTTTCAATTGAGTTCCCTCATTCAGTGCTTTGAGGCTTGCAGATATTAAACATGTTCCACAAGAAAGTCCATCCTGAAAGTTCAACAGCTTCACAAAAAGCTGATAAGACACACAAGAAAGAGAAAAAGAGCAACATCACCTATGAGGTGGGGTATAACAATGAAGAACAGACTCTCTCGGATGAAGATATAGTGATAGTTCCTCGGAGAGTCCTCCCAAAAGATGGCATACAATGCTTCAAGAGCCAGTATAACCCACCGAAAGTCAGACTCAGCGGAAGAGATTCAACTGGGAACAAGGAATGCTGGATTAAAACAGACTCAGACTGTAAGTACTCATATCTGCATCAAACCCACAATTCTTTATGGAGTGCAACACTTGGAAGCCAGCATTTTACCACCACACCAACCCATGGCTCCTTATTTTTATATTTTCACTCTAGATATATGTATATGTATGTCCATCAAAATGTTATTTGCTTGCTTTTGGATATTATGACCTTATCCCTGCTAATTGAGAGCACGGAAGGCGCTAACATAGACCTTATCCTAGCATTTTGATATCTAGCCTGACCCAATTCCATGGTTCATGTTGCAGACTTGGTATTGGAGCTCTAGAAGATAGAAGTTAAGAGTGGTATTTGTTGCAGACTTGGTGTTTGAGTTCAAAAGGGCAGAAGAAGCACTGTTGCGTATTGTATCTAGCTTATGGACATTGAATAGTCAGCATTATTATGCGAGTAAGATTATCCTTATTGTGATTAGTGCTATTTATGTTTGAATGGGTGTGTCATAATGAAGTTGAGAGGAATTAAAGAATAAAAGAGGTCATCCTCTTATTACCTTGTAAGCAATCTATGTAAAAGGGTCTACTCCTTGGTAGTAGAGATAATTCAGTATTTCTGTAAAGTTTGATACATTAGTATTAGCTCTGCTCTGCTCTCTCTCTCTCTCTCTCTTGCAAAGGCAGACGAACAGATTTAGGGAAAAAAGAAAAATCAGGCATAGGCTGGTAAAATGAGCCGAGCTGAGCTTTAGATCGATTTAATTTATGGTGTGCTTGAACTAAGTTCAGGCTCATGGCAAGCGCAGCAGACACGATCAAGAATAACTTTAACATCAAGTAACACGTAGTACTCTCTTCTGTGACATTTATCTTCTGGTAACCAGGTTTTATGCTTGTACGTACAACATTTTCATGGATGAAATACCCTAAATCCTCTAAAGGTATACAAGTTGATGGGACAATTAAGCACATCTAAATGAAGACTCGAAGCCACCTTGGTAGTGGACCTAGTGGTCAATTGCTACTTGGCTTACTCCTAAGCACTGTTTTAAAAACCGGACTGAACCGGCCGGTCGAACCGGTTGAACCGTCGACCGGAACCGCGAGCGAACTGGTTTGAACTGGGAACCGGGAATAATGGTTGAACCGTTTGAATTTTTTAAAACCGGTAGAATTTACGGTTGAACCGGTAAAACCGGTAGTTGAACCGGGAACCGGTCCTTTTTTGTATTTTTTTTTTGTTTTTTATATATATTTTTTATATTTTTAATTATTATTAATATTTATGACGTCATGGTTCAACCGTCCGGACCGGCCGGTTGAACCGGTCAACCCGTGAACCGGTCATCTTTCCGGTTCAAGGACCGGTCCGGTTTTAAAAACATTGCTCCTAAGTGGTTGGTTTGCTAGTATGTCGAAGCTTTGGTAGCGCTTATCGATGCCACCGGCTCGGTGTCCACCAGTGCCTTTGGTGGGGCTGGGTTTGGCTATGGCTTCACTGACTTGAAGGAGCACATATAGTCCCCAGCTTTGCAAACGCATTTATGCCCCACCTGTCATTGGTTGATTCCTGGTGGCTAGGGTGCTACCCCGGTTACCCTTAAAAATAATGAAGACTCAAAAGAATGAAAGAAAACATCTAACATGTTAAGAGTCCCCATTTGGAAAAAGTCAGGCACTCGAAAAGGTAATGTGTTTTTCCCATCGAATGCTTAAGTGGAAAGGTTTGTAGCTCGGTGGTCTTTTATTTGAATCTATTTTTATACCTTAAAGCCATACACTTTTTGTATCTCCAATAGAACATTGATCAGTGTCTGGGTCATGAAAATCTGTAGCAGCAGCAAAAGTACACGGAAATTTGACAAGAAACAAATTTTCAAAAGAGTATAGGGGGAAAAAATTTCACCTCGTACTAACAAAAATCAGTTCAACTATCCAAGGATGTTTTAATAATATCGCTTGCACCTCTAATTTTCACTTTTCCGAGAGATGAATTGCAACAAGATATCCAAAGAAGAGTTTAGATATATCCCAACAACAAATAAATGGAACACATATTAACTTGGTCTGAGTCAGTCCAAGAAGATTATCTATCTAAAGTTTCCATGATTTTAGGGAAATCAAATCACTCTCATTATTGATAAGTATGAAATGCAACCACTACATTAGAAATGATGGATAGAGATTGGGAAATAAAATACGAACAATTGTAATTGCAAAGCTTGTCAAATGCCAGGAAATGAGAGCTTTCTCATCAAATATTAAATGTATAATGGAAAAGGGTTATCATACTAGCAAGCAGAAATACCAGTCTCATGCTTGATAAAAAAGGTGTAATTCAAGATATGAATCGTGTTAATTGAACTGAAAGCCTATCAATTTCAATTTGCAGGACAAGACACAACCGGTTTATGGATCATATTGAAAATCTAGATGACCTAATTGCTTGCCATCAGATCAAACTGACTTGACCTGTTCATAATAAAGATCTGTAAAAAAAAAAAAAAAAGTAGCTGGTTATGGTTGAAACGTCTATCGAACTTTGAAGACATAGTAACTCAAAATCAATCTATGAAAATTAACTGGAAAAAAAAAAAAAAAATCTAAACCTTCGCTAGGTTTCAGAGAAAATGTGGACAAAGTAAATGGAGAAAAATAAAAAAAATAAAAATAAAAATTTGTCCACTCACGTGAGCCTTGATTGACTATCTGGATCGATTGAACTGTGTTTTCCGACCTGTTCCATCCTTTTTTCCATAGACTTTAGCACCACAGAGTATTCGATTGAATTCTCGATGTTTTGAATTTCACTTTCCTTTGGTTCCTTGGTTTTCTAGGCCACCAAACAGAGAGTAAATATTTGAGGCTCCATCCAAACAGTTCAATAAATATAGATTTATTACAAAGAAGTTATATATATATTGTATACATAGGCACATATATATATATATATACATAGAGAGAGAGAGAGAGAGAGAGAGAGAGAGAGAGAGAGGCTCACATACGCAACACTTGCCTGGTGAATGAATTTGTAAATGACGGCAAGATCGAAGGTTCTGGAATTCCCAATCACAGTGATCACTATTTTGTTTTTTGTGTAAAATTATCGGAGAAAAATGATTAAAATTTGAACGGAGGGAGAAAAAATGTGAACGGAGAGAGAATTCGTTTTGGCGCCTTTTCAGTACCGCGTTTCAAACCGAACTTTTCAGTATAGCTACACCACTGTTACCTTTTTTTTTTTTTTTAGAACTTTTCGTTTAAAATGAAGCTGATTCTATAATTTCTATAAGGTCTTTTTTTTTTTTTTTTTTTTAAGTAATATTTGGGACACAACCTTCATACAACTTTCATACAACCTTCTCAAAAGATATGTCTATCTCTCTCCTATGATGTCACTGGACCCCACAGTGACATAGGAAAGAGATAGACACATCTTTTGGAGAGGTTGTATGAAAGTTGTATGAAGGTTGTGTCCCAAGTATTACCTTTTTTTTTTGTTTCTTCCTCTTTTTAAATTTAAGTGTTTGATGAATGTCTATTTCTTCCACAAACTCTTTTCAAATCAGATTAATATCTCTCTTAAAATTGGTTTTAAAACCTGCATAAATCTGATTCTCATAAAAATGAGATGAAAAATTGAGAGTTGGACTGAACCGGATCTTGTTTTAAACATTCTAAAGAGAGCGTTTTTGCTCACCCAGACTTTCACTTGATGACATGTGTCCCATTTAATTTCCATTTTGCCCTTGTATTATTTATATAATTACTGGAATGAAACACATGTCACCCGATGGAGATTTTGGTGAACAATGGAGGCAATGGTGAGGATCGAACAACATCCCGTTTGAGGTATTACCCAACTTTATTGAGACAGTTTTGTTTTTTTTTTTTACATAGTTAATTTAGACTAAATTATGTAGTTTGGTTTTTCTCTATGGGTAATTCTTGGAACACAACTTTCATACAACTTTCACACAACCTCCTAAATGATGTGTCTATCTCTCTCCTGTGTCACTGTGGGGTCCAGTGACATCGCAAGTGAGAGAGAGACACATCTTTTAAGGAGGTTGTGTGAAAAGGCACTTCAGTGCAGTTAAAACTGTCCAGTTGGTGCTGTTCTCCTCACAGGTGAATAGTAAAACTGGGCAGTTTTATAAAAACTGCTTTTGCAAAAGCAGTTTTACTGTTCAATTGTGAGGAGAACAGCACCAACATGGCTATTTTTACTGCACTGAAGTGCTGTCCGTGTGAAAATTATATGAAAGTTGTGTCCCAAGAATTACTCTTTGCTAGACATTGCTTCTCTACAGTCCACACAACTGTACCAACCATGTTATTGCAATTCTACATTATTTTGGTAAAATTTACTATGCATTGTCAATAAGTTCGCTCTTCAGTTATAAAATATTATTTAGGTGACACAAAATTATTCACCCTCCATTGATTGAAAAGGTTGAAAGCTTAAAACTGAATGTAATGATTTTGCTAATTTCATTCACCCTGTGTAATGTGAGAGCAATCACTTTATGCAAAATTGATAAAAGTTAATCCAAGATCATTCGTAGCAAGTTAGAACCCCACAAAAGTTGGTTAAACTCAGACAAGAAGTTTAAGAATTAATAGCTCAAGGTGGAAAGTGCCTAAAATCCACATTTTGAGTTGTCGGAATTACATTAATTAAGAATTGAATGTTGTTACAATGACATTTGTTCCAATGGGCGGTATAGAATTATAGAGTAGTGCTACACACACACTTTTTGACACATAACTTTAAATGCAAGTATCATGTGCTATATAAATGGTGCACAAAAAATTGTGAAAAATTCAAATAACACAAAGTACATGTATTTGGTTATCAAAAAATAAAAATAAAAACAAAATACATGTATTTAAAGCATAGCATGTCAAAAAGTGTGTTAAAAAAAGTGTGCCAAACATTTCTATTATAGAGTGCCATTACTCCGCTAAAACCTAAGTTTTTTCATGAATGCAATCTGGTAAACAATGGCACATACTCATGTACAATGACCTATGATATCAAATCTTAAGTCAATATGGATCCACTGCGGCATCTATACCTTGATTTTTCTTTCTTTTTTCCTCCACTTTTATTACTGCCCAGCTGTGTGGGACAACCAATACCTGTAACAATACAGTATATATGCATCCCCTAGTTCCACGAGCGCGCACACACACAGAGAGAGAGAGAGAGAGAGAGAGAGAGAGAGAGAGAGAGAGAGAGAACAGGACTTTGTAAGGATACATTTGTCCATTTAAAGTTGAATATGTGGAATAAAACCGAATGAATACCATCTGTTGGGAAGAATAGTGGAACAGAACAAATAAACCAAACAGGGGACTTAATTATATGACACTAGCATGTACTGTCCATGAAATCCACCAACAAATCTTGAACCATGCCTCTATCTGGCATCTTCCCAGCAGCACCATAAATTGGAGCAAGCCCTCCACTTATCGGACCCGGGTTCTCTTTTACCTGAAACATAAACAAATCATCGAACTTTAAAATAGAGTAGTGCATAACATCTCTTCCATTGCTGGAACATACTAATCAGTTAATTCAGCTACTGTAATCCAAACAGCTCATATTCACACTATTGGACTTCTGAGGTTATCAAAACAACCACCACCAAAAAAAAAAAAGGGTAATTCTTTGGTGACAACTTTCGTACAACTTTCATACAACCTCCTAAAAGATGTGTCTATCTCTCTCCTGTGTCATTGTGAGATCCAGTGACATCACATGAAAGAGAGAGACACATATTTTTAGGAGGTTGTATGAAAGTTGTATGAAAGTTGTCACCAAAGAATTACTCAAAAAAAAAACCCAATTTCACTTCTTCTGAAGAGCAACTTACAGTTTGTACAGAGTCCCTTAGATCCTTGAGGAAGTCATCCACAACTAGTACATGTTGAAGGGTCACGCATATATGAATGCTGACAAACACAGAGTACAGAAAATCAGATAAGAAATCATATCTAGCCTCTCAAAAGGAATAAATCTATATTTAGTGACCAATATTGTCAGAATCTTACAATTCGATTAGATTTGACTCACTCCCTAATCGAACAGGTATATCGAATATTTCTACATAACTAATCACAGGTGAATCGAGATTCGCATTCGAATCACATGAATCGTACGATTCTTACGTTTCTTACGATTCACGATATTGTCGGTTTTGAAACCTTTTTTGTTCATTTGTTTAGTTTTTTTTAGTTTTTTTTTTCCTCAACGAACGATTCCTAACCCTCTTTTAAGCCACTTAGGATTGTTTATACAAGTCCCAACCATATTTCCTCCACTTTCTTTTTCTTTCCAAGAGAGGAACATTTGGAACCTTTTTCTCTGCAAGAGTCCAAATCAAATTCCATTTTTTTTCCGCGTGTTTCCACTTGTAAGAGGAAACTATAATAGGCATCTATTAAGAAGTTTGGAGGTCGGTGCTTTTGGGGGTAACATTATTCTATTTTTTCAATTTTCACAAGTTCGAAATTTTATTTAGATGTTTTATTTTTGAAATGTCTTCCAAAAAACAAAAGGGTAAGAAAGAATGTAATGCGGTGATTTGGTGTTTTTACAAGTTTCGATTATCCGCAGTTGGTAACTTAACATAGTATTAGAGCCCTGTTTGTGGAAGCCTTCAGGTTCGAGTCTCCTTCCCCGCATTGGTGTCCATATTTGCACTTTTTTATTTGTCTCCACTATGATCGAGCTTAGTTTGTCGGCTCCCACGTGCAAGACGAGGTCGCATGTGAGGGAGGGGAGTTGAAGCTTGATGTACATTATTGGGCACATTATTAAGATTTTGGAGTAATTGGTAACTTAACATGGTATTTTGGAGCTTTCAAATTGTCAACAAATCTTACCATTCACAGTTTAATTCGATTCACAATACAAGTCCCAATTCAACAACTATGGTATAGACCGTTCTAAGTTTCTAACTGCCACTCGGGCAAATGACTCCTGAATTTGGATCATCCAATCAAGTTTAGATTTGCACGACGATTAGGATAACCCCGAATCAGTGAGTCAATCAGCACAAGTGCTAGATAGTATGGACTTTATAAGAAAGAAAAGCCCACCTGTTGGGTCGCTGCAATGCATTCAAATGCCAACCTTTAGATGACATGATGTCATTAACTTCAAATATGTCTAAATTTTTTGATCCTAAGGCCACAATTGTCATGTCTGGCCTTCCAATTATAAATAACTCAGGAATATCCTTTACTCTGCAAAACATGAAACAGTACTTTCGAGTAGTCCGAAACATTTAAACACCATTGAGAATTTGAAGCAATGATAATATGATACTTGCCCTTTCTGTATTTGCTTCGATGCTTCCATAGTTGCTCTTGTATTCTCCAAGTAACCTATAAAAGGTAAATGCATGATGGTCACGCACACCCAAAAAACTGAAAATATATCAATTCAAAACTATTGAAATCAAACACACAAAGTTCCAATCCAATTTAAAGTTGCCACCTTCTAATCCTAAAGACATCATTGCTGCCCAAGCCCCAGCAATCAAACCTCCAGGCCTGCTTCCAGCAATTGTAGGAGACACATAAAGCCCACCAGACCATTCAGTAACTGCAATATTAATACCAACCGAAAAGAGATCATTTGAGTAATTTATTTTAAAATGTTGTCCTTTGAGCTTTCATAGTTGTTCCCTTGAGATCATGCCAAGTGTTGTTTTTTCCTCAAGCACAGTATTCTTAAGGCATGTTTGTCTTTTCATAAACCATCAATTTAAGTGTACACACAAACACATACGGAAAAAATGGAAATCACTGACTAATTAAAATTCCATGAAAAGCAACTTACCAGCAACAAATTGATGCTGTTTGCCAAAAAACCAATGAGATGCTCAGCATACAAATAATTAGTACCCACCAACAGACGTACCATGTCAAGAAGGAAAATCACATGAGAAAGAGTTGATAAAGAACAACAGGGAAACGAAATCTTTTACTACAAAAAATTACACACGATCCCTACAATTGAAGCAAAATCTCCTATAAGGACTTCTTTATATGTTACTGTAAGGTAACTAAAGGAAACGGTTAGTATTGACTCGTTACCTTTCGTATGTCATGATTTCTGTATAGAACTACACTAGTTCCTTTTGGAGCCAACCCATACTTGTGCACATCCACTGATATTGAGGTTACTCCTTCAACAGCGAAATCGAAAGGTGGAATTGGGTAGCTGAAAAGGAAAGGTGACTCATTAATAGCCGAAAGTAACAAACTACATTGCCTGAAGAAAAGCACAACGATGGAGAACAAGCACTGGTAAAATTTAAAGATATTGGACACAAATGCCATTGAGTTTCTCCTCCCAAGCTAATAGCGTCAAGTTTTATGAAGTCTCTTAATGATTGACATTGAAGGCTCCTATCAGCATCTAATGGCACTCGCGCAATATCCAATTGGAAGCAAATATTTTGACACAAACTACTGCCTAGTTGAATAATAGAGTAGACCAGCCGAACTACTAATGCAGGCTATACGTATGCCAATTTAATAGCTCACTGTAGATGCGGACAACTAAGCACGTAGCTAGCCTCACTTAGAATGAATAAAGAAAACTGAAGAAAAAAATTTAGTCTCGCAATTATTGTTGCATTCTACAAACAACAGTAGGAACCCTGACGGACAGTTAGGCCTGTGTTGGGTACCAACCGTACCATTGAATGGAATGATTCCATTTACGATTTTACAGTAAGAAACCCAGCACCTTCAATGGATTCATTTGGGTAAGTGGTACTCATTTCATTCTTAGGACTAGTTATTGATGGCTTGATGCGACAGCAAAAACTTGGGATGACAAGTGACGGTTCGTGGTTTCGGGTATGAGTAACACTTTGTGCAAAAATACCACAGGTTAGATCTGTATTAGTTCACCCCTACATAAGCGGCCGTTTTGAACTCATTTCAAAAATGATGTTTAACTTCATTAACCAACAATTGAAGGTATAAGAATCGCTATTCTAAAAGAATACGGTGAAGTTTCCCGTTTTTCAAAACAACTCCAGATGCTGGACCTTTATCTTAAATTGCTATGAAAATTGTGAGTGAAACCATTCAAATTCAAGAGAATGGTAGGCTCTCCGCAGACAATGGCACATAGTTGCATCATCGCTTAGAAGAAATGTAGGTTGGAGTACATGAAACACAAATTCGCTTGAGTGAAGTTGAGAGAAACTGGCAGAAGAATAAGAATATGCTTTAGATACAGGAAAGTGTCTCCAAGATAGCAGGATAACATTAATTTCAACAATCAATTTGAGTGACAACTTTTATCAAAGAAAAAGTTGAGCTATACGTACCCAAGTTTACGAGCGAAAGGCAACACAAAGCCACCAAGACAAAGGTCAACATGGAAACAGATTCTGGAATTAAAAGCTAGTTCACCTAGCTCCTACAACAAGTAAAAGATAATGCCAAGTGTTTTTATAAGTAAACCTGATATAGTAATGTAGATCTAAAAGGAACTATTCATCACCACACACCTCAATAGGATCAATAATGCCATGTGGATATCCAGGTGCAGATCCGACTATCTGTTGATTAATGAATTTTCGGTTAGTTTAACTTGTAAACATAAATCCAAAGTTGGGAAGGTACCAACTTGAGTCCACATCATAATAGTGGCTTAAACTAGAAATTGCATTTGACAATCTTGGAGAAACTACAAAATGGAAATGGATAACATCAACAAGCTGATTAGAAATGCGCACCAATATGGTGTTCCCGTTTATGCAACGCTTAATAGCTTTTATATCTGCTTGAAACTCTCCGTTTACAGGGACACGTCGCAATTTGATGTTGAAATATTGTGCAGCCTTGTCATAAGCAGAGTGCGCGGATTCAGGTATAATCCTATGCTTGAAAATATATCATTTACATAATTAATTCTTTCAACATGTATAAATTAGCGGTAAATGGATGACTTATAATCAAATGCAACGTACATTTCTGGTCTTGTGATTCCCTTCTTAGCTTTCATATAGTCACGTGATGATTTCACAGCTAATAATATACTTTCGGTTCCTCCTGATGTCATGTTCCCACATACCTGTCCTCCAGAGGCCTTTTCTTTACTTCCAAGCAGTGCAGCTGTCATTGCAACTACTTCTGCCTCAAATCGTACAGTACTCTGGAACACATCCATATGTAATGGATTGGTATGTGCAAACCTGATAGTTTATTTAAACTACGGTTGGCTTAGAGGAATAATCCTTAAATAATTCAAAAATGCACAAAAAAAGTATGTAGATATGTACTCTGTGAGGGTGTGAGGAGATAAAAGTCCCAAAACACTAGTTTCAAAATGTAAGGTCATTGACATGAAAATAACTGTCTAATGTGACCCACAACCTCTCCTGCAAATCAAGACTCTCACTTTTGCAAGGACACATCCAGCAAAATGTGTGTTTTAGATGACTTTTCTACTCTGCATGAGTAGGCTTGTTAAGGATGCACAGTAGACACAAACTATGCCTTCAGCTGATTATTTGTTTCGGATACAATGACGAATCCAACTCTGGGTAGTCATAAAAGAGTGACAGTGGACAAGTCATAGCTCGGTGTAAAGCTTGAGCTATCACCGTGCTGCTAATTCATGTGAATATGTTAAACAAGGAAATCAAGTTGGCCCCTCAGAGAAGAAAGAAAAAAAATTCAGGATACCAAACCCCTCAAGTGTAGAAATGCATCATGCAAAAAGGATTAAACAAGATTTGCATAGAAAACAGAGCATAAATCCTAATTGACTTCTTACTAACATTGCACATGCTTCATTAAGTAAGGAAAAATGTCCTTCAGATTCACTTCCTCCAATGTAACTGCAAAAAAGGAGCATATTTTTAGCTAGTACACAGGCTCAAGCAAACAAAAATAAATGTTGAAAATATTTTTTTGTGTGAAAGTTTTCCATCCGATAATGACAAACATACACTGTACCAGAGCATTTGCCTCGCCAGGCCACATCCTTTCTTTTCTCGTCTTTCATTTGCTCTATGACTTCTTCTCCGGAGCCTGCCCTTGGCAACTCTGTCCTCCAACTATCTCTTTTAGATTTACTACCAGATTGCAACTTATCTACCACCTGCACAGTCAAGGAAACAAGACATTCACGCCAAATTCAGAAATTGAAAATGTTTCATTAGGGAAAGAAAGATAGAAGAAAATGGTATGGTAAAGCACAGATATTAAAATAGGTAGAACAGCATGATAGTTATTCACACAATAGAATCTACCATAGTCATTTCTGACAACATAATGTTGCCTATAATTTCTCAGAATCATCCCATACAAATTATGCGGTTCAGAACTTTACAATGAAACATGAAATTAAATCACCTAGGGCATCAACCAAGGCTTAGTTTGGCCCCCACATGGCTTTTAAAAGTAGCTTATGAAATTTACTATTAAGTTGTTTGATAATTTCGTACAAGTGACACATTACTTTTCAAAAAAATATCATGAAACCAAAAGGCAACCTTGAGCTTTTAAAAGCTCCCCCCAAAAAAGCCCCAAGTTCAATTTTGCAAAGCTCATAAACTAGTTACTAAATGAATTAACATGAAATTGTGCTTTAAAAAAGAAGCACCACCAAAATGGGGGCCAAACTAAGCCTCAAAGTACACCTGTCAAAACCTAAATATGATACATTCCACAAGAAAATGCAAACAATCGCTAAAACTGTCTCCAGTTTGTGTAAGTATGGACATGCATCTCTACCAATGTTTATTTGTAGTAGAGAAGAAATCCAAACTTCACAACTAGTATTGGCATCAAGAAAATGTCAAACTGTAAGGTACGGATAATCACCACCTTGTATACATATGAAGGGCAGACGACCCTTTTCTTCCGTTCTTTTGCCTTGGACAATTTCTTTATTTGCTAAAACTCAAAGTTTCACTTCGACGGAGGTAAACATGATTAAAACCACAGATCACTACATCAGGCTTGGATAAGCAAACATAAAATTTTCAACTTAGAGACCACACAATGGCACTTCATGATCTCATTAGATTACTACTGAGCAAAAGATAAGCTGTCTTGCAGAACTGCTGAACCACTTACAACATACTAGGAGTTTTAATCCAGCTTTATCGACGAGCCTCCAAGAAATGAATCTCCCAACCGAGTTCAGTTATATGATGAACAACATAGACCAATTGATCACTTACTTCCTTTTGCACTTTATCCCATGACCGTCTGACACTAAAAAGGATACGATCCATAACTGGAAATGCAAGTGTTGAGAAGGGTTCACGTGCAGTTCACACGCATGATGAGATCTCCAAAATTTGATAGAAGACATGTTTCTGGTGAACCCAGAAAGGCAGGGCCAGAAAAGACTTATGTACACTCACAACAGTTTAGAAGAAAACAGAGTACAATAGCACAAACTAATCTTCTTCAGACTCAGATCCAATGAGATTGATCTGCCCATGCTCTAATCCCAAAATTACCCACTTTCTCCTTAGAATTGATTCAACAGTTACAGTGGAGTCTGGAGAATTCCTCCATTTGACATCTTTACTTTTGGGTATGACATATATACAATCTAAGAGGCAACCTAATGGGACCAACGATTAAGCAGCGACGATTGGACAACTTCTATGCTAAATGTATACCAAAATATTGAGAATTCTTGTAATTTGTATAAACCATGGGATTGACCAATTTAATTAAAACAGTCAATGGAGCCACCCATCAAGCACATAATTAACATGGTCTATGAATTTTTTACTTTCATTTCTCTCATCCTCACAATCTCTTTTGTTTCTTCTAAGTTTTATAATGTATCTAACAATTAATTCACATGGGTCGGTGAAAGTGTTCGGCATTTAATTTACCCATGGATGCTACCTCTCAATCAACCCTACAGACTGATCTACCTTCTTCAATGTAAAGAGTCAAACGGAGTAATAATAAATAACCCTAGCAAAAACAACTGGTGTTTAATGCTCAACTTGGAGTATTCATTTAATGCATAATTCTATCAGAGAAACATTTATGGCTTCCTCGTATTTAATCATGCTTAACAGCTTTGTCAGATTTTCATACAAACAGGAACATACAGTACCAAATGAAATCCTTTGCGATTCATTAATTATCATTATATATGTATATATATATATATATATATTTATAGACTTGTAATTATCCATCATTAAATACATAAAGGACGGTATAATACCTTTTGTTTCTCTGCATCGATGTAATTCTTCACACCAGGTACCAATCTGTTCGTTCAAAATCAAAATTACATACATCAGCAATCGGTTTTCTAAAATCAAAATTATACACATCTGTATAAATTATATACTCCATATTGATGATATAAATACACAAAATCAATGAAAGCTGATAACTATAAATATTCACAAGTTGTATATGTGTGGATTCATATCCATTAAAAGTTCAATCAATAAATAAATATGTAAATGGATTTAAGTATGTACATATATATATATATATGTATAAAATAAATAAATATATGTTGGGAGATGGAGAAATTACTTGACGAAGCTCATAAGGAACCCTAGAAGTGTTGCTTTGAGTCCTTTGTCATTAATGAGATGAACGAATGACTGAAGAACACAAGCGACGATGAGAGAGAGAAGAGGAGTGAGAAGCAGAGTCAGGGGTTCATATTGAGATAAAATCGAATTCGCAGAAGCTCTGAAGCTATTCAGAGAAGACCACAGCGATGACTCCATGGCCCAAAACAACACAGTTACAGCTCACACAAATGAAAATGAGGAAGATAGAGATATATACACAGAGAAGATGGGGAGACCCTTGCTATCGCGTAGGGGATACGTATCAATATATATATATATATATGGAAAATACTTCGGTGCACTTAGTATAGTGTAGTTTTTACTGTGTTATTTCAATTTTTAAAAATTACTTTTACAAAAGCAATTTTATTGTACAAACTGTTAATAGTATAGTACAAACTGTACTTTGCTAACTGCACCGAAGAATTTTCATGTATATATACATATATATATATATATATATATATTGATATTTTTGGCGGGTTATGTCTGTAGAGCTTTCTTTCATACTTTCTGAACTGCTTTCGTACAGTTTTTTTTTTTTTTTTTTTTAAGCTCGCTCACGTCTTCTGAGCAAAAGATAAAAGGCCCTTCAAATTTTCCTTTTTCATAAACATCGCCATCGCCTCAAAGCGTCTCCAATCTTTTATGTGATGTGGAGTATATTTTATCAGAAAAAAGAAAAAAAAAACAAACCATTATATATTTGAGTAAGAGTGCTGACTTTCTAAATTTTGAATCACTTTCTTAAACACATATGACAATAGATTCAATGAATTTTGATTGTAGGAGTTTGTAGTTGTCTCATTGTTATTGAAGATATTGAGGCTGTCACTTGTATTTAAGAAAGTATTTAAAATTTAAAATTTGGAAAGTGTATTATTACTCTATATTTTTTAGCACCATGTAATGTTGTATCATATACTAGGAAGCACCGACACTTCTAAGAAGGTAACGTGTCGCGTGTCGTATCGTGTCCGGCACACGGACACGACACTTCACGGACACTTTTATTGGAGTATCGACGTGCAATTTTGAAAGAATTTTATCGTATCGGTGTGTCCGTGTTGTGTCGTATCGTGTCAGTGTGTCCGTGCTTCATAAATCATACTCCCTCCGTCCCATAATAAGTGTCCACTTCTATTTTGCACATTGTTTAAGAAAGTTATATTATTTTAGTTTTTTTGGTTCATTAAATGATCACTTTCCAATTTTACCCTTAGATGTGATGGGTGTTTGACTTTTTGCTTGTTTTGAGGCCACAAATAAATGCTACTTTGTCTTTATTATAAGGGTAGTTTTGGAAAGTAAGTAAATGCTATATGCCAATTTAGGAAAGTGGACACTTATTGTGGGACATCCAAAAAAGGAAATGTGGACACTTATTATGGGACGGAAGGAGTATATGAAAGCTTTAAAAAAAAAAAAACTTTTATTATTAATTGAAACACTTTACTATTTGAATAGAGAAAAGGGAATAGAAGAAAAAATTCATTAAAATAAGAGAAAGCAATAATATACAATATGAAAGAAAAAAAAAAAGAGACAAGAGAAACACAATCTTCTCTTTTTTGGTTAGCTTTGGTCAGAGAGAAGAAAGTCAAGTATTTTAAGGTTTTGTTTGGTTTATGGATTTCGTGTGAGAAAAGATAAGGGAAATTAAAACATGATGAAAAATTAGTCACATTCATAGAGTAAAAGAAACTAGTTTTTTTTTTTAACTTGTTTTTCTTTCGCCTCTATTTTTCCTCATAAAATCTATGAACCAAACAAAACCTAAAAGTATGGCATACTTAGGGGTACATTTTTATTTTTAAAGATGTTCTTTCTCTATTCTTTTCTTTTCTCTCCGGAGTCTCTCAAATTTGGAGAGAAATAAAATTCAGCTCTTTCCTCCTTATTTTATCTCCATTAATCTTCACTTTTCTGGGCACATATCATCGATAGCCACCATCTCCAGCAGCACCACAATATATATTTTTGTGTGGCACTGCTAGCACCACATGAGTGCTATTGGGAGAAGCTGCGACTGAGGATCTGCAGACCTTTTTTCTACTCACTCAACTTGTCAAACGAGAGAAATGGCGAGAAAGTGATCTCATTTCTCTTCTCTTCTCTCCATATATCTCAATCAAATTGAAGTGTTAAAGCTCTCATTTTGTAAACTAGTGTCATCTAAGGACAACTGTTAACAACATCAAAAAAAAATTCGGGCACGTGATTTACAAAAAAAAAAAAGAGGCTTAAGCACATTTCCTATCCTATATTAACACATGATTTTGTTTTGGGCCCTCTCATGGTCCATTCCATTATATATTTGAACTTTAATAACAATTGTCCTTGAATGACACGTGTTCACAAATCGAGAGCTTTAAATATTCCAGTCAATAATACAGTGCCCAAAATATGAAATTATGTATTTCAACATATCTTATACTTTCTAAGATATATTTCAACAGAAAAAAAAAATATGGAAAATTGGGCTAAGGTCTGTGATGTTAGGAAATTATATTTCCTAATAAGAGTGGGCAACATATTATTATCAATTATATTATAAGGGCTATTAATTAAAGGGGCTAATATTATGTGGTCTAATTGTAGGAAGCCCATGGACTCCTACTGGGTATGGGTTTAATGAGTGGATACCAAATACTGATCATATTAGGAATAATGGGAACCCTAACATATCAGTATATAAAGACATATAGGTTATGGTCCCCAATAGGTCAAATCATATATACTACTTCCTCCTCCATCCCATCAAGAGAAGGAACCCATTACAGATCTAAGGAGATTTGACTGAGGAAGACATAACCGGTCATCATCGTTCTTCTAAGGTTTGTTAATTGCTTCCATGGATACAGGTATGTATTCTACTATATTATATTCTTAATAATCTAACATGATATGATCCTAGGACTGTAGTTTTACTACTCTAGGGTTCTACAATTTTATAAATTAAAGTTTCTAACAAGTGGTATCAGAGTAGATTATCATGTTGATTATTAGGATTGCTGATACAATATTCATACTGATTGTCATGGGTACAGTTTTGCCCAGATTTATGAACATCATATATACAGCCATTCGGACTGCTACACATTCATTGGCCGCATATTAAAATAATATGATGACACTTGAACATTAAAATAATGTTTTGGTAATGTTTACAAACAATTATCCTTCCTTATATTGCTTTGGCCGTACATATTGTTTCAGTAGTACATATGGTCATGATTGATTTATGATATAATTATATATATATATATATATATATATGGATGAGACATTGTTTTCGCATACAGTATCATTAAGTTCATTCGGTTTATCTATGGAATCTTGCCCATAAGTATCATCATGTTAACGTCAGTATATTATTGTCAATGGTTAAAAGAGACTTTCAGTATGTCATTGATGTGCTAAAAAAAAAAAGGTTTCCACCATAAAGCTGTGCAGGGTTGTAACTTGTAAGCATGGAACTCTAGCACCAATTTTGGGCTTACCTTGCTGCTGCGTATGAGACCATATGTGTGGATTTTGTATGTTTAAAGTGTAATAATATCAATTGATTTATAACATATATTAAAGAATTTTTTTTATGGGTTACAGAATGTTGGGTAATTCAGAATATGAATTAAATTATGTAGTAGCTTCAGATTTTGGGGTCTATTTTATACTCCAATAATATGTCTGATATTTCAAATAAATAAATTGAAGTATTATGTTGCCAAAGTAACCTCTGTTCTGTAAGTTTATTTATTTTAAAATATTAAGATGGTATATTTGTTATTCATGAAATTAACAATCAGCCCAAAGGAAGATTCTTAATTGGCCGAATAATGAGTGTACATGTGGTGGTAAATATGTGTCAATTATCAAGTTACTTTTCCATGTGGGCAGTAAGTCGGCCCAAAGGAAGGATACTGTCTGACAGGACTTATTGTCAATATTTGATCACTACACGGGGAGTACCACTTACAGTTGATATTTCTGTCCAAAGACTAAATGTCAATGTTGTTCTAGGTATCCTGTGATGGGCCCACCATTAAGTAAATTATTTAATGTGTCATGCATGCATATATATAAAGTATTCATAATATGTTTATGTCATGACATGTTATTAATTATGAGCATATTATTTTATTTTGTTCTCTATTCAGTTTCTGCTACAGCTACAAATGTTTCTGCTCAAATTAGTGCTATCACAATGCTGAATGGGGGAAACTTTAAGGTCTGGAAAGAGAACGTGGAAATCGTTCTTGGATGTATGGATTTGGACCTTGCGCTAAGGACCGAACGACCTACTTCGACTACTGAAAACCCGAATGAGGGTAAAATTGAGAAGTGGGATCGCTCGAATCGCATGAGTCTGATGATTATGAAACGTTCCATTCCGGAAGCGTTTCGGGGCTCGATCACTGAGAGCACAAATGCTAAGAAGTTCCTTTCTGAATTACAACAATATTTTGCTCAAAATGAAAAGTCGGAAACGAGTACCGTTTTGGCTACTCTGATTTCCATGAGGTATAAAGGAAAGGGGAATATAAGGGAGTACATTATGAAAATGTCTCATCTCAGTGGGAAACTCAAGGCACTAAAGTTAGAGTTGTCTGAGGACATGCTCGTGCACTTGGTTCTCATATCTCTTCCTGCACAATTCAGTCAATTTAAAGTGAGTTACAATACCCAAAAGGACAAATGGACTCTTAATGAGCTCATATCTCACTGTGTGCAAGAAGAGGAAAGAATTCAGCGAGACAAGACTGAAAGTGCTCATTTAGCATCAACCTCTCAGAATAATAAAAGGAAGAGAGCTAAGGATGCTGCAGACGTGACACCTCAGCAGAAGGAACTAAAGTAGCAAAATGAGGAATTCCTTTGCTATTTCTGCAAGAAGAGAGGCCACATGAAGAGAGACTGTCCCAAATATGCCGCTTGGCGTGCAAAGAAGGGTAAGCTTCTCGCTTTGGTTTGTTCTGAAGTTAATTTAGCTTCTGTACCTAAAGATACTTGGTGGGTAGATTCTGGTGCTACTACTCACATAAGTATGTCTATGCAGGGTTACCTGTAGAGCCGGCCGCCAACTGATGCTGAAAGATTCATCTTTGTGGGTGATGGCAAGAAAGTTATAGTGGAAGCTTCAGGAAATTTTAGATTATTATTAAAGACTGGTATTTATTTGGATTTGATTAAGACTTTTGTTGCACCGTCTTTTAGACGAAATTTAGTTTCTATTTCTAATTTGGACAAATCTGGTTATGCTTGTTCTTTTAGAAATAATAAAGTTAGTCTATTTCAAGATTCAAAACTTATTTGTACCAGTTCTTTGATTGATAATCTTTATATACTAAACATAGTTACTTCCTATAATGAAATTCTGCATACTTATTCACCAGGTACAAAGCAAAAATTAAGTAAGATTCCGCCACCTTATGGCACAAGCGATTAGGCCATATCTCTAAACAGAGAATTGAGAAACTTGTGCGTGAAGGAATTCTTGGCCCCTTAGATTTGGCAGACTTTCAAGTCTGCATTGAGTGCATTAAGGGGAAACAGACAAACATAAGGAAATTAGGTGCCAACAGGTGTACAGACGTCTTAGAACTCATTCACACTGATATATGTCGTCCATTCCCTACAGCCTCTTGGAATGGACAACAATATTTCATTACGTTCATATACGACTACTAAAGATATGGGTACTTATATTTGATACATGAGAAGTCACAGTCCCTGGATGTTTTCAAGTCATTTAAAGCCGAAGTTGAACTTCAACTTGGCAAGAAAATTAAGGCTGTCAAATCTGACCGTGGTGGTAAGTACTATGGTAGATATGACGGATCAGGTGGACAACATCCAGGACCATTTGCTAAACTCCTAGAGGAATGCGGTATCGTTCCTCAATACACAATGCCAGGCAAACCTAGCATGAATGGTGTAGCTGAGAGACGAAACAGAACGCTCAAGGACATGGTAAGAAGTATGATTATTCATTTTTCTTTGCCAAAATCACTCTGGGGAGAAGCTCTAAAGACTGCAGCATATATACTCAACAGGGTTCCAAGTAAAGTAGTAACCAAAACCCCTTATGAATTATGGACTAGAAAGAAGCCTAGCATTAGGCATTTACACATTTGGGGTTGTCCAGCTGAGGTACGGCCTTATAGGCCACATGAAAAGAAATTGGACTCAAGAACAGTCAGTTGCTACTTTGCTGGATACGCTGAACGCTCTCGGGGCTTTAAGTTTTATGATCCCACTGCTAGGACATTTTTTGAAACGGGAAATGCAAGATTTCTTGAGGAAGTTGAGTTTGTGGGGGGAGATAAGGTTAGAGACATTGTCTTTGAAGAGGAATTTATTCCTAATCATATTGCTATTGACAATGTTCAGATTCCTATTCCTGACATTGTTCAAGATGCAAATCCGGATATACGAGACAATGTACAAGAACTCTCTGTGCAAAATGAACAAATTATACCTGAAGTGCAAACTCAACAACCTCAAGAGGAGATGCCATTAAGAAGATCCACTAGGGAAAGGAGAAATGCAATTTCGGATGATTATATTGTATTCTTCCAAGAACATGAGTTTGACATAGGGATAGTGGAAGATGATCCAATCAACTTTCACCAAGTCAAACAAAGTTCCATTAATGATCTCAAGCAGGCTTCCCGTCAATGGTATCACAAGTTCCATCAAGTAATCACCTCGTATGGTTTTGAGGCGAATATGGTTGATGACTGTGTATATCACAAGTTCAGTGGGAGTATTGGGCAGATATTTGGGTAACCCACAAATGGATCATTGGAAAGCAGCCAAACAGGTTATGCGGTATTTACAGAGAACAAAGGACTACATGCTCACGTATCGGAGATCAGATCTTTTGGAGATCGTCGGGTATTCTGATTTCGATTTTGTTGGATGCCAAGACAGTAAGTGATCCATGTCAGGCTATGTTCATATGCTGGCTGGAGGAGCTATATCTTGGAAGAGTGCTAAGCAGACACTCATAGCTTCTTCAACCATGGCTGCGGAGTTCATAGCCTGTTATAAGGCATCCAATCATGGGATATGGTTGCGAAACTTTGTCACTAGGCTGCGTGTGATAGGTGGCATTTAAAGGCCATTAAAGATATACTGTGGCAATAAAAGTTGTTGGTTGTTAAGGAAAGAATTCAGAGTGGTCAAATTTTGATAGAACATATAGGGATAAACTCCATGATTGCGGATCCGCTGACCAAGGGATTACCTCCCAAGGTCTTTCACGAGCACACTGCTCATATGGGTGTTAGGTTGTCTAACGATACTTTGGTTTAGTGGGAGTTAACTTTGGATGTTCTATTTTTGACATTTATGGTTTTATTTTCTGCAGAATAAAGTTGATGGTTTAAAGTTTATCTCTGAATCTAACTATTTTCTATATGCGGTTTTGCATTATTTCAGATTGATCTCAATAAAGACTAAATTAGGACCAGTTGGAAATAGGCATGTTTAAGATCACATTGCATGTAATTTCCATGCTGCTCATCCATACTTGATCTATGTCATTGAATGTATTGGTATGGTGACCATTGAAGGTCTAGTTACAATTATGTGTGACGAAAGCCGCCTTGATCCCATATTAATATAGGAAATGGACCAGATTGAAACTAATGTGAAGTCCAAAGATAAATAGCACAGGTACGCGTCTAAGGAACATGTAATATACTTGTTTCAGGAATCATATGTAGCCCAAGTGGGAGATTGTTAGGAAATTATATTTCCTAATAAGAGTGGGCAACATATTATTATCAATTATATTATAAGGGCTATTAATTAAAGGGGCTAATATTATGTGGTCTAATTGTAGGAAGCCCATGGACTCCTACTGGGTATGGGTTTAATGAGTGGATACCAAATACTGATCATATTAGGAATAATGGGAACCCTAACATATCAGTATATAAAGACATATAGGTTATGGTCCCCAATAGGTCAATTCATATATACTACTTCATCCTCCATCCCATCAAGAGAAGGAACCCATTACAGATCTAAGGAGACTTGACTGAGGAAGACATAACCGGTCATCATCGTTCTTCTAAGGTTTGTTAATTGCTTCCATGGATACAGGTATGTATTCTACTATATTATATTCTTAATAATCTAACATGATATGATCCTAGGACTGTAGTTTTACTACTCTAGGGTTCTACAATTTTATAGATTAAAGTTTCTAACATGTGACACTGGGTCAATAAAGCTAAAAGGACAGCTTTTTTCCGACAAAATTACCATCCCATTGTACATGTCACACTGATGTCAATGTTGATTTTTATCCTAAAAAAAAATACAAAGCTCAAATGCCACTCTCCATTGTATTTTTTTAGGTTTGTGGGAGTGGCACATAACCCCCTTGAAGTTTCAAATGTAACACATAACCTCTCTGTGGTCTTGTGTAAAGTGCAACTGTCAAAGTTTTTGTTTGATTTAATGGCAGTAGTATAGTTCTCATGAAGCAAACAGACGGAAAAATTTAGCTCCTAAATACTCTAACCGAAAATGAAGAAAATGCCCCCATCTTCTTCCCTTAAAACCTTAACACTTCTCTCTAAAAACCTTTACGCTATGTTTGGGAGTTTAGGGGAGAAAAGAAAAGAAGAGAAAGTCGTAAGTGATGAGAGAAAAGAACATAAGAGAAAGGATGGTAGTTTCTTTCATTTTGTTTGGGAGTTTAGGAGAGAAGAGAAAGTTAGTTTATTTTCTCTTGTTTGGGAGTTGAGAAGAAAAGAAGAGAAAAGAAAGAAATTTACCATTCTATCCATTAATGACTTGAACTAACGAAGCCTCCAACATCTCTTCTTTTCATTTTCTATTCACACCAAATAGCATCCAGATTTACTTGGTACGTGAGTATTTTGCTTTGTTAGGAGAGAGAATACATGTATATAGTATATTAGGTGTTGGATTACTTGTGGGTTATATGGGCTATAACAATTTAATTGGGTTATAACATTTAGTTGTTAGGCCTTTTAATTTAAAACATAGTTTTGGGCCATGGGCCTCATTATTTCAAAAATCCAAACTCTAGCCTAAAGTATGATTTGACAAGGATCCCACATTGTTTAAACACAAGGGAGTTTTACTCCTTATATATGATCTAACCTTCAAAGCATTGTAAGCTTATATACTAGAGAGGCTGTCTCACGCGCGCACAGGGGGAGTGCAAATCCCAAATTTAGGATACCAATTTGGCTTGAATTTCGAGACGTGCACGTCCTGCGGACACGAATGCGCCTCGATTTGTACCTTCGCGCATAGGGGTGGTACTGTCACGTTTTTTGCAATTTGTATTAAATATTTTTTTACTGTTAGAGCATTTCTGCACATGCTAAAAATATTTTTGGGAGTCATAATTTATTTACAATATGACTGTTGGAGAGTCATATTGATCATACTATATATACTTGATCATACTCTTCCAAAATACACAACAAAACCAATCCTCTCTTCTATTCTTCTCTATATTTTCTGGAGCAAATTCTGAGTACTCACTTTACTCTTCCAATTCAAGTGCATGTTTGGAAGAGTTGGTTGCTGAATCCTGGAGAACATAACGCTGTGACCTTTTGCATCGAGTCACTGACTTAGAGGGGCGGAATTGTTCTTAAGGACAGTGCAATACATTGCACGCCTCAACCAAAAATCATAGTTTCATCCTTCATTTTCCAACATTAGGAGCCTAGGACTTAGACAGAATTAAAATTAGTTAAGAATTAAATAAACGGTACTGCTGGTATTAAGAAAAATTCAGTAAATCCTACTTTCTTTTCTCTCATTTTCTTCCCAATTTGGAAAGAAAGAAATTGAGAGAAAGTGGGGATTAGTTTTCTCTCCATTTCTCTCATTTTCTCTCCTCACTTAAACTCCCAAACAAGAGAAAGAGAAAGAAAGTGAAGTACTTTCTCTTCTTTTCTCTTATTTTTTAAATTCCCAAACATAGTGTTAGACCAGTAGAGGAAACAGAGGGCATGAAAGAAAGGTGAAAGCAACACATGAGGGTCCATCTTTTTCCCTTTAAATCTCACCCAAGCACTCTACTTTACTGACCCAATTATTGTCTCAACTATGTGACTCAATTTTTCTCAAGAAAATAACCTCACAAACAGAACTCTCATATTAACTTATTTAGCTTTTATAATTGGTAATTTAAAATATCAATCTTAATCAATTTAGAAGTTATAATTTTGAAGATATAGTTTGACTTCTAAATTCAGTATGATTATACAAATTAGAACTAAAAGATCAAAATATTAACATATGTTGTATGTATGAATTCAATTTATAGGTATTTATGTGTGTAATATATGTGTAATATTAACATATGCAATAGTGGTTTGAACTTAGTTTAAACTGAAGCTAAGTTGTCCTGGGAACTTAGCAATAGGAAGTCATGTTAAAACGGTGTAGAATGACTTCTAAATTCAGAATTTAGAGTTTAGAGTATCCAAATAGTTATTCAATAACCATACATGCAAACATAAATCACAACCTTGCTACATAAGATTTGAGAAGCATATCATTACTCAAATTATATTTCTATTGGCATGTATACACAATAAGACTAAGACAATTATTATAATACAGATTGTAACAGAAAGAGAAAAATATACGCATATAACCATGTGTGTGCGCGCGTGTGTAATCAAAGTAGACCATTCAGTACCTTTTCTTTACAAGATTGAGCCATATGTAAATATTATGTAAGTAGCATTTTCTGTTGATTTTTTTTTTCAAGGCAATTATAATTATGATTGCAAAAGTTGGGTATAAATTAATATGGTTGCAAAAGTTGAGTACAAAATTAACCATTTAAAATGAAAAAAGAGGTTGTGCAAAAATCTGACCATTCTGTAATTTTTATTTTAAAATTGACCTGTATGTAAAGATTGTGCAAGAAGATGACTATTATGTAATTTTTTTGAAGAAAATTGACCTATATGTAAATGTTGTACCAGAAGGTGACCATTATGTAATTTGTCAGGGAAAAATGACTTACTTGTAAATATTGTGTCAAAAGATGACCATGTTATAATTTTTCTTACAAAAAATGACCTATATGTAAATATTATGTCATCAGCCGATTTTGTTGACTTTTGTTTGAAGCCATTCGTAATTATGGTACAAAAAGTTGATTGAACCTGAAATATTTAAGCCAAAGTTGATCCAATCCTCATTATTATATTAAATAAAATTTCAAAAGTTGACCTATGTGTAATTATTAGTCGACTCAAATGTAATTATTGTACAAATGACAGAATTACCCTCCCACAAATCAAGACATCCTTATGTAGATGTACATATGTACGAGTAATTATGGTATAATAAATGGATAGTATAGTATTTGAATAACTATGCAATTACCATAAAGGACAGAACAAACAGAGAAATACCGAAATTGGAGAAATCAATTGGAGAAATTGGCACGCATCCATAAGCATGTTAGCTTTCTTTATGTGAGAAGATATATATACAGAGAGAGAGAGAGAGAGAGAGAGAGAGAGAGAGGCTCATTGCACCGACTTAGTATGTTGGTAATTAACAGCCTAAAACTTCAGATTGTTCATTCCGACGGCAACGTGGCCGGATTGCAGACAAGAATTAATGGAGAGGCGATGAGGAGGGCAGTCAGTGATGGGTTTAAACATCAACTGCTGATCCCACAAAAATAAGTAAGGACCATAGTGTCCCCACTTGTGTTCAATTGAGTGTTAGTGAAAATTCAATAAACCTTATCAAAGATCTATCACATCATTGTTCAATCAGCTCCAATTCTTGGTTTCAAGATCAATGGTTTGTGCCCCAATCGAATTTCTCAAATTTGTAAAGCTCTTTAAGATTGTAATATCAGTGCCTATGTATACACCTCCAAATATGTATAGCAAAGCAAGTCTAAGCTAACAAATTTGAGAGGCCTAACGAGACCTCACCCGTATCGATATTTCCTTTTTTAAATCGAATGAACCAAGTTTCACCCATGGTGTTCTTGAATAAGTAATCGAAATCTGGTGAAATTGCAAAAGTTGCACTTTGCACATCAATCGAAATCTACTCAAGCCATTATGATATCTATATAATGTGGCAACTTATATAGATAGGAGGAGGGTACATTTGACTTTTTACATTTGGTGTTAATCAAACTAACCGTTTCACTTTGCACAAGATCACAGGAGGGTTATGTGTCACATTTGAAACTACAGGGAGTTATGTGCCACTCTCTCAAACCACAGGAGGGTAAAAGATAATTTACCCTATTTTTTTATGCCAAATAGTCATGGTGATATAATCTCGTCACCTACTTAGTCATAGTGTTGAATGGTATAATTTTATAATTAACAATGTTAGGGGCACTAGCAAATTCCACTAACACTCACACCCACACATTTTATCTCTCTTAACAGTGCCACTAAGAGAGATAAAATGTGTGGGTGTGAGTGTTAGTGGAATTTACTAGTGCCCCAAATATTACTCTTTTATAATTGACATGGTGGTATGTACGTAGGAAGTAATCTATTTAGGCTCTATTTGCCAATTTTATATTTTCTTAGACATCATTAGTTAGCTAGGGCTCGAATAGGGAAATGATATTGATATTTAGTAAAAGTAGCAAAAACGCTATTGTAAACTTTATATAAAAGAATTCTATAAGAAGATCCATTGAATGCGATATGTTTTTCTTTTTTATTTTCTTTTCTTTTTTTATATGGAATGTGATATGCGATATGTTTTTCTTTTCTTTTTTCTTTTTTCTTTTTTCTTTTTCTTTTTTATATGGAATGCGATATGTTTTTAATCACCAACAAACTACGAATCTACCTATTAACTATTACGTCCTTAGTTTATAATTTTCAGCACCTAAAATTCAGTTTCAGTTTTATCAAACCAATAGTGTAGTATTTGAATAATTTTCTACAAATATAATAATAGTAGTCTATTAGTATTCATTTGAATATTTTATTTGAAGGATTTTTAAGAAAAATAATTAGATACTTTTTCGTAGGTACCTTATCGTACTGTATTAAAGTGTGATTGATCCACAACACAAAGACTCTAATCTTATCTTAAAACTAGTACTTGCTCATGCCCTTGGGCACGACCATAAAAAAAAAGGTTAAGATCACGGAAGTTGCAGTAGTATTGCCCTGAAGTCAAATAATTTTGGTTCTATTCCTATGTGTAGCTCAACCTAATGCTCAATGTTAATAAAGCATATTAGCAATCAGAAAAGACCACTTACACAATTGGTGACAAGAAAAACAAAATAACATTCACCAAAAATTGACATCATCAAGCATTATTACTACTCATCAATTTCTATAAAAGGAGGGTTTTTTTTTTTCATTTTATTTATCTAAATGTAAAAGTTTCATATGGCAAAGTTTTAGACAGTCAAGTAGAATTTGGAGCATTCCAAAAATCAACCAATGGGGCATTGTTATTCCTACTAATTGAATTACCATACTTGCATCAAAACTTGAACATAGTCTTCGACAATTATAGTTCATAACTAATTTCAAAGGGCAATTGTAGGTTCGGAAAGTTCGGAAACGGGCGTAATATAATATAGTATTTAATTCTGTTGATAAATCATATGCACACAAGCATATGGTCGGGTTCAAGGCATACCTTGAGCGGAACACCAGATTCGGATCATCTACGGTGTTGTTACGAGCTCGGCAACTTCAACCACGAACTGCTGCTCCTTCCTCGCTTCCGTGTACTCTCTTTATTATTCGTGTTGATCATAGGAGACACTACAAGAACGATATCCGTTAGTATCACACGCTAAATCCCATAGCTCTATGGTGATGGCCTAGAGAGAGAAAACGTGAAAGAGAGGGCGAAGAAAGAGAGAGGCTGTCAAATTGCTTAGAATGTAGTATATGTGTGTTTATATCATATATATACACACATATTCACCAAACCCTAGGATTCCAAGAACTAAAGTCATTGGACCCAGTCCAATGTATGCGGGTGTACCAATTACCCACAATTTCTTACATCTTCCACTCACCCACATAGGGTTTGTTACTAAAACAATCTCTCGAAATAGAACTTCTCATCTCTTCATACAGGGAAATAGAACGTGTGACCTTTCAAAAAGAAAGTGCAGCGACAAGAGTGTAATGCCAAATCATCATCGATCATAACCAGCAAGACACATCACTCGGAAGCTTCTCGTGTATGCCTCAGACGGTTCAACCACACAGAACACAGCATTCTCAATCCCTCGGTGAAAAGAAGTGCTGCACCACCTTAATGTAATGTACTCATGACACATTAGTAGCAAAATACGATTGTCACAGACCTGCTAATGAGTCACAAAACATGGTGTGTTATTGAATGGTCTTCCTTGAGCCCTTATGTCAATTCGACTAACTTGACCTCTTGCCCAGACATGCCCTATAGAACGAAATTATTTCTTCGTCCTAGGATAGCATAATAAAGTAGTTGTCATCATGCGTCCTCTATATGTCATAGTCTCATGTAGTGAAGGCAACCATTTTGTAGGATAACAATATCTTGGATATGCTACGTGGCTCACACAACAATGAAGAGGAATCAATTCACTGCTCTACAGTCGATTGCAAAAGCACATACAGTATGATATATATGCTATGGCGTTCTTCCATAAAAATGGTCATGTCACTCTGTGTTTGAAAAAACAAGTAACACCATAGGAATCTTAGTCTAGATGTTACATAAAATGTCTATCTTAAGTATTCCAGCACAGTCGCCCCTCCTAGTGCCCGTATGAAAACTCACATTTGGCTATAAACAGGCTACATAGAGTCGTGGGATCTCTCTATGTTCGACCAAATATAAAGGTCTCATCTTAGTGTCGCGCCCGCCCCGAAGGTGGGGGGCGGTCCCCTCGTGGGTCGCGACCAGTTAGGTCTAGAGGCGTGAGAAGCGTGAAAGTAGGTGAGGTGTGTGAAAAGTGGGAGTAGGGCCAAGTAAGAGTTCAGAGTCGCCACCTAACATTTATTCGGGAGTTAGGATCCCTGCAAAGACAATCGACACGATCATCTTTGACTTTTGGAAAACGTTTTGGAAAAGTAAGGCCCTTTAAAAGTGTGACCCGAATAGTCATGCGAGACCAGAGTTCTTGAAGTGGGTTCGGGGACTCGATTATGCCGAGGGAAGGTGTTAGGCACCCTCGAGCATCCGTGACACACGGTTGCCGATTTTAGTGGTTTTCATAGTAATGGGGCGTAAGTAAGAAATAGTAGAATATATATACAACGCGAGCATCGTGACACGCAGTTACCAATTTACGTATCTCAATACGAGATAGTTTGAAAGTATATAGTTATGGCCGCACCCAAGTGAGGGTTGCATACGTATCTCAACACGAGAATCAGGCCGTACGTAGTTCTGTGCTGTGTATAAGTGTGAGCGTTTTGGTCGATCTAGACCGTTAGTGGGTAAAATAGTGTTTTGACTAAAGTCGGTGTAGCTAGGAATTTTAATCTGACGGTGTAGTCCTAGACTTTAACCTTGAAAAAGTAGTGAGTTATGAGATAATGTTTTGAGTAAAAGTCGGAGTAGATCGACCGTGCGATAAGTTTTTTTGTATTTTTTTTGTTTTTATGAATTTTTTTTGTCCTTTTGTTTTATGTGCCGAAAGTAAGGGTCGGTGCCCTGTAAATGAAAAAGTGTACCGGAAGTAGGAGTCGGTGCCCAGTTTTGTAAAAAAGTGCCGGAAGTAAGGGTCGGTGCCCAGTGATGTAAAAAAAGGTGATGTGAAAGTTTTACCGGAAGTACGGGTCGGTGCCCAGTGGAAGAGGTTTGAAAGTAGTCGTGAAATAATTGATAAGTTCATAGGTTTGTTACATATAATAAGTATGTACAACAGTAAGTAAATAAAGCAGTAAAGGCGGAATATCTAACCAATGGATTTATAAGGAGGCCGCACTACTAAGAGTATGAGTTTTAGTATGTTACCTGTGCAGAGGCGACTATTGAAGTTCATTCGATGTTTGTTGAGAAAGATTGAAAAAATCCGAGAAGCGTTGCAGAAATAATCCGAGGAGGCCCAAGTCGTGTTTCGACACAAAATCGACTTAAATGAACGTCATGGTTGGGTCCGAAAGGGCCGGAATAATCAAGATGTAAATCGTACGTTTGAATAGTACCCGTACGTATACCGTATGTATGAATAGTACTGTATGCATGAATAGTACCCGTATGTATACTGTATGTATGAATAGTACCCGTATGTATACTGTATGTATGAATAGTACCCGTACATATACTGTATGTGTGAGATTAGAGGTCCTTATGATGGAGTTTGGATTTTATTTGGCTAATGTAGCCAAACAGGGTTTAGGAGAGGAAAAGGGTTAGGGATTCCCAAACAAAACCTAAGGGGGGAGAGTGAATTGGTGAATTTTTTGGAAGGAGGAAACCTCCTATTTATAGGAAAATTTTTGATTTAAAAAATTAATTAAAAATAAAAATAATAATAATAAAGTAATAAAATATCTAGATATTGTGTGTGTGCGCCGCGCTCTATGGGATTTTTTAGAAAGCTACGTGGTTGAAAACTGGACCGCTGGGTTCTCTCGACTAACACAGAATTTTGAAGTCGGAATCGGATTTTTAAAACGTTGTGTGACCCACATTCGGCACCAGTTATGGCAGAACGCGACAATCGAGGTGAACTGTCCAAAATTCGGTGTCGGAATGAGACGAAATTACATGGATCCCTTTATTTTAATGTGGGGAGTATTTTTCTCCAATCAGAAAGTGACTCCTATGGCGCGATTGGCTCAAATCTGGATTACTTAGTCGCTAAGCAAAGAAAATATCTAGATATCTGTACAAGCACCGCGCTTTCGAATTTTCTGAAAGGCAGTGCGACGAAAACTTGGACAACCGCGATCCTCTCGACAAACGCAAAATTTTAGTGCAAAAATGGAATTCTTGAAATGCTATCTGACTCGTATTAAGCATCTGTCTTGACAAATCCATTAATTAAAATGCACTTTTTCGAAATCCGGTATCGGATTGAGATGAAATTTTAGGGATTTCTCCGTCTCGATGTGAGGAGTATTTTCCTCAAATCAGAAAGTGACTCCTATGGTGAGATTGGCCCAAATCTGGATTACTTAGTCGCTAAGCAAAGAAAATATCTAAATATCTGTACAAGCGCCGCGCTTTCGAATTTTCTGGAAGGCAGTGCGACGAAAACTTGGACTTCCGTGGTCCTCTCGACAAACGCGAAATATTAGTGCAAAAATGAAATTCTTGAAACACTATATGACTCGTATTAAGCATCTGTCTCGACAAATCCGTTAATTAAACTACACTTTTTTCGGAATCCGGTATCGGACTGAGTTGAAATTTTAGGGATTTCTCCGTCTCAATGTGAAAAGTACTTTAATCCAGATCGAAAAGTCACAGCCGATTTGATCTCGAAGACCAAGGCTTTCTGATGATTTATCAGTATAAATTGACGCGCCTGTGAGCGATCTTATCGCAGTTTTGCAACTTTATTCGTTTGATGGCAACGAAATTTCCGAAGGTTCTTCATCTTGATAAATATGATTTTTTGGCATCAATTTTAAACCTTCTGAAGTTCTCTGGCGATGAAATAGAATTTTTCCGTTTGATTTCTACGCCTGATAAAGTACTTTTTCCAAATCCGGTGTTCAATTGAGATGAAATTTTAGGAAGTCCTCGGTAATGTCACGCACTTCCATTCTGTCATGAAAAATATTTGTTCTGATATCCTAAAAGCTAAAAAAGGTAATCCCGATCCCTCTCTGGCAGATAGCAGATTTGTCCAAACTTTAAACAATGAGTACTTCTTCGCCCGTGGTTCGATTTTGACGATTCGAAGTCTAGGGACCTTGTATTTATAAGCTCTTCCTACCCATCGGATTCGATGTACCTTATCTGTCCACCTCTTTGTAGGTGGGCAAAAAAAACAGGTGTCTACGACTGACCCGACATGCTTTTGAAACCATGTTGGTGGGTATTCAAATTGACAATAACTTGATTTGACATTTGATTTGACCTCTAGATATTCTGATCAGGACACCAGCTTTTCCTTCCTCAATTTGCGTGCCCAATGGGCCCCCCACGACTGTTATTTCTTTTTTTGGCTGGTCAAAATAGGGTGTCTATAGCTGCCCCTCTTTGTCATGTTTTGCGAAGCAAATCGTGACAAAGAAACAAGACGACCCATTTTGACCCTTTTCGTTTATGTGATGAGAATAAGTAAAAGGACGTGCCAGAGTAGGCAAGTGGGTATGGTGCTAACGTAGGTGAGTGAATGTGAAATGCCAGAGTAGGCAAGTGAGTATGAGGTATGTAGGCGAGTGAATGTGAAATGCCATCGTAGGCAAGTAAGTATGAGGTGCCAATGTAGGCAAGTGAATGTGAAATGCCATCGTAGGCAAGTGAGTATGAGGTGCCAATGTAGGCGAGTGAATGTGAAATGCCATCGTAGGCAAGTGAGTATGAGGTGCCAATGTAGGCAAGTGAATGTAAAATGCCATCGTAGGCAAGTAAGTATGAGGTGCAAATGTAGGCAAGTGAATGTGAGTACCTACCAGAGTAAGCAAATAGCTCCGCTGGGGATTGAAAGCGTTACCAGAAAGGGTGAACGACTATGTTGGAGATTCACATGAGAATCGAGTGGAAGAAGGATGGTGTAGTCAAGAAGTGCATAACCGCGTAATCCCAAACTCTAACAAAAAAAGTAGTCAAGTGAGGGTATGGTCGAGCTCTTAAAGCTGCCTACGTATCTCCCGTTGGGAGAATCAGACCGAGCGTAGTTCATACTACGATAGAATAAGAGTGATGAAAAATGTGAGACGAGAGAGCAAAATGCCACGTCGGGGCGTGATTGTTGTGTGTGAGATAGCGAAATGCCACGTGGGGCGTGATCTTTATGAAAAAAGAGAGCAAAATGTCGTGTCGGGGCGTGATTGCTGTGAAGTTATAGAGTGACAAAATGCGATTCGCGTGATTGCCTTGAATATAAGAGACGAGAATAGCAAAGTCCGATACGGGTAATTGCCGTGGAGATAAGGTCAATAGAATGCGATGCGCGTGACTGTTGAAGATATGAGAGAGCAAAATGCCGAGTAAGGCGTGATTGTTGTAAAGAGTTTGAGATAAGAGAGGCAAAATGCCACATGGGGCGTGATTGTGAAGATTCGAGAGCAAAATGCCATGTGGGGCGTGATTGCTGTGAAGAGTGATGAAATTAGCGAAATGCGGTATGCGCGATCACCGTGAAAAGGTGGGGATAGCAAAATGCGATGCGCGTGATTCCTATAGAGTGCGGGAGGGTAAGAGAAATACCTGATGCTTGATGCCGATGTAAGAGGGACTCATACCTGATGGTAGGTGATATAAACAGGATGCCACTTGACGGAATCACTCCTGATATTGAATGATAGATGATGACGTGAATAGGATGCCCCTTGATGGACTCACTTTTGATTCTGATGATTGATTAGGATGCCACTTGACGGCCTTGCTTATTTGTTGAAGTTATGAACGCGATGCCCCTTGACGGGCTTATACCCGACGATCGAGAATAATAAAATTCTCTGACGGATTCACTTCCTGGTGATCGAGATATGTGAACGGTTGTCTCTGACGGACTCGCTTCTTGGTCGTGCGGTTGTGAATAGGATGCCACTTGACAGACTTACTCCTGATTCTAGTAATAGATGATGTGAATAGGATGCCGCTTGATGGTCATATTCCTGATTTCGATGACAGATAATGTGAATAGGACGCCTCTTGACGGGCTTACTCCCGATTCCAGTGATTGATAGTGTGAATAGGATGCCACTTGACGGACTCACTCTTGATTCTGGACATAGGTAGTGTGAATAGGATACCACTTGATGGGCTTACTCCTGAGCTTGAAGATGTGATTGGGAAGCCTCTTGACGGACTCATTCCCGGTAGTGAGAATGTGAACGGGATGCCTCTTGACGGATTCATTCCCGGTTCTGATGATGAATTCTGATGCCGAGTAGTGAATAGGATGCCGCTGGAGGGTCTTATACCTGATGTCGGAAGTGAATAGTGGACAGTACGCCGCTGGGGGTCTTATACCTAATGCTGGTTTTGATTATGGATTCTGATGATGAGTGAACACGATGCCGCTTGAGGATCTCATACCTGATTCCTGATTTGAGCGTAAATGGTTAGACCTGAGCGAGGGATAGATTTCTTGACAATCTACCGAGGAGAAGACTGGTTTGATATGTGGATCCGAGCAGATGGATCAATGTGAAGTTGGCGAGTATGAGCAAGGGTTGATATCGTGGCTCAGTTAGTGGTGAGCTTTTGGGCTATTTGAGAGGATTGTCGGAACCAGTTGCCCCTGCTATAAAAGTATGCATTGTCTGCTATGCTGAAAGATATGAATGCATTTTGAAAGTTATGTCATACTAAGTATACGTATTTACAAGAGTATGATGCATGAATCTATCATCTGTGAGAGAATGCTCATGAGTTAGTGGATATTGATCGTCTTGTCGCCTGTTGAGTACTAAAAGACAAAGTATTTGACTGACTGGGCTCAGTGCCCCAGTGATCATCCTTCAGAAGGATCCAGTTTTTCAGTATTTGATTTCTCTCAAGCTTTCCTTCTTTCTGAAACCATTTTTACCTTCGGCGCCCTCACGGGTTTTCACCGAATCCGGTTATGTGATTGTTGCACTTCAGTGTATCTTGTGAGTTGAAAGTATGTGGCACCCCCGTCATTTCGAATGATGCAAGTATGTGATTTAATGAACCCAACAAGGTTTGTATTAATCAAAGTGGACTTTACTGGGTTGTAGCGTAGGCCAAGGTTATGGGTTGAGAAATGAAAGGATCACATGAAGGCTCAAAGTTTATTTTGAAAAGTCGGTTGAGATTCCTGAGATCACTTTATGCCCTGCTTTTTTCCTTCTTTTGATTTTGCTCTTTTCCTTTTTGTTCTTGTTTTTTTGTATTCATCCCAATCTATTGTGAGAATTGCCCCAGTTTGAAGTATGTATCCGAGTCGGATCGTATCTTTTGTGGATGTGTTCCAGCTTTGCATTGAGTTCTCTTTTTGTTTGATTTCTCTTTCTTTTTCCTTTTGGCATTGCCCTAGTTTAGGGGGTGATCCTCAGGGGTTTATGTTTAAAAAGAAATCATTGTATGGCTCAAGTGGGCGAATGAGGGAAAGTAGTGTATAGATTGTTGAAATGATTGCCTCTAATCATTTTGACACTAGTCGAATCGAATTCAGAGATCACATATATGCATCATTGAAGTTAGAGATCGTGGGAATGCATTATTACTTTTCTGATGATAATTGAGGGACCCCATGTGGGCCAACAACGATCGTGATGACCTCTTTTGTTGAGATGTGGGGGGCAAAGATTGCCCTAGTCTATGTATTTCATGATCCTGAGAATGGACCAAGGACTGTTCTTGAATGCTCGTCGGCTGTCTACTCCGTTCTTGTGTCCTCAAATGACATCAAGCTGTCATAGAGAAGTATGCTTTTGTCACCTGATTCTTGTTAAGATGTGAGCATCGTCAGAGGATGAAATGGCCGATTTGTGAACTTGAGTCGTTTCTCGGCATGACCTTGTGTTGATCATACTTTCATGTAGAATCGAACATAGCTTTGTTACGTCCGAAAGTCTAGTACAATGTCTAATTCGTATTCAATAAGTAGTAAGACAGTCATATCCAACATACTCATGAGATTTAAGGAATGAGAGCAGATGACAGTTATTGAATGATGCAAAGAATGAGTTTTGTTTATGTTTTTCGTTTGAAAGTATACGCTTATGCAAAGTAGACAAAGCATAAATTCAATAGTATGGAGAAACTGCCCCTGTATGGCAAATGATGAGGAGTAATGTTTCAAGACAGTGGGCCGAGTATTGGGTCTCTTACGAGAGTCGTCTCGGGCATGGACAGAGCTTATGGATGTATATGGGTAGAAGTAGGCCTATTGGTTCAGCGGCTTGAAGGTTCGAACAATCGCGAATGCGCTGGTACTGCTCGGATTTGACCTTCGCGGATTTTGTCATCTGCACTGCTCAGGCTTAATGTTTGGATTTGGAAGTTGGATTTGAAAATCAGAGCTGTTTGGACTGGTTATCCATTCAGAATTTCTCAATCCGTGGAGAAGTCGGTGATACCGGGAGTAGGCTGAGCGTGTAGAAGCTTCCCATGTTGACCTCTATCAAAAATGTACCTGCATCGGAGGTCAGAAGAAGTAGAGGTAGACGTAAAGTTAGTCAGTCGCTTCAAAGAAAAGAAACGGGGATTCTTCTCCCAATGACTCGTTAGAGATGAGAGAGTACTGCCCCAGTATAATGTGTGTTCCCAAGGTATGAGATGCATTTGGATAGCCTTTCGGCGTCACCGAATGTCTTTGAAAAGTGGATTCGTCCTTGGGGAGTTTTATTTTCGTTTTTAAAAGTTGAGAATGAGCTTTGAAAAAAGTCTGGCAGCCTTCCGGCGCCGTTTATGAGTTTTTATTTTATCCAACCCTGGTCTATATACAGGTGCAATGAGAAGATAAAGAAGAATCGGGTAGCCTTTCAGCGCCGTTTTATGAATTTGAGAGAGTGTATCCATCCTTGTTAAAATGTAAGGATATGATGAGTAAGACTGGGCAGCCTTCCGGCGCCGTTATGAAGTTTTGAAAAAGTGTAGACATCCTTGTTAAAATGTAAGGAAAGGATAAGTGAGAATGGGCAGCCCTTCGGCGCCATTTTGAGTTTTGAAAAGTTTATCTGCCCTTGATTTATATAAGGGGATGATAGAAAAGAATCGGACAGCCTATCGACGGCGTTCTGTATTTTGAAAAGTTTTGAATGCACACGTGCAGAATGTGACTATGTGGAGGGGTTGACGTCTAATGTAGACTTATTTAGGTCTGGTTCCCGAACCTTCAAACCTCCAGTACCGAAGCACCTTCTCAGGTTGGTGGTTTCGAGCGGAGGAACTTTCGGTGCTGGTACCGACGGTACTACCGCAACGGCCATGCCACTTACTGATCCTCCTATCTAATCTTAAAAGGTTTCAGTTTCAGTTTCAGAAACGGGTTATGTCATGCTTGATGTAAGTGTGTAGTGTGTATAGCGGTAAAGTACGACATTGGCCTTGTAGTTTCAGTATGGCATTGGCCTTGCAGTGTCTTTTGAGTCGCAGGTACCTGTGCAAACAAGTTTATAACCTACAAAAGAATTATAGAAGTATAAAGTCATTAGTAAAATAAATGCCCCTTTAGAGTGAAAACCACCAAAGTGACGGCCTGAGTCCTCTTAAGATAGTCCCCAACAGAGTCGCCAGCTGTCGCGCCCGCCCTGAAGGTGGGGGGCGGTCCCCTCGTGGGTCACGACCAGTTAGGTCTAGAGGCGTGAGAAGCGTGAAAGTAGGTGAGGTGTGTGAAAAGTGGGAGTAGGGCCAAGTAAGAGTTCAGAGTCTCCACCTAACATTTATTCGGGAGTTAGGATCCCTGCAAAGACAATCGACACGATCATCTTTGACTTTTGGAAAACGTTTTGGAAAAGTAAGGCCCTTTAAAAGTGTGACCCGAATAGTCATGCGAGACCAGAGTTCTTGAAGTGGGTTCGGGGACTCGATTATGCCGAGGGAAGGTGTTAGGCACCCTCGAGCATCTGTGACACACGGTTGCCGATTTTAGTGGTTTTCATAGTAATGGGGCGTAAGTAAGAAATAATAGAATATATATACAACACGAGCATCGTGACACGCAGTTACCAATTTACGTATCTCAATACGAGATAGTTTGAAAGTATATAGTTATGGCCGCACCCAAGTGAGGGTTGCATACGTATCTCAACACGAGAATCAGTTCGTACGTAGTTCTGTGCTGTGTATAAGTGTCTGAGCATTTTGGTCGATCTAGACCGTTAGTGGGTAAAATAGTGTTTTGACTAAAGTCGGTGTAGCTAGGAATTTTAATCTGACGGTGTAGTCCTAGACTTTAACCTTGAAAAAGTAGTGAGTTATGAGATAGTGTTTTGAGTAAAAGTCGGAGTAGATCGACCGTGCGATAAGTTTTTTTGTATTTTTTTTGTTTTTATGAATTTTTTTTGTCCTTTTGTTTTATGTGCCGAAAGTAAGGGTCGGTGCCCTGTAAATGAAAAAGTGTACCGGAAGTAGGGGTCGGTGCCCAGTTTTGTAAAAAAGTGCCGGAAGTAAGGGTCGGTGCCCAGTGATGTAAAAAAAGGTGATGTGAAAGTTTTGCCGGAAATACGGGTCGGTGCCCAGTGGAAGAGGTTTAAAAGTAGTCGTGAAATAATTGATAAGTTCATAGGTTTGTTACATATAATAAGTATGTACAACAGTAAGTAAATAAAGCAGTAAAGGCGGAATATCTAACCAATGGATTTATAGGGAGGCCGCACTACTAAGAGTATGAGTTTTAGTATGTTACCTGTGCAGAGGCGATTATTGAAGTTCAGTCGATGTTTGTTGAGAAAGATTGAAAAAATCCGAGAAGCGTTGCAGAAATAATCCGAGGAGGCCCAAGTCGTGTTTCGACACAAAATCGACTTAAATGAACGTCATGGTTGGGTTCGGAAGGGCCGGAATAGTCAAGATGTAAATCGTACGTTTGAATAGTACCCGTACGTATACCGTATGTATGAATAGTACTGTATGCATGAATAGTACCCGTATGTATACTGTATGTATGAATAGTACCCGTATGTATACTGTATGTATGAATAGTACCCGTACATATACTGTATGTGTGAGATTAGAGGTCCTTATGATGGAGTTTGGATTTTATTTGGCTAATGTAGCCAAACAGGGTTTAGGAGAGGAAAAGGGTTAGGGATTCCCAAACAAAACCTAAGGGGGGAGAGTGAATTGGTGAATTTTTTGGAAGGAGGAAACCTCCTATTTATAGGAAAATTTTTGATTTAAAAAATTAATTAAAAATAAAAATAATAATAATAAAGTAATAAAATATCTAGATATTGTGTGTGTGCGCCGCGCTCTATGGGATTTTTTAGAAAGCTACGTGGTTGAAAACTGGACCGCTGGGTTCTCTCGACTAACACAGAATTTTGAAGTCGGAATCGGATTTTTAAAACGTTGTGTGACCCACATTCGGCACCAGTTATGGCAGAACGCGACAATCGAGGTGAACTGTCCAAAATTCGGTGTCGGAATGAGACGAAATTACATGGATCCCTTTATTTTAATGTGGGGAGTATTTTTCTCCAATCAGAAAGTGACTCCTATGGCGCGATTGGCTCAAATCTGGATTACTTAGTCGCTAAGCAAAGAAAATATCTAGATATCTGTACAAGCACCGCGCTTTCGAATTTTCTGAAAGGCAGTGCGACGAAAACTTGGACAACCGCGATCCTCTCGACAAACGCAAAATTTTAGTGCAAAAATGGAATTCTTGAAATGCTATCTGACTCGTATTAAGCATCTGTCTTGACAAATCCATTAATTAAAATGCACTTTTTCGAAATCCGGTATCGGATTGAGATGAAATTTTAGGGATTTCTCCGTCTCGATGTGAGGAGTATTTTCCTCAAATCAGAAAGTGACTCCTATGGTGAGATTGGCCCAAATCTGGATTACTTAGTCGCTAAGCAAAGAAAATATCTAAATATCTGTACAAGCGCCGCGCTTTCGAATTTTCTGGAAGGCAGTGCGACGAAAACTTGGACTTCCGTGGTCCTCTCGACAAACGCGAAATATTAGTGCAAAAATGAAATTCTTGAAACACTATATGACTCGTATTAAGCATCTGTCTCGACAAATCCGTTAATTAAACTGCACTTTTTTCGGAATCCGGTATCGGACTGAGTTGAAATTTTAGGGATTTCTCTGTCTCGATGTAAAAAGTACTTTAATCCAGATCGAAAATGTCACAGCCGATTTGATCTCGAAGACCAAGGCTTTCTGATGATTTATCAGTATAAATTGACGCGCCTGTGAGCGATCTTATCGCAGTTTTGCAACTTTATTCGTTTGATGGCAACGAAATTTCCGAAGGTTCTTCATCTTGATAAATATGATTTTTTGGCATCAATTTTAAACCTTCTGAAGTTCTCTGGCGATGAAATAGAATTTTTCCGTTTGATTTCTACGCCTGATAAAGTACTTTTTCCAAATCCGGTGTTCAATTGAGATGAAATTTTAGGAAGTCCTCGGTAATGTCACGCACTTCCATTCTGTCATGAAAAATATTTGTTCTGATATCCTAAAAGCTAAAAAAGGTAATCCCGATCCCTCTCTGGCAGATAGCAGATTTGTCCAAACTTTAAACAATGAGTACTTCTTCGCCCGTGGTTCGATTTTGACGATTCGAAGTCTAGGGACCTTGTATTTATAAGCTCTTCCTACCCATCGGATTCGATGTACCTTATCTGTCCACCTCTTTGTAGGTGGGCAAAAAAAACAGGTGTCTACGGCTGACCCGACATGCTTTTGAAACCATGTTGGTGGGTATTCAAATTGACAATAACTTGATTTGACATTTGATTTGACCTCTAGATATTCTGATCAGGACGCCAGCTTTTCCTTCCTCAATTTGCGTGCCCAATGGGCACCCCACGACTGTTATTTCTTTTTTTGGCTGGTCAAAATAGGGTGTCTACACTTAGCTCCATCTAAGGCGACATATAGAAATAATAAGGGTTTATATCTATGATAGCAACAAGATTATTTCGCACTAACGGTGTTGCATTGGTAATATAACAAGTCACACGAGTCATTTTTTGTGTCTGAAATCCCAAGGTGATCAAGTAATGTCAAGTATATCGATTATGCATTACGTCACTACTATCTCACTCATATTGTCATGTCACAAATCATATTTGTTCAGATAATGCTTATCAAATTCTTAGTTCGAGACATTTGTTGTACTTGTGTATTATTGTTTGTATTAGGAGTGATCGGTTAGTTTACTCACTTAGCTTCAAAAGTTAACGACTCTTTTTGTCATGGACATATTACGTCTAAATTTCAGAGAAGATGACTACCAAGATGAAGTCTATCCGAAGGGACACAACGAATGTACTACTTAAAGCAAAGGACACAGACGTAGTTATATTAGAACTACTTATTTTGCTTTAATATCTTTTATCTAAGGTAATAGTTTAGATATGTGTTGTGTGATTAGCATAGATTGCCCTAGACTGCTGTTATAGTTCATTTATTTGGAACTCATGATGTAATAGCTGGATCCCAGACAATTGAGTTTTATTGACGAATACCAATAAATATTTTTATACTTCCACTAATCTTTTAACCATGTGTAGAATGTAAAAAGGACAATCAATTAATGTAACTAGTCATGACTTATGGATCCGAAAAGAAAATTTTTATTTCCCTTTAATTTCTGCTACTCCGAAACATGACATGCAATTTCCTCCATGTATTTGGCAGAGGTTCGAATCCCATTTTCTTCATTGTAATGTAATAGAAAAAGAAAAAAGAAAAAATGTGATAACCTACCTATCATAGTTTTTATTTTATCTCAAATTAGTTTGTTCTGATATGTGAATTTTGTTTCCCGATTCCACTTTTCTTTCATCTTCTTTTCCAAACTATGGTCTCTTTTAGAACGGAGATAAACCTAGTGGCCGAAGGTGGTCCTGGCCCCTTGGAAAACATCCGTGCACATTAATATTAAGTGCATTTAGGCTTAACTACATTTTATACCTTTCTAGTTTGCTCAATTTGGTCCTTGCAATTTAGAAAATATCATTTTAGTCCCTATAATTTCATAAGTGCATCATTTTAGTCTCTCAAACACTTTTTGTGACAATTTTTTTACTTTCAATGACAAAATTATTTGTCACTAAAGGATCTATTGGACTTATTTGACACATTCATGAAACTACAGGGACTAAAGTGACACTTTCTGAATTACAAGGACCAAATTGACACAAATGACAAACTACAAGGATATAAAATGAATTTAACCCGTGGATTTATTATTTGAAATTTCATGAATATTAAGTGGAATTTTATTGTACTGTACAAGAATATTAAGTAAAATTTTATCTTTCAAAGACTTTTGATAGACTAAAACTTAAATTGGACTTTAAACTTTTGACAGCTACTCTAAGAACTTTTCGTCCAAATTTATGTTAGTATAATCATTAAGGATTATATTTATGATAGAGGGATGCAGAATTTATGTAACGACCCTGGTGTTATGGGCGGACCGCTGTAGGTGCCTTTCTGGCTGCAGTAAGTGCTGGCAGGCTACACACTATGGAAAGTTCGTCCCACATCACCTAGGTGTGGAAAAGTAATGTGCTATATATGTGCAATTCTAAGTCTCCTTAGTAAGAGGCCTTTTGAGTAGTGACCCAAAAATAAATCGGTGCAGATTTGAGACCAAAATGATCAATATCTTAATGAGCAAGACTTGATCGTAACAATTTACACCTATATGAAAGAGTCATACAATATTTTTAAATTTAGAATATTCCAAATATTCTGCATATGGAGCCACATACAATTATTATGGTCTCACACATATTGTCACATCATATAGATTATTTATTCTATATAAAATCATTAGAAAATGCAGGTGCTCATGGATATTACCCAAAAAGTTTTTTAAACTTAAATTAGCCATATTTTTACAAAATAATTCATATAATATTGATGATATTTATAATTTGGAAAGAAAAGAAAGTGTTGAGAGAGAGAGAGAGGAGGAGGAGGAGGAGGAGGAGGAGGAAAATACAAAAGGTGTAAAAAGTGGGAGGAGTTTCAAATTTGAGAAATTAGTGAAGGGTATGAATAAATTTGCACCCTTACATATGCTTCTAAATTTTGTATCTCAAATGTGTTTATCAACCCATGTGGTAGTGGGACCACATTCAATAGAATAATATTATGCTTCTCAAATTTGTATCCAAAATGTAGTTCCTAACACATGTGGTAGTGAGTGTACTGGATTTTCGTTGGAGAATGTTAAAGTGGTATGGGCCATTGTTGAAGGTGGTTCCACAGACACATACATTGGTAACCAGATTTGGGATACGAAAGTCAAGTTCCACTAACACACATGTGTTGATAACCATATTTGGGATACGAAAGTCCGGAAGCATAATGTTACTCCCATCAATTACGGACTGAGCATTCAACATACTCCAATAAAAATTAAGTGGGTTCACTATAACGTGTGTAAAGAAGCACATTTAAGATATTAATTTGGGAAGGATAGCATTCAAGAGATTGGGAGTCCTAGTCATCATAACAGATCATTCTTCCTGTATTATGTATATAACTGGATCAAGCCCAACGGACTAAGCCCTATAACTATTCAGACTGGATAACCACTCTCTAACCGTAATTTAGGCCCAGCCAGAAAAGGTATGAAAAAAGAAATTGAATAGATTTGTAGAGAAATGGTACTATAAAACTTGAAATTGTGAGATGGCCCCTACAAATCTTTACTTGTTCTTCTCTCTATTTCTTGACAACCTAAGAGGCATGTTGTAATTTTTGAAGATAATCATTCTGTTAGTTGGGCCCACTATGAACTTCAAATTGCAAGGAAATCAAATTGTCTTCCAATAAAATTAATTTGCTGTTTGAGAAATGATTTTCTCTCCAATGTTTCAAGAATCAAGCCGTGCCATTTGCAAGTTTTGTGTGTGTGTTTTCGCTGATTGCTTACAAGCTAAGTATGTAAGCATAAGATGAATGACCCAACAAACAATTGGGACAAGCCAGAGTCAAGAATTTTTTCCAATAGGGGGGTTAAACTGAAAGGTGAGAGAAAATTATGTGGGTAGGATTAAATTGACAATATTCTAGGGACAGCGAAAATGAAAAGTAGATGAAATGTAGGGTGAATTAATCAAATTTGGGCAAACAATTACATGCAAAAAAACAAAGGCACAAAATTTATGAGGGGCTAGTGCCCGCCCTAGCCCCTTCATAGTTTCGCACGTGAATGAGAAATATGAAGAGTTAAAAAGATCGAGGTCCTAAAATACATGTCAAAACTCTAACATGACTCAAAAGTTTAAGGCAATAACTCATAGACACAAAAAAGAATCCTATCCTAGAATTCACAGATTGTGGGACTACTCTTGCATGCTGACAATACTTACTTTAAGGATAATTCTTTGGTGACAACTTTCATACAACTTTCATACAACTTCCTAAAAGATGTGTCTATCTCTCTCCTGTGTCACTGTGGGGTCCAGTGACATCACAGGAGAGAGATAGACACATCTTTATATGAGGTTGTATGAAAATTGTATGAAAGTTGTCACCAAAAAATTACTCTTACTTTAATTAGCTGGAGAACACTATGTAGGACGTCTCTCACATGGTACTCTCTAAATACCTAAAACCCTCCAAAGAACATTGATTAAACTGCTCATCGTGCAAATGTAGCAGTTGATCCTACAAATGAAGACCCAATTAACAAGTCTTCGCCCTTACTATATTTTAGAATAATGATCACGAGAGTTACATTTGTAGCTTATTATTATGTTCACGCAATGATATTTTTTACTTTGCCTCACATATGACCCCTGACACATTCAAAAAGTTGATTTTTATAGCTATCAAATTTAAGTTTTCTTTAGACAATAGAATTTTTATTTGTTTTTAACAAAATTTGGCCCATGATACCTCCAATTTCGTTTATAGATCTTCACTACGAACTATTCACAATATCCATCATGAGTGGGGGGTGTAAGTAAACCGATTGGACCGATCGAATTGATCGGTCGGATTTTTAGAATTTTTATTTCAGTGTAAAAATTGAACTTAACAGATAAAATACACTAAATTAAACCGAACTAAAATCGATCGATTTGCTTGAAAACCACACCGCACCAAACTGTCTTAATCCTGAGCCCTTGAATTATTCTCTGTCAATTTATAAAATTCAGTGTGTGGGCTTAATTAGTCAAACATGAAACCATTAATCAATCTAAGCGAGGCAGGTACAAAGTATATATAAGGGGTTGGCGCGCACTTTGGTCCGTTTGGGTGTATATACACCCAAACCAATCTCAGCCATTGGATGAAAGATGCCCCTCTTCCTAGCCGTCCATGTGTTGAAGCCCATTTGAGAACAAACTTCATCCCCAACTTTTCCTTTATGAGGCACTCTAAACTTGACAAATGACAAAATGGTTTGGAGTATATATACCCAAAACCACCCAACGTACTAAAGTGTTCTCTTAAGTATAAACATAAGAAACATTTTTCATAATAATGTCAAATCAAGTTCTAATTTGTCCATTCAGTAGATTTACTGGGCTGCCCTTTAATGATTTTAATCTATTATTCCTCTCTCTCTCTCTCTCTCTCTCTCTCTCTCTCTCTCTCTCTCACACACACACACACACACACCAAGTTTAGGCGATTATAATGAGCTTATAACTTGTCAAATATATATATATATATATTGGATAATCAGGGTGTTTGGGCCAGCTTACGCGTACCTCGACTAATCCCCCGAAGCCCTAGAGTCACTGGGTGAATTCTCCAGTGGCCATGCTCCCTATGACTCGAATATTAAACCTCTTAGATAGTACACTCAAGAAACTTACCACTCAACCACAACGAATATAATTTTAACTTGTCAAATATACAGTGTACCAATTTGAACATGTCAGATAAATTTGCGTACGTGAAATTCATCTATGGCTAGTGTGAAGAGCCTTGTCAATAAATAAAGTAAGGGCGGTAAGGCCCCATTTTTTGGCGACACATGTAGGAGTCTATCATGAAACTTGAAAAGCTAAAATGAAATATTTGTCAAACCAGCTTATGTGTTTTAGGGGCAGACAAATGTGGTCAATCACAAAATTTACAACTGGTTAAAAAACTATTGACAACGTTTGGCCAAAACAGTTTTTAGCGATTCAATCGCAGAAGCAAAAATTATTGCCAAACAAGGCCAAAATGTCAGAATGGGTAAGAAGACTGGAAGATTTGTCAATCTTAAAGCTATTAATTCTTTCTTTACAAAGCTTGACTGGAATAGTCATGAACTCATTTGCATTTTGTCAAATGCTACGTTGGACATCTTTTGAGCAAAAGAAGGTTTTTTTTTTTTTTTTTTGGTGCCAAGGCTCTTCCAAAACAAATTGCCATAAGATTAAGGAGAGATTACTATGAAAAGTAACTAAATGATCTTGAATGGGTTTGTGAGGTCGCAGGATTTCAACCGAAGATCTTCGGAATGCACATATTATTTACTGTTGTTAACTTGTTATTGCAATGTGTGTGTATATATATATATATATTGGTGTTAATCCATAAAACACAGATTTATATGGATGCCAACACAAAATAAAGAGAAGAATACGCAAATAATTTTTTTTATTTGGATTAGTTTTTGTGGAAAGGGCAAAAAAAGAAAAAAAAAAAAGGGAATCCAGAAGAAAACTCTTTTTCAATCTTTTTTAGGAGTTAAAATTTTTAAACAAACATTAGGAATACAAGAAGAGGAAATTAAAAAAATAAAATAAAATAATTTTCCACCTTATCTTCACCGCCTTCATATTTTCCCTATTGTTTCCTTAATTGTTAACCAATTAAAGAAAACAGTTTTCGAAGTATTTTCTTTTCCTTTCTCCCATTAATCAATAAGCCAAACAAAATCTAAGAAAAACATTGAGAAAAATATAACAAGATCGAGCACTACTACACCCATACACTTTTCTACACACTTTTTGACACACAGCTTTAAATGCATGTACCATGTGTCGTGTGAGTAGTGCACAGGAAAGTGTGAAAAATTTAAACAGCACAAGGTATATGCATTTAAAGCAAAGTGTGTCTAAAAAGTATATAGAAAAGTGCATATATCTAGCATTATTAATATAACAAAACTGAAAATAGGATAAAGCTTTACCTAAATAGCTAGCCAAACAAAATCTAAAAAAACATTGAGAAAAATAAAACAAAACTGAAAATAGGATTAAGCTTAACCTAAATATCTTGAATTTTACAAGTCGCTTCCCACTTGATTTATTATTCTATTAGAAAATTTCAATTTTTTTTTTATAATTTACGTGTGGAAGAAAACACTAGACGAAGAACTTTCTTTCTTGATTTTTCTATCCTTTTATTACTATTATTATTATTATTATTATTATTCTGTGAACACGCGAAGCAAAAAAGAAAAATGGACAAAAGGTGACATGCAAAGCAAGTACAACTGTACATTAATCTTGTGAAAAATCAACATCTCCAAATTAGAAGATTGAAAAAGAAAATTTGTAATTGCGACTTTGAAGCCTCTTTTGTCTTTGTTCCTCTAAAATTCCTTACAACATCCATTAGAAAATGACTCCTAAACAAGATTGGTGATAATTGGTCAATTCAAAGGGGAAAACACAGAGTGGATACACACTTATTCATACCCCCATGGCCCATGAGAGAAGCAAAGTGACAGTTGTCCTTCATCAGCCGTAGTAATTTAGTCTAATTAGTAATCAATTATTTGAAATTCTTTAAAATTATTGAAATATTTAGTCCGTTTGAAAATTAAAAGTTGTAAAATATTGGCCTCCAACTTTTTTGTTGTTAAATAGAACAAGTAGCTTTTTCAAAAAGCTAAAAAAAATTGACTGATTTAAAAGCAACAAAATCGAAAAAAAAAAAAAAATTAAATAAAATTTGAAAGGCTGAAAGATCTCTAATTTCCAACAGCAATACCAAATTAATGCAAATAAACTTTAAAATAGCCATACAAAGAATATATATTTTAAATAAATTCTTATTTAAAAAAATCTCTTATTCTCACACAGATCCAAATGGGGGCTCTTACTCTACGATTTAATGATATGCTACCATGCAACAAGAAATGTGAATTTTTTTAGAGTTATTCTTTATCATGGCTATCATTCAAGTAGGGGTGTACATCGGTCGGTACAGTTATTGATAAAAGCTCACAACCTTACATATGGGGGCGGAGCCACATGGGAGCAAGAAGGGGTACTTGCCCACGTCAAATTTTTTTGTTTTTCTACCCTATGTATATATTCAATGTTATATGCATTTATGCCCCTCTTGCAATTTTAAATTTACCCCATCTAAACTTATAAATCTTATTTTGGCCATTCTTTAATTTTATACTTTTCACCCAAATCATCATTCTTGTTTAGTATCCATTATTTAAGGCCGTATAGATATCCATTTTAAACATATTAAGAATTCTTTGTTTTATAAGTGAAACTAGTGTAAAAAAGAAAAAAAATTAAGTATATGAATGCAATTTCTTTTTTAAAAAAAAGTTGTCGAGAGATTAGTTTATCTTTGAATAATCACATTTTAACCCTCAAAACCCGCTCTATATATATATGTGTGTGTGTGTGTGTGTGAAACCGACGGAACAATCCACATAAATTTTAAAATCCTTGAAATCCAAAATTTATTGTTTTACCAGAAAGAAAGAAAAAAAGAAAGAAAGAAAGAAGACAAAAAAAATAATAAAAATAAAATTAATAAAAAATAAAATTAATAAAAAAAATAAAAAATAATCGCTCAAGGGCGCTGCTCCCAATGTACATGTGCACCCCTGAGATCAAATTGACTCTGACACTGCTTTCAACCATGTTTATGATGAACCCCAATCACAAGCATTTCTATGTATCAACAATGTTAGGGTGATAAACATTTTCTAAAAACACACTTTATCTCTCTCTTGGGTGGTATTGTGGGGTTCACTGAAATTATCCGGACCCTACAGTGCCACTCAGGAGAGAGATAGAGTGTGCTTATAAGTATTTGTAGAAAGTGATTGTCATCCAAATATTACTCTTTTACGTATATTCATTCTTTATAATATATTTGCATTTTCTTATAGAAGTGCAATAATTTGTATGATATATTCAAAGGAGATAATAAGCAAACCAATTAATCTTTGAGACACCCATAAATGGCAAATGTCTAGTGTTTATTTCAAGAGTAATGCTATGTTTCCCAAATTCAAATTTTAAAATTTTTTTCCAAATTATAATGTGGCACTAGTGAAAATTCAGTGGGCTCATTGATCATTGTGGGGTCACTTCAATATCCTCCAATCAAATCCAAAGGACCTACTACCACACGATCATTTAGAATAGGGATTTGTAATTTGCATTACTCTTGCCGTTAACTCAATCATATAATAACAATTTCAAGTTATCTCTACAAATGTTCTATATATTCTTTCTCATCCTTACATTAATTTTTTATTTTTTTGTTAAGAAAGTTAAATAAAGGGTTGAAGATAGAGGGGCAACATAGGTGACCTATCTCTTTGGACGTGATCATGAGAGCCTCCTATCTGTAGGGCCAGGTTTCATTAGCGGGACGAAGCCCCTGTGAAAGGCACATGTCACGACCCATCCCACTACGGACGAAAATAGAACACGAGGCTTGCCACCAGGGCTCATCCAAATCCATTAAAGTAAATAGTAGCGGAAAACATAAGTAAAAACTATGAAATCAGAGTTATAAAAAGTCTGGCTCAATTGAAACACTTACAAAAAGAATCCTTCTAAAAAGCAGAGATCCAGTCGACTGTGGCGGGGACCCAGTCGACTATGAGACCAATTGTAGAGAGTTTAAAAGATCAACAATCCAGTCCAGTCAACTATGTCGGGGACTCAGTCGACTGGGGACTCAATTTCTCAGTCAACTGGTACCTCGACTGGACCAGCTCCAGCAGAATGTATGTTTTGAAAACACTTTCTAGTCGACTATTTTCCATCATCCAATCAACTCATACCTTTCAAAATCGAAAGGATATTTTGTTAAAACAGGGGTCCAGTCGACTGTGTCGGGGACCCAGTCGACTGATTCCCCACAATTCTGAACACTTTGCAGAATCTCAAAGCTATGATTCTCTAACCAAATTCCAGCATAAACACAACTATATCACAACGTTCCAAACATGATTACAGAAGTTTTACTACAGATTACAATACTACAAAACCATGCCAAGATTCTAGTACGACATATTACAAACTTCTCAAATCCTTATTACAATTCTAGAATTGAAACAAAAGTATAAACAAGTGGTGATTCTCCGGCATTCCTCGACCTCACTCCTCTCGCTTCTTTTTTCCTTTCTTCTTATCACCTGCAATAGAGGAAGTCTTTAGTACTAAGCTATATGCTGGGTGTACAATTCTAAACAAATGCATATAAGGCAATTCGTGCTTTAAACATCTAATTCACATAATTTAGTCTCTCGGGAGAGAGATACGCATTTATCCGGTATATTGGCAAGTCTTAAATCTTAAACCGCAATGACAATGGCTAGCTAAAATCACTCAAGCATTGCATCCAACTGCTCTGGCTGGGCCGGTTCCTAAGCCAATCAAGTAGTCGTCACTACTGTAACTCTCAAGCATCGAGAGGCGTACCCTGACATGAAATTATACCAAACTCCCCTTTAACCCATAATCATTTAGCATGCTCACATAATTATGTCACCATACTTTTCAATAAATTCTCGCTAAACTTAACGGGCCTAATTTAACACATGAATTTAGTCTGGATCACAATTTCCATACAAAATATTCAAAACATCCAAAATTGTCTATATAACACAAGTTCGAAAATCATACCTTACACTTCGGTCCTACAACTTCAGGAGAAGTACTAGTAGCCTGATTAACTGTTGGATCTCCGATCTTAAAGGATTCCTACAAGTATTAACATGTTTTTCTCAAATTTCTAGAATTAGCTTTTCCAAAATAATTTTCCAAACAAGGCCTAAGAGGTATCAAAATGAAATTCTTACCTCAAGGAGTCCGAATAAGAAATCTGGAGAAAAATTGGCAATCGGAAGTTCGTCGTTTGGCATCGTGAAGCTCGAAGCCAAAAATTTCCCTTTCTCTCTCTCTCCCAAGATATAAAGTTTAGGATATTTTATGAAAATATCCTAAGTCTTCCTATTTATAGGCACAAGTCTCAAAATTTACGTTTAACTCCCCACGAGTTCTCAACACTTCTACTGATCTCTTGAAACGTCGTACATGTCCATTTTATTACTTCATGAGTGAAAACTAAAAATTATAAAAATTTTCGTCTAAGTTCCGTTTGAGTCCGTAATTATATCTGAAAACTAAATTACGTAAAGTCTCTAGATAACCTACCTTTTATGCAATGTATCACTCACGTTCTCACCACAGTATTCAAAACGATCTAAAACCAGATCAAAACTACTAGAAATTATACAAAACATGTATAATTACTATTCACAAGGTACCAGAAATATCAAATAACATTTAAGCTATATAAATGTCATTTATTCATGTTGATGCCACATGATTCTCCTATTACCGTGTCCTCGATTGACACCCTACCGTTGATCTCCAGTCAACCTCATTTATAATTATCAAGTCAATAGCATGGATAATTCACAAAATTTCATCTATGCATTTTAAACAATGGTTTTCCCCGGGACTTGTGTGACAACTCTCCCCTCTAAAAAAAAAAAGGTGTGTCCCCAAACTTATACCTCAACGATTGAAAAGATAGGGATACTCGCTCCTCATCTCCTCATTGTTCTCCCACTTAGCTTACTCAATAGTGTGGCTTTTCCTTAATGCCTTCACCATTGGAATCGTCTTCATTCTCAATACTTGTTCTTTCCGATCCAAGATCTCCACAGGATGCTACATAGAAGTCAAGTCTTCTTGGATTTGTAATTGTTCAGATAGTATGATTTTACTCGTATCTGTCATACACCGTCTCAACATCGACACATGAAATACATTGTGCACAACCACCAACTCCGCTGACAATGTTAGTCGATAAGCCATTGGTCCTACCCTCTCTAGGATCTCAAATGGTCCTACGAATCTCTGGTTAAACTTCCTTTGCTTTCCAAATTGAACAATGCCTTTCAAAGGCGATACTCGCAAGTATACAAAGTCTCCTACCTCGAATGTCATCGGTAACTCTTATAACGATTCTGAGCCACCTTAAGTTGTTCTTGAATTGACTTTACCTTCTCCGTAGTTAACAGTATTATCTCAAGTCCTATCAACCTTCTTTTCCCAACTTCGGTCCAATAAACCGGTGAACGACACTTACACCCATACAAAGCTTCATAAGGTGCCATTCCAATACTTGACTGAAACTCATTGTTGTAAGCAAATTCGATTAACGGTAAGTGTTTCTCCCAATCACTCCCAAAATCTTGAACACACAACCGAAGCATGTCTTCTAATGTCTGAATCATTCGCTCTGATTATCCGTCGGTCTGAGGAGAAAAGCAGTACTGAAACTCAGCTTCGTACCCATAGCCTTTTGCAAACTTCCCAAAAACCTCAACGTAAAACTACCATCACGATCCGATACGATCATAGCTTGAACTCCGTGTAGCCTCACAATCTCTTTCACATACAATTCTGCTAACTTAGATGGCTTAGTCGTCTTGATTGGTGAGAAATAAGCTGACTTTGTCAATCTATCAACTGTCACCCAAATCTTGTCATTCTTGTTAGGCGATCGTGGAAATCCAGATACAAAATCCATCGTGATCTTATCCCATTTTCATTCTGACACTAGTAACGATTATAAGAGTCTTGCAGGTACTTGTCTCTCTGCCTTGACTTGTTGACATACCGAACACTCTGAAACAAGTTTAGCAACTTCCCATTTTATACCTCTCCACCAAAAGTTTTCTCGTGAGTTCTGGTACATCTTGTTACTTCTCGGATGAACTGAATATTTGGTACTATATGCTTCCTCTAGGATTCATTCTTTCAGGTCTTTTTAGTTCCGTACACACAGTCGATTCCATGTCTCTAATCAGTTCATTTTGCTTGGTTAGCTCATCAGCTAAGTTTCCTATCGTCTTCCGGTTTAACGCATCGGCTACTACATTAGCCTTCCCCGGATGATACTCTATCGAAAGATCGTAATCTTTCATCAACTCTAACCATATCCTCTATCTCATGTTCAAATCTCTTTGCGTGAATAGGTACTTCAAGCTCTAGTGGTCCGTGAAGATCTTACACTTCTCACCATACAAGTAGTGCCTCCAAATCTTTAAAGCATAAATCACTACGGCCAATTCCAAGTCGTGCGTCGGATAATTAACCTCGTGCATTTTCAACTGTCTTGAAGCTTAAGCACACTTTGCCACCTTGCATAAGTACACATCCTAAACCCTGATGTGACGCATCACTATAGATCATAAACCCTTCGGTTCCAGATGGTATCATCAGAATAGGTGCTCTTGTCAACCTTGACTTCAACTCTTGGAAGCTGTCTACACATTCTGAACTCCACTCAAAAGTAATACCTTTCCTCATCAACTTTATTATAGGTAATGAAATCTTCAAAAAATTCTCAATGAAACGGCAGTAGTACCCCGCTAATTCTAAGAAACTTCAAATCTCTTATACTGATGTCGATCTTTACCAATTAGATAACGCTTTCACTTCATGAGGATCAACTGAAACTCCATTCTTGTCAATCACATGGCCAAGAAAAGCAATGCTAGGTAGCCAAAATTCACACTTCTTAAACTTTCCGAATAGTTGCTTCTCTCGCAATCTCTGAAGTATAAGTCCTAAGTGTCTCTCGTGCTTTATCTCACTCGGTGAATAGATGAGAATTCTATGAACACAATCACGAACTCATTTAAGTAATCGTTGAAGACTCAATTCATAAGATCCATGAACGCGGCTGGTGTATTTATAACTCCAAATGGCATTACTAGAAATTTGTGTTGTCCATAGCGCATTCTGAAAGATGTCTTCTCCACATCTTCAGCTTTTACTTTCAATTGATGATAGCCCGTTCTCAAAATCTTGGAAAATACTTGTGCCCCACGAAGTTGATCAAATAGATCGTCAATTTTAGGCAACGGATACTTGTTCTTGATTGTTAATTTGTTGAGTTCGATCTCGATAGTCAACACACATTCGCATTAAACCATCTTTCTTCTTCACAAACAACACCGGGGCTTCCCAAGGTGATATGCTAGGTCGAATAAAACCTTTGTCAAGTAACTCTTGTAGTTGAATTTTTAATTCTTTCAATTCCATAGGCGTCATTCTATACGGTGCTTTCGATACGGGTCTTGAGTCTGGCATTATCTCAATGGTGAACTCAATTTCCCTCTCAATAAAGACATCTGGTAAGTCATCTGGAAATACATCCAAATACTCTCATACTATTGGAATGTCTTCTACTTTCAATTTGGTTGCCATAGTGTCAATTACGGAGCACAAAAATCCTTGACATCCTTTTCTCAATAATTTACCCGCTCGGATAGCTGAATCAAATATGGCAGTGGTGTAACCCCACTCCCTTGAAAACAAAGTTCCCATGTATTGGTGATCGAAAATTAACTTATTTCCGTTCACAAGCTACCATGGCTTTGTTAAGGGCTAACCAGTCCATTCCTAGTATCATGTCAAAGTGGTTCATCGCAATCGATATAAGGTCTACAGTCATCAACTTCTCACCTAATTTGGTCTCGTAGTCCTTGTATATCGTAGACGTTACTATTGGCTTACTAAGAGGTACAACACAGATAATTCATATCCTAACGGTGTCGATCTAACATTTAAATGTTCAACAACATTATGCGATACAAATGAATGCGTAGATCCTCAGTCAACAAGTATGTGTGCTAGATATGAACATATAGGCACCATACCTGAGACCACTGTCTCCGAAGCAGCCATATCACATGGGTTCATCTGAAATGACCTTTCCTGATGTTGCTCCGTCCTCTGTCCCCCGTCTTTAATTAGTCTGTCTAGGCATCGAACCACTGAAAGTCATACGACTAGTTCCTTGTTGAGGACGCTTCCTTGGGCACTCCTTGGATGGATGTCCAAACATCCCACAATTGTAGCACTTGCCCCGCAGATTCGGTGTAGCACTTGCACTGTTCATCCCTTGAGTCTTGTTCTGAAAATTAGTCATAAAACAATGACCTGTGTGTGATTGATTGGACAATCGACACAATGGTATGCCACTAGCCGACTTCCTAGGCCCACAAAAACTAGAACCAAAACCCCATGCAAATGGTCTCTTAAATGCTCCCCCTTAGCTCCGGTCATTACCCTCGTAGTTTCTCTTCCCTTGTTGACCTTACTGGTTTTACCACGATCTCTCCATTCCACTTTCGGCTACAAGCGCCGTTTGCTGCATTGCGGCAACAGTCGAGTGCTTATAGGTCTCGACCCTCAAAAGGATATTCTCTTTCAACCCATCCTCATACTTTTTTACTCTGTCTTCTTTTGTTAACACAGACCCTTTCCAAATCTTAACAAGGCGTTGTACCTCGAAGTGTACTCCATTACCGTCATATCCCCCTGTCGAATGTTATCACATTCTCTTTTCTTCGCATTGAAAGCAGCCCTTGGAAAGAATCGACAATTAAACTCCACTTTGAATCATTCCCAAGTTATCGGTGTTCCATATTCTAAAACATTCACCCGCCAATTCTGAGCATCACCCCTGAGTATATCACTAACGCTCTCAATTTTTTCCATATTAGACATCGGAATAGATCGAAAATCCTCTCCATATCCATAATCCAATGCTTTGCTAGCGTCGTATCAGGAGTTTTATGAAACTCTATATGCTTCTTCCTTGTAAATTGTTCACACATGGATCTTATACCCCTATTCTCAGGTACTGGCATAATGGCTATCGGTGCTGCCTCAAATGGAGGTGTTGGTGGCAATCACTCTGCTATATTCCGTATCAAGTCTCCCATATTTCCAATCATTTATGTCATTTGGTCCATTCGTCGCGTATGTGGTGATAGATCTCAGTCGCCGTCACTCATGATTACAATCTTGTTAGTCTAAATTCATAAACATATGCATATATGATAATAAGTATGAACATGTATGTATAACCACATACCATATGCATCAAACATCTCTGCTATGTATGGATGCATTTAGAATATGTGCCATAATCACTCAACACTCCACTCGTCGTCAAACGTTCCCAAAGTTTTGTTACCTATTACTCTGATACCAATAATTGTCATGACCCAACCCGCTACGGGCGGATAAAGGACACGTGGCATACCACCAAGGCTCATCCAATTCCATTAAAGTAAATAATAGTAGAAAACTTAAGTAAAAACCATGAAATCGGAGTTATAAAAAGTTTGGCTTAATTGAAACACTTACAAAAAGAATTCTTTTTAAAAGCAAAGATCCAGTCAACTATGGTGGGGACCCAGTCGATTGTGAGGTCAATTGCAGAGAGTTTAAAAGATCAGCTGCCTAGTCCAGTTGACTCTGTTGGAGACTCAATCGACTGGGGTCTCAATTTCTCAGTCGATTGGTACTTGTCCAATCAACTGGACCAGCTCTAGCAGAATGTATATTTTGAAAACACTTTCCAATCGACTGTTTTCCATCATCTACTCGACTGATGCCTTTGAAAACCGAAAGGATATTTTGTTAAAATAGGAGTCCAGTCGACTGTGTCAGGGACCCATTCGATTGATTCCCCACAATTCTGCACATCTGCAGAATCTCAAAGCTACGATTCTTCAATTAAATTCCAACATAAACACAACTATATATTAACGTTCCAAACATGATTACAGAAGTTTTACTACAGATTACAATACTACAAAACCATGCCAATATTCTAGTACGACATATTACAAACTTCCCAAATCCTTATTACAATTCTAGGATTGAAACAAAAGTATAAATAAGTGGTGATTCCCCAGCATTCCTGGACCTCACTCCTCTCGCTTCTTTTTTCCTTTCTTCTATCACTTGTAATGGAGAAAGTCTCTACTGCTCAGCTATATGCTGAGTGTACAATCCTAAACAAATGCATATAAGGTAATTCATGCTTTGAACATCTAAATCACATAATTTAGTCTCTAGGGAGGGAGATACGCATTTATCCGGTATATCGGCAAGTCTAAAATTTTAAACCGTGATGTCAATGGCTAGTCAAAATCACTCAACCAATGCATCCAACTGCTCTGGCTGGGCCGGTTCCCAAACCAAACAAGTAGCCGTCACTACTGTAACTCTCAAACATTGAGAGGCGTACCCCAACATGAAATTATACCAAACTCCCCTTTGACCCACATAATGATTTAGCATGCTCATATAATCTTGTCACCATACTTTTCAATACGTACTCGCTAAACTTAATGGGCCTAATTTAACACATGGATTTGCCCGGATCACAAATTCCATACATAATATTCAAAACATCCAAAATTGTCTTTATAACACAAGTTCGGAATTCATACCTTAAGCTACGGTCCTATAACTTCAGGAGAAGTACTAGTAGCCTGATTAACAGTCGGATCTCCGATCTTAAAGGATTCCTACAAGTATTAACTTGTTTTTCCCAAATTTCTAGAATTAGCTTTTCAGAAATAATTTGCCAAATGAGGCATAAGAGGTATCCAAATGAAGTAATTTCCTCGAGTAGTCCGAATATCAAATCTAGAAAAAAACTAATGGTTGGAAGTTCGTCGTTTGGCGTCGTGAAGCTCGAAACCAAAAATCTCCCTTTCTCTCTATCTGTCTCCCAAAATATAAAGTTTTGGATATTTTATAAAAATCCTAAATCTTTCTATTTATAGGCACAAGTCTCGAAATTTACATTTAACTACCCACGAGTGGGTTAGCGCGGGTTAAAAATGGGTGTCCTGTGGGTCTTAAAAACCAATTTTAGTGCCTCGCCTCTTACTCAGTCTCTCTCTCTCTCTCTCTCTCTCTCTCTCTCTCTCTCTCTCCCTCTCTCTCTCTCTCTCACGGCCCTGGCGAAGAGTCGAAGACGACATCTCTTGCCTCTTAATCGATTCATCGATTCAAAACCCTAGCATAATTAAAACCCTAGTAGCGATTCATCGAAGTTCAAAACCCTAGCATCGATTCATCGAAGTTCCAGGTTGAAGTGAAGCACATTCCGTAGTTATCAGCTATTCATCGAAAGCTCTTTCATCGAAGATTATTCACCAAAGCTCTTCCATTGAATATTATTCATTGAAGCTCTTTCATCGATTCATCAATTCATCGAAGCTCTCAGTCTACAATCTGCTCTCGAAGTCGAAACCCTAGATCTCGCATATGGAAATCAGTTGGCAGATTGGGATTTTAATTTGTTACCTATTACATCTTTGAAAGCTTTAATTGGAGGATTATGTTCAAAACCTAGGTGAGTTATTTGATTCTCTCTATTTTTTGAGTTCTCCAACGTTTCCTTTGTTCTATGATCTGAGTATATAGAAAATCTCCAATGTTTCCCCTGCTCTTTTGTATATAGAACATCAACACTTGGAAAACTTTTATTTTAGCACAATCATTTTAGTGGATGTGAAACTTGTGCATCATGGACATGAGCTGAAGGAAGAGCACTAGTTGAGGTAAATGGACAATATTTTTATTATAAGTACAACTGGTATTAGAAGATTCATTGATATTGGTCCACAATCTGATAAGGAGAATGTGCTAGACTTCCTGAATAGGGTTCCTTATGCTTAATGGAAATCACCTGAAAAAATTGACCCAAGTAGATATTCTTTTTTCTGTCAATTTACACAATGCAGTTTGGGTTGTCAAAATTGCAAAGTTGCGACATTAGGAGTCTCACTGTGATGACTATTCTTCCGACAATGCAGTTTGGGTTGTCTGCATTGAATTGACAAATTCAAACTACCTTAATCGCATGCGATTTTAATCTGTTTGGGCCTCAGAACCACAGTTTCTCTTAAACAATATGTTTGGGCCTCAGAACCACAGTTTCCCTGTGAAAATGTCTATGAACCTTTACATTTGATTGATTATGGTTCTCATTTTTCAAGTTTTATTTCCTATGCATGTATCTATCTGGTGCTTGATTTGATTGCGGAATGAATGCAAATATGGGTCTGGTCTGTCTTAAAAATTACAGTGATCATGTTCTGAAATATCTCCGTTTCCCATTGGTGATTAAGCTAATGATAATCACCATCATAGAAACCAAACAATTGGAAATGATGAAATTAGGAAGTATGGTAGTACATAAGATTATGATTGGCAACAAAGGTTTTCCTTTTTTATGTAGCCCTTCGAAACACATATTCTCATGGGTCCCTCCAAGTTGAAGAGCTCAATATTAGGGCATTACTTGATTAGAATTCAATAAACATAATCATGATTAGTTTCAAATGGTCCAAATTTTGAGATTTTTTGTGTGAGGATTGCCTAATGGCTAGGTTGAGTGGTATTCTTTCTAATGTCAAAAGCTAGAGTCCCCTAAGTATTTAGGGAAAAGAAAAAGAAATTGGTGCTATTAGTCTTAAACATAATGGAAATCACTTGATTATTATTGACTACCAAATTTTGATAGGAACATTGAATGGAGGACAATATCGAAGAACATGTTGTGGATGAGAGTTCTTGTGCAAGCTCAAAACGTCCAAAAAGGACCACTTCCATTGTTTGGGATAATTTTGTAAAATTGCCTTTAGATGCCGAGGGAAAACAAAAGGCTAGATGTAAGTTGTGCTTATGTAAGGATCGTATAACAGATTATGTTGCAGACACAAGGTCAGGTACATCCAATATGCGAAGGCATATATTTAATATCCATAAAGGGGAAACAGATGAATGTACTTCACAACGCTATCATCCTCTAGATCAAGAAAAATACCGTGAGATGCTTTCAATGGCAATAATTAAACATAACTTACCATTCTCATTTGTGGAATATGAAGGAATTGTAAATGTTCATCGCTTTTTGAACCCAGATGTAAAACCTGTCACTAGAAATACAGTGAAATATGATATTTTGAAGTTATACCATAGTGAAGTTGGGAAACTTAAGAAAGAGTTGGAGTGTGTTCCTGGCAAGATATGTTTGACTTCAGATTTGTGGTCCTCACTTGCTACAGATGGATATATGGCCCTTACTGCTCACTATGTTGATGTCAATTGGGTTCTGCAGAAGAGAATTTTAAATTTTCGTCATGTGCCCCCTCCCTACAGAGGTGCTATCTTGGCGGAGAAAGTTATTTGCTTATTACAGAATTGGGGAATTAAGGACAAGATATTCACATTGACTTTGGACAATGCGCCGTATAACGATGTTCTAGTGGACAAGTTGAAGTGGCATCTTTTTTTAACTAATAATACCCTCATGTGTGATGGAGAGTTTTTCCATATACGTTATGGTGCGCACGTCTTGAACCTTATTATACATGATGGGTTAAAAGTAATTGATGAGTCGGTTCACAAAATTCGAGAATGTGTGAAATATGTTAGAGCTACGGAAGGAAGAAAAATTAAATTTGTAGAATGCATCACTCAACTATCATTAAAGTGTAGCAAAAAGGTACACCAAGACGTTCCTACACGATGGAACTCGACATACCTAATGCTTGAAAGCGCATTAGTATATCGTCTTGCTTTTAGTCAGTTGCAGTTGCTTGATACAAATTTTAAGATTTTTCTATCAGAAGATGAGTGGAGTAAGGTTGAGAGGATTGCTATGTTTTTTAGACCTTTTTATGATATCACGACCTTATTTTCCGGTAATAAGTACCCGACATCTAATTTATACTTTAAAGGGGTATGGAAAATTCAAGTTCGTATAATGGAAGAGCTGAGAAATCCCGATGATAGTATTCTCTTGATGGCGAGGGAGATGAAAAAAAAAATTGATAAGTATTGGGACTCCTATAGCATGATTTTAGCCTTTGGTGTCATGCTGGACCCTAGATACAAATTACAGTTTGTGGAGTTTTGCTTCTCAAAATTGGATGGGGCAACTTATCGAGAAAGGTAAAACATGGTGCGTGACAAGTTGTATTTTCTATTCAACGAGTATGTACGTCTTTCTCCTCTTAATGCTGCAAATAGTACATCATTGGATGCATCTTCTAGTTCAAGGGGCAACGAAGATCGTACAAGTGATTTACTTGATGTAAGTAAAACAAATAATATGTAAGTTATTTGTTATTAGGATGTATTTCATTTGTAAATCTTCTGTACTTAATTGCACTAAAATGAAAATAAATGTAGGAGGAGTTCTCTTGCTTTGAGAGTCAACATTATGACCTGAATAGAAACAAGTCAGAGTTAGATTTGTACTTGGAAGAGGTGAGGATTGATGGAAAAGAGAACTTAGATATTCTTAGTTACTGGAAATCAAATAAAGTTTGATATCCAGTGCTGGCATTAATGGCACAAGATATTTTAAGTATACCTATAACTAGTGTAGCCTCAGAATCGGCCTTCAGTATTGGAGGCCAAATTATCAGCAAATATCGAAGTTCGATCTTACCTAAGAATGCGGAAGCCTTGGTCTGCACAAGAGATTGGTTGTATGGATTCGAAGGTACAGTGTTAATAATTAATGTTCGGTATATATGTCGTTTTAATATTTTTTTATTTTATTTTAATAACAATCTTTTATTTGTTGGTAGCTTATAATGATTTGGAGGAGTTAGATCTTGTCGAGGACTTTGAAAATCTAATCCTTTGAAGATCCTGCCTCAGGTTAATATTTTTTATTTTATGTCCATTCGGGCTTTATAGTGCTTTAATTATGGCTCACATTATTATCTGGCTTTTTTTTTTTAATCATTTACTATATTTAACAAATTTCTAGGGAAATTAGCTTGACATGCTCATTAATATGTATGCTACAAATAGTACATCATTGGCTGCATCTTCTAGTTCAAGGGGAAATAGTTCAACTTCAAGCATTTTATTTGGTGTGAAGAAAGTGCTCGCAGGAAATTAGCTTGACATGCTCATTAATATGTATGCATTGCAGGTTGCCATATTAGCAGAACTGGCGGGGTCTGGCAAGCCATCGAAGAAGCTGTTGATTTGGAGGGTTTGAGTTCTTTTATTCAGTTGCTAAGAATTTGCTTTCTTTCCTATTTTCAGAGGATTTTTCTCGAATTTTGCAGTTGGCTAATTTAATGTATTGACCAAACTCCATTTTCTAGCTTGTGAATATTGAATTTTGTTATGAAAAGTTTGTGTGATAATGAACTGTTTATTATAGTCCTCAGGCAGGGTTACATTAAGTCTCTAGTTTTTACTTGCATGAAATGTGGGTTAGTTTTGATGACTTGTGTGTATGAATTATTCATATGTGTTTGGCATCTCATGAAACTTAATGACACAAATACATGAATTCGTAGATGAATAGGAAAATAAAATCACAACCAAACAAGTCCTTATAATTGAAGCAGACCACAAGATCAACAACATTCCATCCTTACATTGAACTTGAACAGCAAACGGGTCGAATATGGGTCAAAAAAATTCAAACAGTTTCCACGTATATATAAAAAAAAATGTAAAAAAATAATTTTAAAAAAAATTTAAATATAAAATATAAATAAATAAAACCAGGTCATGGGGTTTGACCCGACCGGCATCTGACCCACCCAAATTTGACCCGAACAAACGGGTCAAATATGGGTCAAAGACACACACCCGACCCGACCCACATCTAACCCGCCCAAAATCAACCTGACCAGCCCAAATTTACGTTTAACTCCCCACGAGTTCTCAAAACTTCTACTGATATCCTGAAACGTCGTACATGTCCATTTTATTACTTCACAAGTAAAAACTAAAAATTATAAAAGTTTTCGTCTAAGTTCCGTTTGGGTCCGTAATTATATCTGAAAACTAAATTACGTGAAGTCTCTAGATAACCTACCTTTTATGCAATGTATCACTCACGTTCTCACCACAGTATTCAAAACGATCTAAAACCAGATCAAAACTACTAGAAAGTATACAAAACATGAATAATTACTATTCACAAGGTACCAGAATTATCAAATAACATGTAAGCCATATAAATGTCATTTATTCATGTTGACGCCACATGTCTCTCCTATTACTGTGTCCTCGATTGACACCATACCGTTGATCTCCTTTCATCCTCATTTATAATTATCAAGTCAATAGCATGGATAATTCACAAAATTTCATCTATGCATTTTAAACAATGGTTTTTCCCGGGACGGGTGTGACAACTCTCCCCTCCAAAAAAAAAAGTTTGTCCCAAACTTATACCTCAACGATCGAAAAGATAGGGATACTTGCTCCTCATCTCCTCATCATTGTCCCACTTAGCTTACTTAATAGTGTGGCTTTTCCATAATGCCTTCACCATTGGAATCGTCTTCAGTCTCAGTACTTGCTCTTTCCAATCCAAGATCTCCACAGGATGCTCCATAGAAGTCAAGTCTTCTTGGATTTGTAATTGTTCAGATACTATGATTTTACTCGTATCTGTCATACACCGTCTCAACATCGACACGTGAAATACATTATGCACAACCACCAACTCCGCTGACAATGTTAGTTGATAAGCCATTGGTCCTACCCTCTCTAGGATCTCAAATGGTCCTACGAATCTCTGGTTAAACTTCCCTTCCTTTCCAAATTAAGCAATGCCTTTCAAAGGCGATACTCGCAAGTATACAAAGTCTCCTACCTTGATTGTCATCAGTCGTCGCTTAAAGTCGGCATAACTCTTATAACGATTCTGAGCCACCTTAAGTTGTTCCTGAATTGACTTTACCTTATCCGTAGTTAACTGTATTATCTCAAGTCTATCAACCTTCTTTTCCTAACTTCGGTCCAATAAACCGGTGAACGACATGCCATTCCAATACTTGAATGAAACTCATTGTTGTAAGCAAATTCGATTAACGGTAAATGTTTCTCCCAATCACTCCCAAAATCTTGAACACACAACCGAAGCATGTCTTCCAATGTCTGAATCATTCGCTCTGATTATCCGTAGGTCTGAGGAGAAAAGCAGTACTGAAACTCAGCTTCGTACCCATAGCCTTTTGCAAACTTCCCAAAAACCTCAACGTAAAACTACCATCACGATCCGATACGATCACAGTTGAAATTTCGTGTAGCCTCACAATCTCTTTCACATACAATTCAGCTAACTTAGATGGCTTAGTCGTCTTGATTGGTGAGAAATGAGCTGACTTTGTTAATCTATCAACTGTCACCCAAATCTTGTCATTCTTGTTAGGCGATCGTGGAAATCCAAATACAAAATCCATCGTGATCTCATCCCATTTTCAATCTGACACTGGTTACGATTGTAATAGTCTTGCAGGTACTTGTCTCTCTGCCTTGACTTGTTGACATGTCGAACACTCTGAAACAAGTTTAGCAACTTCCCATTTCATACCTCTACACCAAAAGTTTTCTCGCGAGTTCTGGTACATCTTGTTACTTCCCGGATGAACTGAATATTTGGTACTATATGCTTCCTCTAGGATTCGTTCTTTCAGGTCTTTTAAGTTTCGTACACACAGTCGATTCCCAAGCATCAATACTCCTTGTTTCAAAGTAAAACCAGGTGGCTTTCCCAAAGGTATCTCGTGTATTTCATTTTGCACAAGTAGTACTCGTTGAATTATTTCATCTTAATCTCATTAATGATGTTTGGGTGAGTTATGATTGCCATCATCAAACCACCATTCGTCTCTAGAATCACATCTAACTCCAAATGTTCCATGTCTCTAATCAATTCATTTTGCTTGGTTAGCTCATCAGCTAAGTTTCCTATCATCTTCCGGTTTAACGCATCGGCTACTACATTAGCCTTCCCCGGATGATACTCTATCGAAAGATCGTAATCCTTCATCAACTCTAACCATATCCTCTATCTCATATTCAAATCTCTTTGCGTGAATAGGTACTTCAAGCTCTTGTGGTCCGTAAAGATCTCACACTTCTCACCATACAAGTAGTGCCTCCAAATCTTTAAAGCATAAATCACTACGGCCAATTCCAAGTCATGCATCGGATAATTAACCTCGTGCGTTTTCAACTGTCTTGAAGCTTAAGAAATCACTTTGCCACCTTGCATAAGTACACATCCTAAACCCTGATGTGATGCATCACTATAGATCACAAACACTTCGGTTCCAGATGGTATCATCAGAATAGGTGCTCTTGTCAACCTTGACTTCAACTCTTGGAAACTGTCTACACATTCTGAACTCCACTCAAAAGTAATACCCTTCCTCATCAACTTTATTATATGTAATGAAATCTTTGAAAAATTCTCAATGAAACGGCAGTAGTACCCCGCTAATTCTAAGAAACTTCAAATCTCCGATAGTGATGTTGGCCTTTACCAATTAGATAATGCTTCCACTTTATGAGGATCAACTGAAACTCCATTCTTGTCAATCACATGGCCAAGAAAAGCAATGCTAGGTAGCCAAAATTCACACTTCTTAAACTTCCCGAATAGTTGCTTCTCTCGCAATCTCTGAAGTATAAGTATTAAGTGTCTCTCGTGCTCTATCTCACTCGGTGAATAGATGAGAATTCTATGAACACAATCACGAACTCATCTAAGTAATCGTTGAAGACTCAATTCATAAGATCCATGAACGCGACTGGTGTATTTATAACTCCAAATGGCATTACTAGAAATTTGTGTTGTCCATAGCGCATTCTGAAAGATGTCTTCTCTACATCTTCAACTTTTACTTTCAATTGATGATAGCCCGTTCTCAAAATCTTGGAAAATACTTGTGCCCCACGAAGTTGATCAAATAGATCGTCAATTTTAGGCAACGGATACTTGTTCTTGATTGTCAATTTGTTGAGTTCGATCTCGATAGTTAACACACATTCGCATTAAACCATCTTTCTTCTTCACAAACAACACCGGGGCTCCCCACGGTGATATTCTAGGTCGAATAAAACCTTTGTCAAGTAACTCTTGTAGTTGAATTTTTAATTCTTTCAATTCCACAGGCGTCATTCTTTACGGTGCTTTCGATACGGGTCTTGAGTCTGGCATTATCTCAATGGTGAACTCAATTTCCCTCTCAATAAGGACATCTGGTAAGTCATATGGAAATACATCCAAATACTCTCATACTATTGGAATGTCTTCTACTTTCAATTTGGTTGCCATAGTGTCAATTACGGAGCACAAAAATCCTTGACATCCTTTTCTCAATAATTTACCCGCTCGGATAGCTGAATCAAATATGGCAGTGGTGTAACCCCACTCCCTTGAAAACAAAGTTCCCATGTATTGGTGATCGAAAATTAACTTATTTCCGTTCACAAGCTACCATGGCTTTGTTAAGGGCTAACCAGTCCATTCCTAGTATCATGTCAAAGTGGTTCATCGCAATCGATATAAGGTCTACAGTCATCAACTTCTCACCTAATTTGATCTCGTAGTCCTTGTATATCGTAGACGTTACTATTGGCTTACTAAGAGGTACAACACAGATAATTCATATCCTAACGGTGTCGATCTAACATTTAAATGTTCAACAACATTATGCGATACAAATGAATGCGTAGATCCTGAGTCAACAAGTATGCGTGCTAGATATGAACATATAGGCACCATACCTGAGACCACTGTCTCCGAAGCAGCCATATCACCTGGGTTCATCTGAAATGACCTTCCCTGATGTTAGTCCATCCTCTGTCCCCTGTCGTTAATTAGTCTGTCTAGGCATCGAACCACTGGAAGTCATATGACTAGTTCCTTGTTGAGGACGCTTCCTTTGGCACTCCTTGGATGGATGTCCAAACATCCCACAATCGTAGCACTTGCCCCGCATATTCGGTGTAGCACTTGCACTGTTCATCCCCTGAGTCTTGTTCTGAAAATTATTCATAAAACAATGACCTGTGTGTGATCGATTGCACAATCGACACAATGGTATGCCACTAGCCGGCTTCCTAGGTCCACTGAAACTAAAACCAAAACCCCATGCAAATGGTCTCTTAAATGCTCCCCCTTAGCTCTGGTCATTACCCTCGTAGTTTCTCTTCCCTTGTTGACCTTACTAATTTTACCTCGATCTCTCCATTCCACTTTCGGCTACAAGCGCCGTTTGCTGCACTGCGGCAACAGTCGAGTGCTTATAGGTCTCGACCCTCAAAAGGATATTCTCTCTCAACCCATCCTCATACTTTCTTACTCTGTCTTCCTTTGTTAACACAGACCCTTTCCAAATCTTAACAAGGCGTTGTACCTCGAAGTGTACTCCATTACCGTCATATCCCCCTGTCGAAGGTTATCACATTCTCTCTTCTTCGCATTGAGAGCAGCCCTTGGAAAGAATCGACAATTAAACTCCACTTTGAATCATTCCCAAGTTATCGGTGTTCCCTGTTCTAAAACATTCACCCACCAATTTTGAGCATCACCCCTAAGTATATCACTAGAGTTCTCGATTTTCTCCATATTAGACATCGGAATAGATCAAAAATCCTCTCCATATCCATAATCCAATGCTTTGCTAGCATCGTATCAGGAGTTCTATGAAACTCTATATGCTTCTTCCTTGTAAATTGTTCACACATGGATCTCATACCCCTATTCTCAATCAGGTACTGGCATAATGGCTATCGGTACTGCCTCAAATGGAGGTGTTGGAGGCAATCACTCTACTATATTCTGTATCAAGTCTCCTATGTTTCCAATCATTTCTGTCATTTGGTCCATTCGTCGCGTATATGGTGATAGATCTCGGTCACCGTCACTCATGATTACAATCTTGTCAGTGTAAACTCATAAACACTATGCATATATGATAATAAGTATGAACATGTATGTATAACCACATACCATATGCATCAAACATCTCTACTATGTATGGATGCATTTAGAATATGTGCCATAATCACTCAACACTCCACTCGTCGTCAAACGTTCTCAAAGTTTTGTTATATATTGCTTTGATACCAATAAATGTCATGACCCAACCCGTACGGGCGGATAAAGGACACGTGGCATGCCACCAAGGCTCATCCAATTCCATTAAAGTAAATAGTAGTAGAAAACATAAGTAAAAATCATGAAATCGGAGTTATAAAAAGTTTGGCTTAATTGAAACACTTATAAAAAGAATTCTTTTTAAAAGCAAAGATCCAGTCGACTGTGGAGGGGACCCAGTCGATTGTGAGGTCAATTGCAGAGAGTTTAAAAGATCAACTGCCTAGTCTAGTTGACTCTGTTGGGAACTCAGTCGACTGGGGTCTCAATTTCTCAGCCGATTCTTTTCCATCATCTAGTCGACTGATGCCTTTGAAAACTGAAAGGATATTTTGTTAAAATAGGAGTCCAGTCGACTGTGTCAGGGACCCAGTCGATTGATTCCCCACAATTCTGCACATTCTGCAGAATCTCAAAGCTACGATTCTTCAATTAAATTCTAACATAAACACAACTATATATTAACGTTCCAAACATGATTACAGAAGTTTTACTACAGATTACAATACTACAAAACCATACCAATATTCTAGTACGACATATTACAAACTTCCCAAATCTTTGTTACAATTTTAGGATTGAAACAAAAGTATAAATAAGTGGTGATTCCCCAGCATCCTGGACCTCACTCCTCTCGCTTCTTTTTTCCTTTCTTCTATCACATGCAATGGAGAAAGTCTCTACTGCTCAGCTATATGCTGAGTGTACAATCCTAAACAAATGCATATAAGGCAATTCATACTTTAAACATCTAAATCATATAATTTAGTCTCTAGGGAGAGAGATACGCATTCATCCGGTATATCGGCAAGTCTTAAATTTTAAACCGTGATGTCACTGGCTAGTCAAAATCACTCAACCAGTGCATTCAACTGCTCTGGCTGAGCCGATTCCCAAACCAAACAAGTAGTCGTCACTACTGTAACTCTCAAACATTGAGAGGCGTACCCCGGCATGAAATTATACCAAACTCCCCTTTGACCTACATAATGATTTAGCATGCTCATATAATCATATACCATACTTTTCAATACGTACTCGCTAAACTTAATGGGCCTAATTTAACACATGGATTTTGCTCGGATCACAAATTCCATACATAATATTCAAAACATCCAAAATTGTCTTTATAACACAAGTTTGGAATTCATACCTTAAGCTACGGTCCTATAACTTCAGGAGAAGTACTAGTAGCCCGATTAACCGTCGGATCTCCGATCTTAAAGGATTCCTACAAGTATTAACATGTTTTTCCCAAATTTCTAGAATTAGTTTTTCAGAAATGATTTGCCAAATGAGGCATAAGAGGTATCAAAATGAAGTTCTTTCCTCGAGTAGTCCGAATATCAAATCTAGAGAAAAACTAACGGTTGGAAGTTCGTCGTTTGGCGTCGTGAAGCTCGAAACCAAAAATCTCCCTTTCTCTCTATCTGTCTCCCAAAATATAAAGTTTTGGATATTTTATGAAAATATCCTAAATCTTTCTATTTATAGGCACAAGTCTCAGAATTTACATTTAACTACCCACGAGTTCTCAAAACTTCTACTGATCTCCTGAAACATCGCACATGTCCATTTTATTACTTCATGAGTGAAAACTAAAAATTATGAAAGTTTTCGTCTAAGTTCGGTTTGGGTCCGTAATTACATCCGAAAACTAAATTTTGTGGAATCTCTAGATAACCTACCTTTTATGCAAAGTATCACTCACGTTCTCACCACAGTATTCAAAATGATCTAAAACCGGATCAAAACTACTAGAAAATGTACAAAACACGTATAATTACTATTCACAAGATACCAGAAAGATCAAATAACATATAAATGTCATTTATTCATGTTATGCCACACGATTTTCTTATTACTGTGTCTTCGATTGACACCCTACCGTTGACCTCCAGTCAACCTCATTCACAATTATCAAATCAATAGCATAGATAATTCACAAAATTTCATCTATGCATTTTAAACAAATGATTTTTCCTGGAACGGATGTGATAGCGCACCACCAAGGAATTTGCTTGGCCAAAACTGTTTTTTCTCTCCCACAGAGGCACCACTGGAGTTTAACATAACAAGCACATTTCGATGACAAGAAAGCCTCTACCTTATGTCCCCAATTCGAACACCAAAACATATTTGCTTCGAAAGGATGCACGCCTCTCTCGCTCTCAGTATACTCTCCTCTCTCTCTCTCACTAGGAATAGTTCTCTCTCTCTCATTGCATATAGTCCAACAGCATCGACTAGGAATAGTTGTAGTGTCACACTTTCAACATCCGTATATTGAATTCCTTGTCATATAATACAGGTTGGCTCAGTGTTATATTATTTGTGTAATTAATACAATATATTACAAAATGATGCACTTCTTGGAAACTTAATTGGGACAAAAAAGTCCAAAGAATATCGATCATAATGGTTTATGAGTTGGTAAATTTTTGACCGCCTACCACAACTCCTCTACAATGTTTATGAGTAAAAAGTATACAACCCTATTTTTTTTTATATGATCTCCTTATAATGATATGACCCATTACTTCACACTTTTCTCTCTCTCTATTTTTTTTTTTTGGGATAAATCGTCATTCTAACATTCTTCTGTTTGTATTATCTATCTTCTTCTTTTTTCTCTGCTAGCTCAATGCCTCCATCTCACCATTTTAAGTTATGCAACAAAGGCAAGCTAGTATGAAACATTCTAGTGGTTTAGAATATATCATATATATATATATACACACATTCTCAGAGGTTTTAATGCTAAATTATTGTACAGATTCTAAAATTAATTTTGTTTTCAAAAGAAAAGTAATTTTTTAAAAAGGTGCAGGTGATTTTCTAAGTTAGAATAATTTGGCTCCAAATTATAATATTTTAACACCACTTTTGTGCCAAAAAGTTATAACTTGATCTTCTCTCAAAATAAAAGTTATAACTTGATATGGTTGGTGCGGTTCCTCTGATGTGAACAGTAAAAATAGTGTGGATAAGACTGTAATTTAACACTATTTTTACTGTTCATATGAGAAGAATAGTACGAAGCACACCGAAATAATTTTATTGATCGAAGTGTTGACCATAAAAAAAATTTGTAGGTACAGGTTTGGTCATTGGCCAGTGCTGATTTAGTTTGAGGAGTGTTTGGTCTGAAGGCCTTGTTTGGGATTACTTCATAAACGTACAATTGGGGTCCAAAACATTCTTCAGACCCAAAACAAATACATTTAGGCTGTTTGGATAATTTTATGAAGCAATCTAGAGTTCAAAAGCACGTTTTGGTCCAGAGGTGTGTTTAAGTCCAAATGTGGTACATGAAGGAGATTTGATTTTTTTTTTTCTCAACTTTTATGATACCATTGTGATTAGGGCGACTTCAACTTAATTATATCTAAAATCAAGAGCCGAAGTCAATACAAATAAACCCATAAAACCATAAGATTGCTCTACCACAACTTGGGCTTCATGGGTTTGAAACACGTGTACATGCATCTAGTTCTCCACAAAAGAAATGGTTGTAGTCTTTTGTATTTACGGGATGTTTGAAAAAGCTCAAAAATATATCATGTAAAAATAAAATAATTAAATAAAAGAAAAGGCTTAAAATATTTACTTATTTATTTTATTATTATTTTTTTGGGGGGAAAGAAAGAAACACAAAGGAAAAGAAGAGAAAAAACACAAACTAATTAACCGACTAAATTAGTCCCTCAGCTGTCCCGTGAGCAAAAATCGGACAAGTTCATAGGAGGGAGACTCAAGAGAGACAAACTCATGGTTTCTAAAATATTGAAGTGCTTTGGTAGATACTCTCTTATATTGAGTAAAAGTCCGTGTCTCATATAAAATTACTTTTAAAATATAACCTTTGTCAAACTATTATAATACTAATTTTTTTAAATTCAAAAGTAGGTGAAATATTTTATATTGTAGGACTGATTTGTTCCACAAAGATTGTTAAAAAAAATACAAATTGATTGACTCGATCATTGAAAACTTGATAAAGATAAAAAAAAAAAAAAAAAAAAAAAAAAAAAAAGAACTGCTAAGATAAAATTTGAATTTTGTCTCCCATTCCATCATAAATTCCAAATAATGTTTAGTTTTTTTTTATAATTATTCTTTATTATTGTGTTCAAAATTGATAACAAGTTTAGTTCATGATTTGTGCAATATAATGTTTACGCAAAATGATAACTTTATGTCAGAAAGTTAGTGTTTGTACTATAAAATATAATATAATTTTTTGTATTATTATTATTATATGTTGTCATAGAAATTTGGAAGATTACTTGAAGAACACTTGACATTACAAAGGTGATTAATTAAGGTTGACTACTTGAAGGTTAATGGAGATGATGAAGATGGAAGTTATTTGAAGACACTTGTCATCGAATGAGCATCTTCCACTAATTAGTAGTTAACTACTTATAACTACTTGAAAGTTATAGGAATTTGAATTGTTTGAGAGAAAAATGTAATTTAAATTTAGGACAATGCTAGAGGCACTAACAAATCTCACTAACACTTACTAACACACTCTATCTCTCTCCTAATGGTACTGCGGGGTCCACTGCGGACCCCACAGTGCCACTAGGAGAGAGATAGAGTGTGTTAGTAAGTGTTAGTGAATTTTGTTAGTGCCCCAAATATTACCCTTAAATTTAAATTGTAAGTAGGCTTCTTCTATAAATAGATGTGAAACACTCCTTGTAATGGGTCATTGACCAAAACAATCAATTACACCAACACATTATGTAATATTTCTTCAATATATCATTTATTTCCATTCGGCCTTGGCCATTTCCTAGTTTAGTTTAGTTGTTAATTTACTTTACTCTACTTTGTTTTAATTTCTCAGTTTCTTTCCTTTCCTTTTGTTGGAAAAATTTTATTGATATAAACAGAAACAGATTCTGGATTACAACTATTGAAAACAGAAAAAAAAAATTACAATTGGAAAGAAATCAGAATTACAATATGTAAACAGAAATCAGAACTAACAAACTGAAATAAAATCAAACCGAGGCCTGTGAAGTTTCACAGTTTCCTTAAAACAGATTCGCCGCCTCACCAGAAGTGCTTGAGGATATCTCCGGCGTCTGTCTCCCAGGATACAGCGGCAATAACCAGCAGTAGACAAGCACGGTGTTCGACTGCTCCGGCGAACCAACTATGTTCTGTGTCTCTCTCAGGAAGGAATATTGGAAGGAAGGAAAATAGCTCTTGTTTTTCTGACTCTGAAATTTCTGAGGAGAAAGCTCAGAATATATAGGACTAAGGGGAGAGAGGATTCATTGGATGTACATTATGAATTTGTGGATTCATCCATGTATATCCATTATGAATCTATAGATTCATCCATGTATATTCATTTGTACATTATGTATTTGTGGATTCATCCATGTATATCCATTATGAATCTATAGATTCATCCATGTATATACATGATTCATCTATGAATGTGCATTATCCATGAATGAGAATAAATACACTCATGTATATACATTTTTCCCATGCATTCATGTATGTACATTATATAAATGTATTCAATGGATTAATTTCTCATTCACTCCACAATAATTTTTGGACATGTAAATATCCAAAGTTCATCTCCTCATGGAGGAGAACACAAATCCACAAGGACCCCATTCAAACTCTAAATGAGAAATTAATCCATTGAATACATTTATATAATGTACATACATGAATGCATGGGAAAAATGTATATACATGAGTGTATTTATTCTCATTCATGGATAATGCACATTCATAGATGAATCATGTATATACATGGATGAATCTATAGATTCATAATGGATATACATGGATGAATCCACAAATACATAATGTACAAATGAATATACATGGATGAATCTATAGATTCATAATGGATATACATGGATGAATCCACAAATTCATAATGTACATCCAATGAATCCTCTCTCCCCTTAGTCCTATATATTCTGAGCTTTCTCCTCAGAAATTTCAGAGTCAGAAAAACAAGAGCTATTTTCCTTCCTTCCAATATTCCTTCCTGAGAGAGACACAGAACATAGTTGGTTCGCCGGAGCAGTCGAACACCGTGCTTGTCTACTGCTGGTTATTGCCGCTGTATCCTGGGAGACAGACGCCGGAGATATCCTCAAGTACTTCTGGTGAGGCGGCGAATCTGTTTTAAGGAAACTGTGAAACTTCACAGGCCTCGGTTTGATTTTATTTCAGTTTGTTAGTTCTGATTTCTGTTTACATATTGTAATTCTGATTTATTTCCAATTGTAATTTTTTTTCTGTTTTCAATAGTTGTAATCCAGAATCTGTTTCTGTTTATATCAATAAAATTTTTCCAACAATCTTAAAACAGATTCGATATATTTTACAAAACAAAAACAGATTCGGTTTTGGAAAAACAGAAATTACTTTTGGAAAAACAGTTTTACAAAAATTGCTACTGTAATTCTCGTTTTCTGCCCAAACGGTGCAGAATCAGGGAAAAGTGCATTAGACAAAAAGTGTGCAGAATCGCATTTTACTTGGGACCCACGGGAGAAGAATCGCAAAATTCCTTCGTTTTACTAACAATTTTTTGAAAACGAAATTCTGCTACTGTTAAAATATAAGAGGAGGAAAATTAAATTATTAGATTTAATTTCTTTTCTCCTTTGATAATATTTTCAGAATTGGCAAATGAGAATATGAACATTGCTGCGAACCCTACTGCGATCGACAGTGCTACTGGTTCTAACACCGTGGTGATTGGTTTGATCCCTGTGAAGGTTCCTTCAGTTCAGGTTCCTGTGAACCACGAGGAGAAACCCGAGAAATTCAATGGCATGGATTTCAAGAGGTGGCAGCAAAAGATGCTGTTCTACCTTACCACCTTGAACCTTGCGAGGTTCTTGAAGGAAGAGGCTCCTGTGCCTAATGAAAACGAACAAGACCGAGAGGTTGTGCTGGCTATTGATGCTTGGAAGCACTCGGACTTTCTGTGCCGAAACTATGTATTGAATGGCTTACACGATACACTCTATAATGTGTATAGTGTTAAGACCACTGCTAAGGAACTGTGGGAGTCCTTAGACAGAAAGTACAAAATCGAGGATGCCGGTTCAAAGAAATTTGTAGTGGGGAGATTCCTCGACTATAAAATGGTGGACTCGAAAACTGTGATCAGTCAAGTTCAAGAGCTGCAAGTGATCTTGCATGAAATCCATGCTGAAGGGATGACCTTAAGCGAAACTTTCCAAGTTGCTGCTATAATTGAAAAGCTACCCCCTGCTTGGAAGGACTTCAAGAACTATTTGAAGCACAAGCGAAAGGAGATGAAGATTGAAGATCTCATCGTAAGGCTTCGAATTGAAGAAGACAACAAAGGGGCTGACAGGAAATTGGGGGATTTTGGGGCCAAGGCTAATATGGTTGAGCATGGTCAAAAATCACGTGGGAAGAAGAAAATTCCTTCTGGCAAAGGGTACAAGATGGGGCCAAAAGGTGGTATCGCCAAGAAGCCGAAATTTCAGTTTCAAGGCAAGTGCTACAACTGTGGCAAGACTGGACACCGGGCTTCTGAATGTCGCCTGCCAAAGAAAGTCCAGAATAATCAAGCTAATATGACTGAGTTAGATTCTATCTCAAGGGATGTCTCTGACATTAATCTGTCTGCTGTGGTCTCTGAAGTGAACTTGGTGGATTCAAACCCAAGGGAATGGTGGATAGACACTGGTGCTACTCGCCACATATGCTCCGACAAGGCTATGTTCACTTCCTTCGAACCAATGACTAATGGTGAGAAGATGTATATGGGAAATTCTGCCTCCTCAGATGTTGAAGGGCAAGGGAAAATAATTCTGAAGATGACTTCAGGAAAGGAGCTAACTCTCAACAATGTCCTTTATGTACCGGCAATTCGCAAGAATTTGGTATCCGGTTCTCTCCTAAGCAAGCATGGCTTCCGTATGGTCTTTGAGTCAGACAAGGTGGTGTTGACCAAAGCAGGAATGTATGTGGAGAAGGGGTATATGTGTAATGGGATGTTTAAATTGAATGTAGCGACTGTATTCCCAAAAATTAATAAAATGAGTACCTCTTCTGTTTACTTGCTTGAGTCTTCCAATTTGTGGCATGGTAGACTAGGACATGTTAATTTTAATTCTTTGCGAAGATTAATTAAATTAGACCACATACCAAACTTCCATATTGACACAAGTGAGAAATGTGAAACTTGTGTTGAAGCAAAATTAACAAAGACTTCATTTCAATCAGTTGAAAGAAGCACTGAACCATTGGGTTTAATTCATACTGATGTATGTGATTTAAAAATGGTTCAATCTAGAGGTGGCAATAAGTATTTTATTACTTTTGTTGATGACTGCACTAAATACTGTTATGTGTATTTGCTAAAAAGTAAGGATGAAGCTTTGGATAAGTTCATTCTATACAAGACAGAGGTTGAGAATCAACTTGGGAAAAAGATTAAGGTGTTAAGAAGTGATAGAGGTGGTGAATATGTAGCACCATATGGTGACTATTGTGCACAAAATGGAATTATTCACCAAACCACTGCACCTTATTCGCCTCCATCAAATGGAGTTGCTGAAAGGAAAAATCGTACCTTAAAAGAAATGATGAATGCTATGTTAATAAGTTCTGGATTGCCACAGAACTTGTGGGGGAGGCAATTCTCTCTGCAAATTACATTTTAAATAAGGTGCCTCGAAAGAAAGTTGATCAAACCCCGTATGAACAGTGGAATGGTCGAAAACCATCATATAAATTCTTACGAATGTGGGGGTGTCTTGCAAAAGTTCTTGTACCTACTCCTAAGAAAGAGAGGATAGGTCCAAAAACTGTTGACTGTTTATTTATTGGCTATGCACATAATAGTAGTGCGTATCGGTTTCTTGTACACAAATCTGAAAACCCAGATATACACAAGAACACGATCATGGAGTCTAGAAATGCGTCGTTCTTTGAGAATATATTTCCTTGTAAAGAGGAATATACTTCTAAAAAACGCACATTTGAGACTGTTGGGGAAACTAATAAAACCCAAGAAGATGATGTTAATGTTGAGCCTAGACGTGGGAAACGCACTAGGACCTCAAAATCTTTTGGTCCAGACTTTCTAACTTATGTTATAGAAAGTGAGCCTCAAAGTTATAATGAAGCTATTAGATCACCAGATGGTCCATTGTGGAAAGAAGCAATCAAGAGTGAAATTGATTCTATCCTACAAAACCATACTTGGGAACTGGTAGATCTTCCTCCTGGTTGTAAGTCGTTGGGCTACAAGTGGATTTTTAAAAAGAAAATGAAGACGGATGGTACTATTGATAAGTATAAGGCAAGGCTTGTCATTAAAGGGTATAGACAAAAGGAGGGTCTAGACTACTTTGATACGTATTCTCCTGTTACGAGAATAACTTCCATTCGTATGATTATTGCGATCGCAGCTTTGCGAGGTCTCGAAATACATCAAATGGATGTTAAGACAGCCTTCCTTAATGGAGATTTGAATGAAGAAATCTACATGGAACAACCTGAAGGATTTTCTGCTCTAGGGCAAGAAAATAAAGTGTGTAAGCTTGTTAAATCATTGTATGGCTTGAAACAAGCTCCAAAACAATGGCATGAAAAAATTGACAAAGCTGTACTCTCTAGTGGGTTTAAAATCAATGAGTGTGATAAATGTGTTTATGTCAAAGACACGAATGAAGGCTATGTCATCTTATGTCTATATGTTGATGACATGCTAATAGTGGGTAGTAATGATAAGATCATTAAATCTACTAAGAAAATGTTGAATTCTAAATTTGACATGAAAGATATGGGACTTGCTGATGTTATATTGGGCATCAAGATCTCTAGAAATACCAATGGACTTGTTTTATCACAGTCACATTATATAGACAAGATTCTAGAGAAATTCAGCAAGTCTGATACAAGTGTAGCCAGGACGCCTGTGGACTTAAGTCTACACCTATCCAAGAATACTGGTGAGAGTGTTTCTCAACTAGAATATTCTCGAGTGATAGGAAGCTTGATGTACTTGATGAGTTGTACAAGGCCTGACATTGCTTATTCAGTTAGTAGACTGAGTAGATACACTAGTAATCCTAGTGCTGAACACTGGAAAGGGATAATAAGGGTACTGCGGTACTTACGATATACACGTGATCAGGGATTGCACTACATGAGATATCCAGCTGTATTAGAAGGATACAGTGATGCGAACTGGATATCCGACATGAAAGATTCAAAATCTACAAGTGGATATGTTTTCACACTTGGTGGTGCAGCTGTATCATGGAAATCTTCAAAACAAACTTGTATTGCTAGATCGACAATGGAATCTGAATTCATTGCGCTAGACAAGGCAGCTGAAGAGGCTGAATGGCTTCGCCATTTTGTAGAAGATATTCCTAGATGGTCAAAACCTGTGCCAGCTATTTGCATACACTGCGATAGCCAATCTGCTATTGGAAGGGCACAAAGTAATATGTATAATGGTAAGTCTAGACATATTCATCGTAGACACAATACCATTAAACAACTACTCTCTAGTGGGATTGTCACAATTGATTATGTAAAGTCAAAGGACAATATTGCGGATCCGCTAACCAAAGGGTTAAATCGAGAGTTAGTTAACAAATCATCTAGAGGAATGGGACTAAAGCCTATGACGTTGCAAGGGAATGGAATGGAAACCCAACCTAGTTGACTGGAGATCCCAAGATCTAGGTTCAAAGGGACAACCTAATTTCATGTACCTTAAGAGAATCACTGAGAAGATATGTTCTTCTGCCCATTTCCATAATTCAACAGTGATACCTGCATGGCGTGAGGGTAAGCTTAGCTTTTAATGACTATGTGCGTTGGTATAACCAAGCGGAGTATAGTAGGATACTCTAAATAGTCACCTATGTGAATGTGAAGTGGGGCCGCTTCTAAAAGAATTTGAGAAAGGCGAAATTCTTTGATAAACATTCACTGAACCAGGCGAGTGTTCAAGGCCAAAATGAACACAAGTGTAAGAACTAAACTATGTTTGGAAAGCTCCTGTGTGATGTCTGTCGGTTGTTTACACTAATGGCAATCAGTTCAAGACTATACGTTCACTGGTCAGCCAGTAAATCTGATAGATTGTTACAAGGGAAGGTTCAAAGCCAAAAGCTACCTATCCTTTGCAGGAGTGATCCGTTGTGCTCTCTCTTGTCGAGTCTATGTTGTCTCACATCGTTTCGATTAATTTCATTCATGTGGGGGATTGTTGGATAAAAATTAATTTTGGCCATGTTTGAGGTCAAATAAATGTGGGATCCATTTAGAGTTTGAATTGGGTCCTTGTGGATTTGTGTTCTCCTCCATGAGGAGATGAACTTTGGATATTTACATGTCCAAAAATTATTGTGGAGTGAATGAGAAATTAATCCATTGAATACATTTATATAATGTACATACATGAATGCATGGGAAAAATGTATATACATGAGTGTATTTATTCTCATTCATGGATAATGCACATTCATAGATGAATCATGTATATACATGGATGAATCTATAGATTCATAATGGATATACATGGATGAATCCACAAATACATAATGTACAAATGAATATACATGGATGAATCTATAGATTCATAATGGATATACATGGATGAATCCACAAATTCATAATGTACATCCAATGAATCCTCTCTCCCCTTAGTCCTATATATTCTGAGCTTTCTCCTCAGAAATTTCAGAGTCAGAAAAACAAGAGTTATTTTCCTTCCTTCCAATATTCCTTCCTGAGAGAGACACAGAACATAGTTGGTTCGCCGGAGCAGTCGAACACCGTGCTTGTCTACTGCTGGTTATTGCCGCTGTATCCTGGGAGACAGACGCCGGAGATATCCTCAAGCACTTCTGGTGAGGCGGCGAATCTGTTTTAAGGAAACTGTGAAACTTCACAGGCCTCGGTTTGATTTTATTTCAGTTTGTTAGTTCTGATTTCTGTTTACATATTGTAATTCTGATTTATTTCCAATTGTAATTTTTTTCTGTTTTCAATAGTTGTAATCCAGAATCTGTTTCTGTTTATATCAATAAAATTTTTCCAACACCTTTAATGCAATTCCTTAGAAGTAATGATAATTAGCAGCATTTCTTTCTATTCACTTACACTTTGAAGGCTTTACTTTTCAAGAAGTAGAATCCCATTTCGATTCTCTTAGTTAATTAGAGTAATGTTTTCCGTTGGACTTTACTTTGAATTCATTCCACTTCAAAGGTTTTCGAAGATCCATATTTGATCAAGTCTTCGACCTCGAACTCTCTCTTTTTCATCTCATTTTTTTTTACAAATTGGTCGCTTCTAAGTCCTCGTGTCACGAGGCAATCAAGCACTTCAAACACAAGCGTATGTTTGATCGGAATTGTTTTCATATGTTTTTTTAGAGTTCAAACAGTTAGATTAAGATATCGGAACAATATTTTCACATTCATGATTATTTTTTAAAAGACAAATCAGGCATATAAATTGATAAAAACAACTTGTTCTCTTATGTGTAATTATTTTTATGTGTAATTATTTTTAAAATTTTACACTCTTGTAATTCTTGAAAAAAAAATCCCTTCACTGCAATTACTAATCAAGAATGAGCCTAAATATTTCACGAAAGTTGTCACCAAAGAATTACTCAATTGCAAATTATACTTTTGTAGTTTGAGGATTGTGCAAATTATACCCTATGACTTCAATTTTGGCAATTTACACTCTATAATTTGAAAATTGTGCAAAAAAAAAAAAAAAAAAGGTGCACAATGGGAATATTCACGTTACTTCCAGCTCAAAATAACCCCATGTGCATGGGCGAACCTTGGGGTATAGTTCAGTAGGAGCAGAAGCTTATACAGGGGTTCAGGGGACCCGATTTATTTAATTAAAAAAAAAATTTGATAGAAATAATATAATTCTATTTTTTTTTTATTTGTTTTGTTTGTGTTTTTTTTTTTTTTTTTTGTACAAAGTGATCTATCCTTTAATTATTTCACGAAAATTTTGTATCATAAGCTTAATTAGTTATTTGCATTTATCAATTTCACTATCCCAGAACTCCATACAGGCTTCTGCTTCTACTGAACTACACTCCAGGGTCTGTCCCTGCACATGAGGTCATTTTGGTTTAAAATAATGTGATATTTCCATTGTGCCTTTTTTTTTTTAATTGGATAGATTTTGCACAATTTTTAAACTATAATATATGTAAATTATCAAAATTAAAACCACACAGTATAGTTTGCACAACCTTCAAACTATAGGGGTATAACTTATAATTTACCCAATAACGTACTAAAGTTTTGCCAACCATGATCAAGTAACTTAGTGATAAGCGCCTAGGGATACTGTCTTACGTCTTGTGGTCAAATTCTTTTGAAAGTAACCACAGATAATTTACCTGAAAGCCCAAACCTTATACTCCGTCAAATTAATCAAAATACGCACAAATTGACCGGACACCCTCGGTTTTAGCACTTCTCATTTGTGGAAAACATGGCATTACTCTTGTCGAGGTTACCCAATGAATGGTCTAATAAGAACAAGCACGCCAGTCAACAACTAGGCGGAAACTTAACACGTGGGTCTGCTCGTTTTTTTCTTTTCTTTTCTTTTTTTTTTTTTTTTTTTTCAATTTTCTTTTGTTGCTAACCACGTGGGTCTGCGTCTGCTTATGTACCTCGGTGACTGTATTTGGCAGCCCGTGCTCATTGACCAAAATTTTTTTTGACCTCAATTCTAATTAGACTACTCATCTGTGTGCAGCGAAGCAACACGGTTTCATTTTTAGAGCAATTCCAACCCATCATTTCTTTCTTTCTTTTTTTTTTTTTTGGTAAATTACACTGACACTCCCTCAAGTTTGACACTTTGCCACAAATCTTCTTTGAGATTCCTGACATGACACTAATCCCCCTTGAGGTTTGATGTTACTTACACTGACACCCCCTGCCGTTAGTGAACGTGAAGAGGGAGGATGGATAGTGCTGATGTCATTCACTTAATTGAAAATAACCCTATTCTACCCTTATCTCCTTCTTCTTCTTTCCATCTCTCTCTCTCTCTCTCTCTCTCTCTCTAGAATTGCTTATAAAAATACTGTAGAATGAGTATTACCCACCCAACACCCAGAAGCCCTGAACACGACATCAGATAATTAGATATGGGATAACGTCATTCGGAACTCACAAGTGAATCCCACAAAGCTGATTTTGAAATAGGGGATTGTAGAAAAATCCAAAATTGAAAAAGAAATTTGCGACGAAAAGAAGATCGATACGGAGATTGAAGAGATTGAGATGGAACTCAAATGGACCCAAAAAGATAGAAGAGCCAATTTCATCATTGAGTGCTAGAACAAAGATCAATCGCAGAGGTCTTAGTTTGGGTCCATCGAAAATCGTTGGCGGAGTTCGTAGAGGCTTCAATTTGGGACCATCAGAGATAGTCCTGTTTTTGGAAGCTCCAAGAAATCGATGAAGAAAAAGTGACAAAACAAAGAGTAAAAAGTTCAAGTCTTAGTCTAAATTCAAGAAAACCCATTCCAAAATTTCTTGGTTCGCGACAAGTTTCGACTAGAATCGGATGAAAGAAGGCTTTGAAGAAAGAAAACAAGTATCTATCAACAATTCAACCAAAGAAGCTCTTTTTAGATGGAGAAAAGTATGTTCTTGCTAATGGCGGTAGTGGTGGGTGGTGGGTCTGGTGGTGATGGTGGTAATGGCGGTGGTGGTGGTCTGGTTTTGAGAGAGAGAGAAGGTTCTGTACGGGTCTGCACTCATTTCGAAGCTGAACTTTCCAATAATCAAGGAGTTCGTGAAATTCGCTCACTTTGATTATGAATTGAACGTTGTATGCTTAGATTTCTGGGTTTTTCTCCTCGATTTTTGAGACCCAGTAGGGGCTTTCGTCGACGAAGACCGTACAGTCGTTGTGGTTTTATTTTTAGAGGAGGGTTTCGTGGGTTAGGCTGAAAATTAGGAAATTACAGGGGGCGGAGCAGCGGCAGAGGACGACAGCAATTAAGTTGAGCTCGGCGGAGGACATCCGGTTGGCGACGGTGATGGAATTAGATGGAGCGGTGTAGTGGAGGATTGCGTCAAAGATGGGTTTGGGAAATGGGGTGGCGGCGAATGTGGTGGTTGACGGCGGCCGAGTGGTGTATCTGGTGATGATAAGAGTGAGAAGAAAGGCGAGTGTGAAGATAAAGAAGAAAATGAGAAGCCATATGCGATTTGGGCTGCCTTGTCTATTGAAGCGTGGAGGACAATGAGCTTTGGGCTGGCTTCATTAACCTAGGGAATTAGGGTTTGACTTGGTTGAACTGAAGAGGGTAATATAGTCTTTTTACAATAGTTATTAACGGCGTTAAGAAGATAACTCTGACAAGGGGTGTTAGTGTAATCTCAAACATCTCAAGGGGTGTGAGTGACAAAGTGCGAAACCTCAGGTAGGAAACAGAGCCAGTTTTACAATGCTAGAAAAGGAGAAAATCCCCTCCCCACTCCTCTTGGAGAGATTCGAACCCTCCACCTCCCACTTTGGAAAGGTGGAGTAATACCACATTGCCTAAAGCCCACTTGGCTCCAACCCATCATCTCTAAATCAATAATAACTCCGTTTCTTTTTAGAGCAATCATCTCTAAATCAATAATGATTCGCACACTTTTGCATACACTTTTATACATCACACAATCTAGGGATGGCAATGGGGCGGGTTTTCCGGGTTCCCCGCCCCGCCCCGCCCTGCCTTGCCCCTAATAGGTAGGGTATGGGTGGGGGGGGGGGGGGGGGGGGGGGGGGACTTAATAGAGTTAGGGGCGGGTATGTGGGAGGTTTTCAAAACCCGAGTCGGGTTCGGGTCGGGGTCGGGGTCGGGGTAGGGTCAAAAAACCCGAACCCACCCCGAATATACTTGTATTTACATTTTTACCCCTCAATAGTTATGTGATTTACCATTTTGTTTTAAATAAAACTGCACTATTGGGGAACTAATTGGGTAAGTTAAAAAAAAAACTACACTATTGGGAAAAAAATGCATTAAAAAAACTGCTTTTTCAATTTGTGTACCCAAAAAAAAAAAAAATCATAATCGGGCGGGGCGGGGTCGGGGAGAGGTACTATACGGGGTGGGGCGGGGGCGGGGGGAGGGTTTACTGAAGCGGGGCGGGGGCGGGGTATGGGGGCCCCGTCCCATACCCGCCCCGTTGTCATCCCTAACATAATCTTTGTTATTAATTTAAATGAACTCTATGTGCTCCTGTATAAGACCCATATAAAATCTACATAAATTTCACTATAATCAATGATCAGAATAATGTAATGTACAAAAGTGTGTGTATCATTACTCTCTCAAAATACATCCTCATTTTAGGCTTAATTTGGCCCCCATTTTGGTGCTTCTCCTTTTTTAAAGCACAATTTCATGTTAATTCATTTGGTAACTAATTTATGATCTTTGCAAAAATTGAACTTAGGGCTTTTTTGGTGGAGCTTTTAAAAGCTCAATGTTGCTTTTTGGTTTTATGATGTCTGTTTGAAGAGTAGTGTGTCACTTCTATAAAATTATCAAACAATTTAGTAATAAATTTTATAAGCTCCTTTTAAAAAGCCACATAGAAACCAAACTAAGCTTTAGTATCTTTATCAAATTTGCTTGAAGACTATGGGTCCCACTTTTTTTTTTTACATTTGTAGTTCAATCATTCTATTTTCAAATTTCCTTCTCAATATTTAAATCACTACTCTTTTATTTAGAGAAAACTAAAATATCACATATCGTGCTCCCATTTTATCCAAAAATAAAAATCAATTATCCAGAAGAGTGCAGTTTTGTCTACCCTAAAGTTGTTAATTCATTGTTCATCCAATTCTTCTATTGATTGATGCAGTGGGATTCATGACTTTTTACCATTAAGTGATCCTTATTTAATCTTGGGTCACATTACATTAACTAATTAGAGAGATATGCCTAAGTAATGGGTGAGCAATTTTAGGAATAATGATTAGTGCACATAAAATGTGTACATAAAGTATGCACATAAATATATGGGCCATTAATTTTGGTGGATCTCATTTATGCAGGCACGGTTTCCACCGAATTGAATGGCATAGATCTTTATGTGCACATTTTATGTACACATAGCATTACCCATTTTAGAGTGAGTAAAAATGTATTATATCCTGAATTAAGTAACTTATCACGCTTTTAAAGGAATATTTTATAAAAACCTCAAAGTTTACAAATCTATTACCATATATAAAAGCTGAGAGTGTAGGCCAAAAAGCTGAGAGTGTAGGCCAAAAATAATCTAAGAGTGACATGTGTTACTACTCATTTATGTTGACTCTTTAAGCATTTCATCAATCCTTAATCATTCTCTCCACACCAATTGACTACTATGGCAATAGGGATATCAAAATGACCCGTCGGGCCCGGTCTGGCTCGACATTGATCGGGCTTGGGTGGGTTTGGGCTTTGGCCCACGGTCTCATGTCTCTTTACGGGTCGGATTCTGCTCGGGTCGGGCTTAATAGTTCACAAGCTAGGCTCGGCCTAGGCCCTAAGGTAGAGCCTAAGTGAGCGCTTTAAATTTATCCTAAAATGGTATAAATACACTACTATATATGTATCCATTTGTTTTATAGGTTGGAAATAATTTTCAATATAGCAACTTACAAATTTTATATTGTAATACTTGAAAACATCAATATTTTTATTATTGGGAAGCTTCTAATCGTGCTTTTATGCGGGCCTCAGGCCGAGCTTTGGTCAGGTTGGGCCTTGGGCCGGGCTTGGGCTTCAAGAGATAGGTCCAGGCCCTACCCAGGATGGTAGGGTCGGGCTAGCCCTACCTCAGGCTTGGACCAGACTTAAGGCCCATTTTTTTGAGTTGGGTTTCTGGCCACTCGTCGGGCCGGGCTTTTTTTACACCCTTATATAGCAGTGGGTGTTAATGGGCACATACTACCATTTAATTGGTACATGAAGGACTCGTCCTATATTTAAATCGTGTACTATTGTATTCAATTCAATTCAATATTTTATTATGATTATTTTGAAAGACGGTTATTTCTTTTCTTTTCTTTACTCCCCCCCCTCCCCCCCCCCCCCCCCCCCTCCTCCTTTTTTTTCCCTTTTTTTTTTTTTTTTTTTTTTCCTGTCGGCCCACCCCATGAATTTGTTTTACTTCTTCCATAGTTTGTATAAGCTTACAACAATTTTTTTTAAACCTATATGGTGATTTCTAAGTTTTCATAAAACGAAAGTACTTACAATTTTAAGAAAACACTATTAATTTGTATCAATGGATCGATTCTGGGTAAAATTTTGTATAAGTTATGCGAAACTTTTTACAAAGACAATTACAAGTGTGTATTTTAATTTAATTGAACTTCGGATGTTAACAAAATTTATCACCAGTATTTTTTATTTACTAAAAGTACAATGTATCCGCGCATTACATGGTAATTAATATATAATTCAAAGGTATAGTAGAATAGCACTATAAAACAATTGTTTATAAGTTGAAAGTTATTACAAAAACTGAAAAGGGACATAAATGTAATTTGAAAAAAGATGTAATTGAAAAAACTGGGACTCAAATGCTGTTAATTAAAGTTGATCAATAATGATTTGAAGATATCTTCAAGAAACTCTTTTTCAACATCTTCAAATTAAGCTGATCGAAGACATGATAGAACCATGGAAGATATTACTTCAAATCAATATGGATTAATGGAGCTGCTTAACTCCTTTGGTTTACGATTTACCTACTAAATGAATCTCATCCACTAATTCAATCGAAGTAGTTAAAAATCTATATATTATTATATATTCTAATGCTAATTCAAGGGTTGAGATAATCCATTCAAATTTTCACCACCCTTATTTTCTCTCTTTGGTCACTACAAGTAATCGCAGAGCTACTCTTCTATACAACTACAATTGGAATGCATTAATTTGAGTTGAGAGTAGCCAAAATATAAAAAGATAATTTTTGGAATACATAAGAATTTTACAAAAATAAGATACATAAATTATAGGAGTAATATGTATAGATCTTGGTGGGGTCCACTGATACTCTGAAGTTCACAGTATTTATAGGGCCCACAGAAGAAAGAAATAAAGACATAAAAACTACATTTTTTTTATTTTTGTTAGATTCTTATATGTTCCAAAAATTATCTAATATAAAATCTCCAAGAAAATTATTTGCAATATTGTACATGAAATTTGCAACAACTATTGAATACACGTGCTTTGACCATTGAAATAGCTGCAATGAACAGCTTGTCATCAATAGCATATTTATGCTGCTCGTACGTGCGGGTACATTTTTAAATAGCGTAACATATAATATCATGGTTGCCCATATATATAACACAATATAATGCATCATCAAATGTAAAATAAGAAATCAAAAGTTCCTCTTTCATTTTTTTTTTTTTTTGACAATATTAAAATATATGCATCATTCACTTCTATCTAGAAGGTATTGGGTAAAGTAAATGCAGACTAGTCAACACCAACCATAGGATAAAGATTGAATACTCAATACATACATACATACTAGTAGATTGCTATATACAATCAGGTTGCAATTTGCACTCGATAAGTGTATTACACAAATGCACTAGCCACTAGGCTTAAAAAATTAAATGGGGACGAATCACCCCCATATACACGGGTCGGAGGGCATATTTTTTACTTTTTTAAGGTTAACTTGTCCAATACACACCAAAGCTTGACTGTTGCTTTATAAACTTAAGGGACCTTTTTTTACTACCAAGTTATTCGATTTATATCAAACACATACCAAATAGTTACACTTTCTTGGACTTGATTATTATTCAATGTTATATAGCTATTAATATTGAATGGCATGCACCTTAACATTTTACAAAGACATTGTTTAGTTATTATTAATTGGGTTTTTTTTAACATGTGTTCTTAGGACATATATTAAGATTTTAAAAGTAGAAATAATGTCTGGCGTGGGGTTTAATGTTTGTCTCCTTTGTTTATTTCCACTTTTGCATCTCTAAGGGATATGTCATTTCCAATGTGGCATGTCAAATGATAAAATGTGACATCTTATTCTTCCTCCAACCAAAATGCTAAAAGCAAATGTGACAAATGGCATGCTTATTCATATGTGGCATATCAAAAGTTGGCATGCCATTTTCACGAGAAATCATTCAGTGAGCTTGTCATGCCACGTAAGCATGTTGACATGGCCGGTGTGATCATTTAATTCAATCTTTCACTTGCCCCCTTTTTTCTAGGGAGATCATGGCAAGTGGTTCTCAGATTTAAAATTTGAAATTCCACTAATCACTTGTCATGATCTCCCTAAAAGGAGTGTGGAAGTTTGTGGTTAGGATTAAATGGTCACAGTACATCAGCATGCTGATGTGGTGTGACGGACTTACTAAATAAATTCTCGATTTCCACTTATTCATTTGAGCAACTCTTCGGGCACATGAAAGTTACACAAAAAGAGTATACATAAACAATAATGTGTCTATCTCTCTCCTCTGTGGACACCACTGTGTCAGTGAGTCTCACAGTATCAGTGGATCCCACCAGGAGAGAGATAGAGACAAAAAGTTTATGTATACTCTTTTTGTGTAACTCTTATGTACCCAAAGAGTTACTCTATTTATTAAAGTTATTATATTTATTTGTTAAACCAATAACTTAATTTCTGAAATGATTAAAATATATATATATATAAATTATAAAATAATAAATTTGACATATTAAGTATCATTTATTCTAATTAAAATGCCAAATTTAATATGTTAAATTATCACATAAACCCTCAAATTTATTTAACATACTAAAATTTAATATATTCCTTAAAAATGGACCAATTATTACTATTCAATAACCATTTAGAAAATATTATTATCTAATGACACAATGTTATTACTTAAACATCAACTTTCGAAATGATACTTTCCATTAAAAAAAAAACTTTCGAAATGACACATTAGCACTGCAAAATTGAGAAATTTTTTTTGGTTTCATCATCAAACAAAAAGTGAGTAGATAATTTCAACTTTATATGATATATCAAATCAAACACAAAAAATAATGCTAAACTAACTACCTTTCCAACTTATTTACCCAACGTGCCGTTTACGACAACCACCCACAAGATAAAGGTACGGATGCTAGCAATATTCAAAGCCGCCTCACTATTCTAACTTTCATTTATAACACATAAACCATCTTCCAATTCTTCTTACTCAACTATTATATGTAACCCAACCTCTCTCTCTCTCTCTCTCTCTCTCTCTCTCTCTCTCTCTCTACTATGGAGAACTATCCAACAATTTTTCCATTTTCATCATCAGCTCCTCCTTTGGCTCTGAAAAATATTAATATGGTAAATTCTCATGCTTATAGTACTGAATTTCAAGGTGACAAACCAAATGGGTTCTTGGAGTTGATGACTAACATGGGAGTTCCACCAAGTTCACAAGTTAACAATATTGTTTCTCAAAGTAAAAGCTTGGATGGGAGTGAGAGTGATGAGATGAAATCAGGCAAGAAAAAGGGAGAGAAGAAAGTTAAGAAGCCTAAATATGCTTTCCAAACGAGGAGCCAAGTTGATATTCTTGATGATGGGTATAGGTGGAGAAAATATGGACAGAAAGCTGTGAAGAACAACAAGTTCCCAAGGTATTATATACTTGATTAATTAACTTTAAGGCATGTATATTATATGATAACATTTAGTTTCAATTTCTTAAATTCCTAGTTTTTGTTTTCTTTTTATAAATACGAACACTGAAATCTGAAAAATCATTTTTTTTGGGGGCCCAATTTCATTAACTATCGTTATTATTATTATTTTTTTATAAGAAAAACAAAACATGCGGGTAACAATTACTTAAACACATTTTTAGTTTTATTTGCCAAAAAAAAAAAGACCCAAAAACAGCTGCGTTACCAAATCGGCCTAACTACTCTAATTTCATGTATATGATTTTTTATATATATATATATCTAGGTGCATGCATGCATTTTTACTGTTGTCTCCTCACCAAAAGCATCTTGATTAAGTTATCAGATCAGCTATTTTCGTGAGGACTAGCTAGTACTACTATTAATTTTGTTCTTTCTTTTCTTTTCTTTTTCAATTTTTTTTTTTTTTTTTTGGTGCAACATGTCTAGTGCATGAGGATAATTCTACTTAGGAAGGCCATAATGTTGTGAAAATTGACATCGAAAGAGTACTGCAACCATAGAACATTTTAGGGGTAGTTGCAAACAGAAATTAATTTTGGTTTTCTTTTTACAAAAAGGAAAACCAAAAATCAGAATTTTTTTTCTTTTTCCTTTTTGGTATTTTTGGCTCAATTTCATCATCGTTTTTTTATTAAAAGAAATATGAAAAAAAAAAAACTGGAAATTAAGGATTACCAAACATGATTTTGATTTTTATTTTCAAAACAAGAAAAATGAAAATTATCTAATGCGTTTTCAGTTTATAAAACAACAAAAACAAAAACAAAAACAACACACTGAAAACAATCATAACGTAACCAAATTACCAAACATACCCTTAGCTTCTCTAAGTTCCTTTTTTTTTTTTTTTTTTTAATAAAGTTTGGGACACTCAAAGACACAATTTTTGGGACACAACCAAAAGACGTGTCTATATTTCTCTTGTTGCGTCATTGAACCCCACACACAAGAGAGATAAACACATCTCTTAAATTATATCCCAAAAATTATGTCTCAAGTGTGTCTAAGTATTTTACTTTTTTTTGGGGGGGGTTTTCAAAAACTTCTCTAAGTTCATGTACATCTCGGTGCATGCATGTTTACTATTTATTGTGTCCTAGTCGGCTAGTCCTCACCAAAAGCATCTTGACCAAGTTGTCAGAACAACCATTTAATTTGTTGAGTACGATAATCAATTTTGATTTTAAACAAAAAAAAAAAAAAAGACAATCAATTTTGTTGTTTTCTTTTTTCATTTTTTGGTGCAACATGTCTTACAGTCTTAGTAAGCAAAACTGTGTTTTCTACTTAAAAAAGGCTAAAATTTTGTGAAGGAACAATAAAGTGGTTTAGGGGTTACTTGTAAAATAATAATTTCTGAAACCATATAAATATTAAACTGAAGGATATCATAATTAAATTACCTCCAATTAAGTACATGCATGCAATGTTTTCTTTTTTTTTTTTAACATGTGTCACAGGGGTCCTGTGACTTGATTTGTTAGTTGTTAGATTATGTGTTAGACAAGGGATTGAGGATTAGAACCCACCACCTAGATGAGGGTGGGGCTTTTTAAATTGCTAGCCCGTCGACATCGGGGGAAACTGCCACTCTCACATGCATGCGGGGCGGATTCAGGTGTTTTGTTTAGGATCCGATTTTTTTTTTTAACTTAAAAGCATTTTTTTGAAAACTTAAGAGGCAATTAAGAGGCAGAAATGAATAAAGTATAAATATATAAGGTGAAAAAATTATTTTGAAAAGTTGAAGGGACAATTAAGGGGCAAAAATGAATAAAATTTAAAATATATAAGGTAAAAGAAATATTTTGAAAAGTTGGGGGGCAATTAAGGGGCAAAAATGACTAATGTATAAAATATATAAGGTAAAACTGTAAAAGAATGATTTTGAAACATTGAGAGGGGACAATTAAGGGACAAAAATAAATAATGTGTGAAATTTATAGAATAAAATATTAATTTTAAAAAATTGAAGGGACAGTTACCCCTCTTAGCCCTATGTGCATCCATGCAATGTTTTAACTTGTTTAATTTTCTCTCTGTTGTTAATTTGCAGAAGCTACTACAAATGTACGCACCAAGGCTGCAACGTTAAAAAGCAAGTTCAGCGACTGTCTAAAGATGAAGGAATAGTGGTGACAACTTATGAAGGAATGCACTCACATTCACTAGTCAAGTCTAGCGATAACTTTGAGCATATCTTGAGCCAGATGCAAATTTACACTTCCTTTTAATTAATGAAGTGATCTCCTCAATGGAAAAGGATTCAGTGCAGTTAGCACAGTGCAGTTCGCACTGTGCTATTCACAGTTTGTACAGTAAAACTGCTTTTGTAAAAGCAGTTTTTGAAAACTGGACAGTTTTACTGTGCAAACTGTGAGTAGCACAGTGCGAACTGCACTGTGCTAACTACACTGAAGCATTTTCCCTCCTCAATTTGCATAGATCCATGATATATATATATATTACTATATAGTTTTCCATAGTCGTTAAAAATAAAGTGTGCATTAATTTTAATGCTGAATAGTTAGCTAGGTCCTTAATTAATTATATGTACTAACTGATCATAAATGTTAATTAGTGTTGTTGGATGTAAGATATATTCATTTATTTGAAGCTCAGATGGATTGATCGATGGTTGGAGATGTTAATTAGTGAGATAGCAATAGTTTGTTAGATTGTGATAAATGCAATGGCAAAAATACTGAATTTGGAAATATAAAAAAGATTACAGTTCTTTGTGCACATGCGGCAGTGTTCTTAAATCCTAAATATAGGTATTTTTATTTAACCGTAAAATATTTAGTGTTCCTTAATATAGCTGATCAACGTGCATGTGCAAGTATTAATTACACACACTATCTGGACCAATTACAGCACTCGGAGACAGAGACAGAGAGAGGTGTTTATGTGGACACTACCAGAGGATGTAAGTTTAGCATTCGAGTCTCGATCGAGATTATAAATATTGACAATGATAACAACAAAAAGTAGTATTTCGAATGTTCTGCAGAACAACAATGTTAAGACACACACTTTCAATCACACCTTAAGTTACAATTATGTTTTAAATCTATGTACTTAGTGATTTTTAAAAAAGTGTGAGTCTTGTGTAAAAAATTCACACAGCACAAGGTATATGTATTTAAAGCATTTGTTGTGGTTTGGGGGGTATGATTGAAGGTTTGTGCCTAGCATTATTGTTTGCCAAATTATTTCTCTCTGTGTCCCATTTTTTTTTTACTATCTTGGTATATCCAATTTTTTTAAGTAAACAACATTAAATGCATTGTTTTCCATTGGGGAGTGGTAAGTTTATTGTATGTACTACTGTTTGGTTGAAAAATTTATATGTGTGTGCGAGCGTGTCAGGCAAGCAAGTTGTCAATGTGTGTGATATCCAAACTGCGTCTCACCAGGGAGATTGTGGTGATGTTCGATGCCTTAACAAGACTTTTAATCGTGTGAGATGAAATACCAAATGAAAGGCCTTCGAGGCACGATTACCCACTTCGAACCAAAACTAAACTAAAGAAGAAAACAACTAACACTGAAATTAAAGCAATAGTGGGATTATACTGCTTCGAAGTACATGATCAGTAAGTAAAGACTACTTTGTAATATCAAACCAACTACAAACTATTCTGAGTACTTGAAACTATTCAACACACTTATCACTACTCCTACTGAAAGATGAAAGGAATTAGCATTAAAGGCAAAGAAAGTAAACTAGACTAAACTAAACTTAACTAAGATAAAGTAATTAAACTAAAAACTAAGTTGGCCATAGTGGCCAAAAGAGAAAGAAGAAGACAAATATGAAATGTAATGTAATGAAGAACTACATAGTGTATTGATACGATTGTTTGGTCAAGGACCATTATAAAGGAGTATACTACATCTATTTATAGAAGAAACCTATAACTACCTATTTGAATTTGAATGTTTCCCTCCTATTACATTTAACTACCAATTCAAATTCAATTGCACATGTGTTTCTTCTCAAATAAACTCCCTCCAAAATGACTTCCACTCTAGTCACCATTAATCTTCAAGTAATCATTTTTGATGTCCTCATATGATGACAAGTGTCCAGTAAGAAAGCTTCCAAATGGCTTCCATGGTAAGTCAAAAGAGCTCATAATAATAATAATAATAATAATAATAATAATAATAATAATATTATTATTATTATTATTATTATTATATAGTAGTATAATTATATTTTATGGTATAAACATAAGCCCCCTTGGTTCTTTGAAAATGAAGCGTACGTAATTTTTGAAGAACCAATTCCTTGATTTTCATAAAATAATACAACTTGCTTCGAAGCCAACATAGCAACTTCGAGCACGAAAAATGGCTTTAAATTAGCATTCATGGCCAATAAAGTAACTTCGATCATGAAGTAAATGGTTTTAAATTGATGTCAAAGCCAATAAAACAACATCAAATATGAAAATATAAATGACTTTAAACTTGCATCAAAGCCAATGGAATAGCTTCAAACACAAAATAAATTCTTTTAAATTTGCTTCGAAGCCAAAGTAATAGCTTCGAACACCAAATTATGGCTTTAAACTTGTCTCGAAGCCAATCTAATTATTTCAAACATAAAATGGATGGCTTTAAACTTGCTTCGAAGTAAATATAGGGGGTTCGAACACAAATAAAGGACTTTAATTTTACTTCGAAGCCAAAATAAAAGCCTTGAACACAATATAAACTGTTTTTAAATTGGTTCAAAAACCAATAAACTAACTTTAAACACCACTCCAAAAAATGGCTTTAGACTTAATTCGAAGCCAATAAATAAGTACTTCGAATATTAAATAAATTATTTGTAACTTGCTTTGAAGCCAAAGTAATAGCTTTGAACACCAAAATATGGCTTAAACTTGATTCAAAGCCAATATCATTATTTTGAATCACCAAAATGATAGCTTTAAATTTGCCTCGAAGCCAATCTAATTACTTCGAACATAAACTAAATGACTTTAATCTGGTTTCGAAGCCAATATCACCAATCAAACAAACTTTTGGTTTAAACATAGAACCAATCAAAGAACCAAAAGTTAATAAGTTTTTTTTTTTTAAATATGGACAACCAATTGATACTAACTCAGTTCAATGACCGAAATTGGTCTTTAACGACAAACCAATGAACAATTTGTACACAAAGGTTTGTGAATTTTAAATTGTCAGTCATCTATTTCATCGGGATTCGAGTCATGCCTAGAACTTCCCAATTGCATTCCATCCAGCATTTACATCAGTCGTAAACGGTAAGACCGAATATTACAATGAGGCTATTTGTCATTGCTTATTTGCCCATTTTAAGCAGTTCTGGTGGCCCAAACTGCTTATTGATCTGTTTGTTTCAGCAAAAATATAAGCAGATTTGGTCCAAAAAGCAGTTTGGCAATAAGCAGGTAGGGGGGTGCTTTTCAAGATTATCTCTATGATTGATCAATTCACAGCATATTAACCAAACACCCAAACCATAATAAACAGTTCTACTTTTAAGCAGTTCTACCAATCACGATCAAGATCGCATAAGCATAAGCATAAGCATAGACAAACAGGCACAATGACTGGTGCAAATTGTAAACAAATTTATCAAGCCAAATACAAATGGTTTTATGTAAACTTTATATCACTTTTATGATGGTTTGGTGGCCACCATCATAACACCTCGTTCATGAGAAAAATTTGGGCCATGCCTCTGACCCATTAAATCACTGGGATGCCAATCCTGATCTAAGCATAACTCATGAATTACTTTCTAACCATTACAAAGAGAACCAGTAGAGAGAACAATTCTAAATATCCGGTTCACATTTTCTCTATTTTTTATTTGATTTATATGAGCACAACATGGCCAATAATGATTTTATACGGTCCAGAAAATCAATTTAATGTATCATATTTTCATAGAAATACTGCCATAAAATAATCCATATGGTCATAACCCAATTTTGATGAGCACCACAAAGCCAAAATGGGTATTGACCAACTAAAGCCATAGATGACTTAAATAATTCATAGATTTCAACACTTTGTATAGTAATGTTGAAAAACTCAAATTCATGAACAAAATTTGGTTCATGATTCTCAACCTTACTTGGTTGTAAAATAGACCCCTCGAGCGCATTTTCACCACAAGTACTTAGTTGATCAACCAACATGTGTGATGAGGGTGATTGTGAATTTTTTATTTCCACCATTAAAGGACTTTGAAATTTCTTCACAATCAATTTGTTTTCATTAATTGGCTCATGATTTTGAATAAGAGTTGACACCCCTCGAGCCATTTTATACATTTTAGTTTGCAAACTAAATGCTTGATCCCTTAATTCTTTCAATAATGGAATTAAATCAGTGGACCATTTTTTATCACCATAATATGGTGTTAGTGAGGGTATATACAACCCATCAAAATTTCTATAACCAAAGTTTGGTGTTAGTGAGGGTACATATAACCCTTCGAACTCATTATCACCAAAGATTGGTGTTAATGTGAGTGAAACATATAACCCATCAAAATTCATCTTGACACTTGTGTCCCACCGGGCGTGCCAAAAATGTTTGGTTGGAAAATTTATATGTGTGTGCGAGCGTGCCAAGCAAGCAAGTTGCCAATGTGTGTGATATCCAAATTGCGCCTCACCAGGGAGATTGTGGTGGTGTTCGATGCCTTAACAAGAACTTTTAATCGTGTGAGATGAAATACCAAATGAAAGGCCTTCGAAGCACGATTACCCACTTCGAACCAAAACTAAACTAAAGAAGAAAACAACTAACACTGAAATTAAAGCAATAGTGGGATTATACTGCTTCGAAGTACATGATCAGTAAGTAACGACTACTTTGAAATATCAAACCAACTACAAATTATTCTGAGTACTTGAAACTATTCAACATACTTATCACTACTCTTATTGAAAGATGGAAGGAATTAGCATTAAAAGCAAAGAAAGTAAACTGGACTAAACTAAACTTAACTAAAATAAAGTAATTAAACTAAAAACTAAGTTGGCCATAGTGGCCGAAAGAGAAAGAAGAAGACAAATATGAAATGTAATGTAATGAAGAACTACATAGTGTATTGATATGATTGTTTGGTCAAAAACTATTACAAAGGAGTATACTATATCTATTTATTGAAGAAACCTATAACTACCTATTTGAATTTGAATGTTTCCCTCCTATTACATTTAACTACCAATTCAAATTCAATTACACATGTGTTTCTTCCCAAATAAACTCCCTCCAAAATGACTTCCACTCTAGTTACCATTGATCTTCAAATAATCATTTTTGATGTCCTCATATGATGACAAGTGTCCTGTAAGAAAGCTTCCAAATGGCTTCCATGGTAAGTCAAAAGAGCTCATAATAATAATAATAATAATAATATTATTATTATTATTATTATTATTATATAGTAATATAATTATATTTTATGGTATAAACAACTACCCAAGAGATTTAATGTTCGAGTCATGAGAAAAGTGGCCATTGAAAAATTCACCTAGTGACTTCAAGGCCTTAGGGGATTAGTCGAAGTGTGCGCAAGCTGGTCCGGACACTCTCGATTACCAAAAAAAAAACCATTAAAAGCATTGTCTCCCAATAAAAAAAGTCTATATATTCTTCCAAAATCTCCTCTACATTTAAGTTTATAAAGGGTTTGGAAAATGGGTAAAAAAAATATGCATTTAATATTTAAAGAGTTATTTAGTTTTTAGACGGCTAAAAAAGAAAAAAATAGTAAAAATTGAGATCAAAGTACTATAAGTGGAAGTCGGAATATGTTTTAAGCTTACTTGGAACAATCTTGAGTTTGTCAAAATGCAATTCAGCATTAACACTTTTTTTTTCCAATGCGTTGAACCATTCCAACATCAAAATATTCCATGAAACATTAAACACCGTTACACACACATCTAATTTTCTCTTTACATCCACATAAGCATGTAAACAGATCGGATTCAGATTGAATTTCTATAATCTGAATCCGAATTCAATAAAATCCGTTAAGAAAATCTGAATCTGAATCTGAATCCAAATATGAAAATGTATGAATAGCAAAACAAAGACAAATTAATTATCCATTATCATGAGCGAAACTAATTTCAGGTTCACAACAATTAAAAGAGACGTGCCAAAAAGACAAAAGAAACACTAATTATGAAAACCATGATTTATAGTCCACCTTACAAGCACATTATCATACCACATGAGTACAATCAACATAAAAATGTGCATTGATAGAATATCTACAAGGGTTTATGTATATAATAAAGTCAAAGTTTGAAAAGATAAAATACTATATAATATGGTCAGAATTTCTTTTTTTTTTTTTATAGGAGAAATAGGATATTAAACAAAAAATCAGAGAGAATCAAATTCTCAATACAAGGAGGATAGTCATCCAACCAAACTTGACTACACTGTAAGTTCAAACTAAACTTAGCTAAAAAAATGAGCAACATGATTACAATTTCTGTTAACATGACGAATGGAAATATCATCAAAAAGTGCCATAAGCTCCCTATCTTCATGAATAATGTTCCCATAGAGAGCAAAGCAAGGACTGACCTCTGTAACATCCTTCATAATGGTTAGAGCATTAGTCTCAATAATCACCTTACGCAGCCCTAGTTGAATTTCAAATTTCAGAGTATGTAATAAAGCTAAAGCTTCAGTAATCACCATAGAAATGCAAGGTATCTCCCTTTTTGCCAAGGCACCCACAATCTCGCCGCACCAATTTCTTGCAATCACTCCAACACTATATGGGACCCCCCAAGCATAAAAGCCCTATCACAATTTACTAACATCCCCTTGGGGTGGGGTGGGGTGGGGTGGGGTGGGGTGGGGGGAGGGTCCAACGATCTGCAGACCTGAATCTATGTTGCATAATAGGGTGAGATTTTGAGGCAAGAAATTCGTCCACTAAATTCCTCACTATTCTTGCAGCTTCATCCGGAGTGTAGTGCCGATCATCATGAATTATAGCATTTTGAGACATCCAAATAAACCACGCCATGTAAGAAATGAGCGAATATTCAAAATTGCTTGCATTACACATCACCATGTCCCATCGGTTGCTAAATCGAAAGATAGACCTCTTAAGAGAGGAGCAATCCTTTAAAGTGCCCTTCCAAACTTTCTTTGCCCATCCACAGTCACGCATCATATGTAAGACTGTCTCATTCTCATCCTGGCACTTGGGACATCTAGTATCAATATCAATTCCCCTCCTTCGAAGCACAGCAAAAGTAAGAATAATTTTTTTATACGCTCTCCAAACAAAGTGGGATGGCGAATCTTATGTTATCCCTACTAGACAATCCGTATAAACAAAACTGTAATTAAATCAAACTCACAGTAATAAAGATGAACAGAAACAAATTTTGATAAAGAATCCGAGCCCAGTGAACTGTTTCCTTAAGACGAATTAGCTCCCTCTCGGTGCACAAGGTTGATGAACAATCGTCTCCCAAGGTTGAACGGATTTCCAATTCTACAGAAATTGCACTTCAATCTCCATAAGACAGCGAACACAAACCAGTATAATACTCGAACACAATGAAATGATATGTAGTAATAAGAGAGAGAGAGAGAGAGAGAGAGAGAGAGAGAGAGAGAGAGAGAGAGAGAGAGAGAGAGAGATATTTATTTTTCGTGCAGATGAAATGAAACTAGAGGAGAATATATAGACAGTTTGGTGACTGTTCGAATCAACACATCCAAACAGAGCATTGCAACTGTTGGAGTTGTGACTGTACGAAAAAAAAACACAACCAACCAGGGACTTATTATCTTGGAAGGACATGACTGTTAAAAAAAAATTGGAGGAAAATTCAAATGAATTTTTTCCAAAAAGATTAGTTAATTTCAAAGAAGCCCAAGCCCAGGGACCCACGACCCAGCCCATTCGGTCAGTCGGCGGCAGCGGCGCGCGCCCGTGTGTGTGTGCGCGCGCGCGTGGGGATAAATCCCACAAAGGCATAGGTCCTCCCCCCTTAACAAAAGTGGGTACCCCAAAGGGCCATGCCCCTTAGGTGACTTCCCTCTTAAATATACCCTTAAGTTCTTTGATGTTTTCCTATGTGGGACAACTAAGGTTTCCCATATTTTCCTCCTTCACCAATGTTTCACATGGGCCACTTTGGATGACAATTTCTCATTCATCCCGTATTGGATTTCAACATGTAAATATACGGTGTTCATCTCCTCACGGAGGAGAACGCATTCCAATGTAGTCCTGCCCCAAGGAACATGTGGGATCCACCTTAAATTGGAGCCAAAGTTTACATAAAACTAGTTATATAAAATCCAATTTTCCTACATCTTAGGCATGGCATTAGCATTCCAAATTTTCTCCAAGGATTGGTCGTGTTTGAAAAAGATGAAGTACCCATTCCACCATTTGAATCATCATGCCAATTTTCCAAAAATTGATAAGCACTCTTAACCATGTATATACCTTTCCAAGTACCGTACCAAATTAGAGTGTCTTCCCGCTCGTGCTAATAGGCATTTTCAGCACATTGTCAGCTTCATATGGTAAAAAAAAAACTTGCTTCACTAGGTCAACCTTCTACCAATTTGAATCAATGTCAATGATATCACTTGACTTCACATCATTAGGCAAAATGTGTGGAAGAGAAATCACTTTACCAGAACCTTGACAATGAAGCCATTTGTCACCCCAAATACGCAAATTGTCCCCATTACCTGGGCGCCAAATGAACTCTTTATGAATAATTTTTCCAACAGAGATGATACTATGCCAAACATAGGAGCAATTATGACCAACTTAAGCTTGGAAAAAATCACAGTGTGGAAAATATTTAGCTTTGAAAATCACTGGCCTTGCGTTTACTTCCACTTATGAAAGTAGTGGTCAAGAGTGTAGCTATACAGTTCGCCTCACCTTTTTGGCGCTCCGTATTCAGCTCAACATGTCAGAAAATGTCAAAACCAAAAATTTAACATTTCCGTTATGGATCATGATTTGTTTTCTATGGACCCGCGAATCAAGCAAAGAACTAATCATAGCCTGAAACTGCAGTTCGCCAGTAAAGATGTTCCGAGTATTTTGAAATCACGAATCATACCTGTCATCGACCTTAGATGTCCAGTCATCGTGTACTTGGAACGTTTCCTTTACTTTCCCGAACTTCATAACTAGATGCTTAATCTAGTAGTGAATGTGCCATCGAAAACAAATTTGAGCTGTTCTCATAATACTTTGGTTATTGGGTAGTACACATACTTCCCAACAAGATCATGGTGCATGCTGCTTATCACAAACCGCTTATCACAAAGCACGTGCTGTGATCCTTCTCGAGCCAAGTATTATAGGCTATTAAGGTTATAATGATATTGGGCCGAAGGCCCATTATTCGGTTTAATGGGTTGGACCATAGAATAAGCCTAAAGCCCATAAGCTCTTACTCATTCTATCGGTGTGTTACTTTGCAGTGCCATATTAGAAAAAATTAGTCCCTTTTAAAGTTGTTACTTTTATAAAGATCGACAAAGTGTGGTTTAGAAAATATTTGTTTTTGTGAATCCAAAAATTTGAAGAGAAATATTTGAAAACATGCGCAAGGGATTGACATTATTATTTGCACATTTCATAAGGTTTGTTTTAAAATCCAATTACAAATGAGTTTTCCCCTTTCTACAATTTAAGACCAAAAAATTCGCTATTGCTCATTAATCAAATCTTAATTTTGTAAATCAAGAAAAACCTTTTACAATTGATTTTTTTAAACAAACATCAATTAGATGGTACAATTACCTATCTAAGATCATCCACAAAATATAAAGTGCGCCATACAACAAAAGTGCGCATGGACCCCCACGTGGGTCCGAATTGACAACTTAGAACTCATGTTAAGGTAATTCAAGTGTATGACTTATGAACAAAGAAAACCATCCCTTTACAAGTAGGCTTTTCCAATACAAGAAATAAAACTCTCGTCCTCACATTACATTTATAGCCCATAAAAAATAGGGATGCTTTGTTCATAAACATATACAAGAACAGCTTTAAACATACATCGTGAGGACACAAGCTCTATAAATTGTCAATTATTGTCCATTCATTTAATCCAGATTAAAATGTATTAATCACACACATCAAGCACTCATGTGGTCTTATTAAAAGATGAATGGACTCATCCGTCACTCCACTTAAGGAGGAGGAATTAGAGGTCATAGGGTCAACCAATCACAAACAACAGTAATTAAAAACGTGACCAACAATGCAATGAGCCTCTAAAAATAATAAAATGTGCAATAAAATGATTATTGCACAGCCCGGATAGCTCCCATAAGCTAAGTAAACTCAATGAAAAAATCCTGAATTTTTCATTAATTTTAACCTAATTTTAGGTCTTAAAACATAATTTAAAACCAATTTATTAAGGACCCTTTAAATTAACAATTAATTTAAAACCTTATGAAAAATTTTATTAATTGAAAAACAAAATTTTCATTATAAATAAAAATTTCTGGAATTTCACCAACGGCCAAAAACATTTTGAATCAATTTAACACAATAAATTGATCTAGTTAAACGGAATTAACTATGAGCAACAAAAATTTCCCAAAAATACAAAATTTCAAGAAATTTGTTCTCCAAAGATTTTTCAGTGGTCTAATATGGTGTTCCAAACACCACATATTAATTTCAAAATTAATAACCTATTTTGGCTATTTTAAGTAATTAAATAAATGCTCATATGCATAAATTTTATGCTCTAAAATACCAAAACAAAAATGAAATAATTCATAAAATTTTCTCAAGTCTCCAATTAGTGTACAAAACACACTAAACATTTAATTCAAGAATTAACAACTTTAATTGGTTATATTTTAAGCAATTTATATTGCATACTCAACACAATATATATGCTCTAAAATATGTCCCAAAGAGCGAGAAAATACACTAAAATAATTTTCTCAAGCTACCCCTAGTGTTCTAAACACATTGTGTTAATTCTCTGAACTAACAATCAATAAAAATATTTTAAGCAATTTAATACGCGTACAAAAACACACAATTATATGCTCTAAAATATCAATATAATTGAGATAATTTACCAAAAATTATCTATGGGTCTCACAAAATTTTACATGGTCTAAAACAGTGTCCCTTATGTCCCATATTAATTTCAAAAATTAATAATGTATTATGGCTATTTTAAGCAATTAAATAAACGTCCATAAACATTAATTATATGCTCTAAAATACCATAAATACATGATAATTTACACAAAAATTATCTTAGAGTCCCTTATAGTGTACTACACACTCTATATTAATTTAAAAAATTAATATGCATTTTTGGATATTTTAAGCAATTAAAAACATATATAAAACATATATTTTATGCTCTAAAGTACCAAAAATGATGAAATAATTTACCATAAAATTATTTCTGGTCCCACATAGTGTCCATAAGATAGAAAAAATAAAAAATTAAATTTTCACATTTTTTCAGAATTTTAAAGCAATAAAAACAGTTTAAAACATTAAAAAAACTATTTAATTTAATAGCAGAAACTGTTTTAATTACAAAATAATTAAATATTTTTTCAATAAAAATATATAAAAAATATATTATGGACTAGGGCCAAGAGACACACCTCCACTCTCCAGACCCATGGTCACCGGACCAACGTCGGCCGGCGAGTGAGCCCCACTCTCTTCAGCGAGAGTGGGCGTGGTAAATCTCTGGTTCATCTTCCCCAAAACAAAACCAATCTGGGTTTTGGGGGTTGCTCAACCCTCCTACTTTGCAAACTCGTATCTCCTTCAATATTGATCCAAAGTTTACAAATTTTATATCGTTGGAAAGCTCTCACGGAGTACTACAATTTTAAGCCAAAAAACATAGACATTGATCGAGTAAATCTTCTAGAAAATTAGATCAAAGTTGAAAAAAAAAATCGTTTTTATTGATCCAAAAAATTAGATTTTGCAATATCTCACTCGTTTGAGATAATCAGGCCATGAGACTTTATGGAGGGACTCTAGGGACCATATGGGACACAACCATGCCAAACAATTGAACCCCTATTGGAGTTTCGATGTAGACCCACTTTAAAATCAAATTTTCAAAGTTATGATAAAAGCTTGCTTGAAGCTTTAATGGCATATTCAATTCGGGTGATCTACGGGCGAATCAACAACCTACAGGCTCTGATACCAATGTAGATAATATGCACGCAATCATATGAGACGGGTTTAGGTCACTTACCTAGCAGAATAACCCGACAGATCGCCGAACGGTGTTGTTACAAGCCCGGCGTCTTCACCCATGAACTACTGCTCCATGTTGCCTCTGTGTACTCTCTTATACTTCGCGTAGGTCGTGAAGATCACTATTAGAGCGGTCCTCGTACGTATCACGTGCTAAATCCCATGGCTCCTTTGGTGATGGCCAAGAGAGAGATGAACTGTAGGGATAGAGAGAGAGAGGCTGCTGTGAATATATGAAATATCCTTAGGTTTTTCATGTGATATATATGTATATATAGGCACATAAAAACCTATAAGGCTTAGGACTCCAAAAGCCCATTATTTGGCGTCCAAGCCAGCCTTCTCTGGACCCAGTCCAATATAATGTGGGTGCCCGTATGGCCCAACCACAATATTTGTTACACATATATTATATAGAGCCAACAAAGAAAATAGATCTTATTATAAATATAACCGAGAGTATTACAAAGAGAAATACAAAAATTTGAGAAATTAGATAGGAAAATACAGGTACCACATTGTCCCATATCGAAAAAGAAGAGAAAGGAGAGAGTAGGAGACTCTCTATAAAAGCATGACTTACACTTTCAATAGTATTTGTATTCCGAAAATTTCAAAAATTATGAAAATTTCCGATTCCAATTCCGAAGAATTCTGAAAAAATTCCAAAAATTTTCAAAGAATTCTGATTTCGAAAATTTCTGAAAATTTCAAAACCGGAAAGGAAAATGAAATTCCAAAATTTTTGTTGCAGGGGCTGACCCTGACTATTTGGAGCCCGGGATGAACTACTAAAAGGGAGGCTCCTATACAGTGTTTCGGTGGTAGTGCCCCCGAGGCGATTTTTTTGGGGTCTACTCAGGGGCGGATCAAGAAAATCAATTCATGGGCTGCCCCCGAGAAATTTTTTTGGACCTATTTATACATATTTTGGACTTTTTTACGCATATTTTAGACATCTTTATACATTTTTTGTGTATATTTTGGACCTTTCTATACATATTTTATAATTAGTACAAAAACTTAAGAGAAAGGGGACTTAGTATTATAATGTCGGGAGGGCTTAGTAGGTAATTTTCATAACTAGGGGGGCTTGAATGGAATTTCAGGGGGGGCTTGAATGTAAAATATTTTTGCTCATAAGGTAAAATTTGTAATTTTTAAAAATCTGGGGGGGGCTTAAGCCCCCCCCTTGCCCTTTAATACATCCGCCAGTGGGTCTACTTATATATAATTGACAATTTTTTGAGGGTCTAATTATACATGTTTGGCAATTTTTTTGGGGTCTGCTTATAATATGAGTCTATTTGTGAAACTTAAATATTGTATGGTGTCTTTCAAAATTCTAGGGCGAGGCTATTTCTAAGACTCAAAAATTCTTACACTAAAAGTGTAATTTTTAAAATTCTAGGAGCCTTTGCTTTTGAGTTTTATATACATGTATATCAATATATATAGTTGATGATACTAAACATAAGTGGAGGGGGTGCCTAAACATAATTGAGGGGGGCATATATGTAAAATGGTAAAAAAATCTTAAGGTAAAAATGTAATTATGAAAACTTCATGGGGGCCCTAAAAAATTTATGAACTTTCATGGCCCAGGGTGGTTGCACATCTTGCCCCCTGATGTTGTCAATATCAAGATATGAAAGTATACTTTACTTTTCTAAGGATTTGTAGTATGAAAGCAAAGGTCGAACCCACAGGGATTGGTTAACTATAGCGACTTAATTTTAAAACCTAACTTTAGTTAATTATGAAAACGGATTTTGATTTGATTTTAATTAAACTGATAACAATAAAAATAAATCTAAACTATGAAAGCGATTTAAAATTGTTTTTGTAAATATGTTTAAAGGAACCTAGGATTGCAAATCCACCACTAGCTTCATAATAAGGAATATTTATGAATTACTTTCGCCTATTAAGTTGGATGATAATGGGGAATTGTAGCTACAAGCCCAATTCCTCCGTCAAGAGAATAATCATGGTTCAAGCACCAACATATTCCATCTTCGGTTAGCACGAATTATCCCACACTAAACTAGGGTTGTGATATAATTCATCTAATCTAGGCATGGATTATTCGGATACTTGATAGCACAAACCAATAAAGCACCATCACATGTAAATAATCTAAACAAGCACAGCGAGCATAGATCATTGAGCACATCACAGTCAAAATAGATCTAAGACAAGAATAAACTTTGAAAGTAATGATTTAATCAATAGAAGTACGATTTATTTATAAAAATCCTCGGAACATGTGACTGTCATCCATACATAATAAAACTAAAATAAAAACATAAATAAAACCCTATTACTTGGCTAGGGTTTCATTGAAACCCTAGATCTAGGTTTAGTTGGCCATAGCAGCGGTAGATGGCAAGTAGTTGATGTAGGAGGCCATGGGAATCCTTGGTCTTCTTCTTCTTCTTCTTGCTTCTCTCCCTTCAATGGCTGAAAGTATGGTTGTATTTTGTGTGTATAATAATTGTCAACCCTTCAATTGAAGTAAAATAGGGTATATATAGATTTTGGGCAAGTTTTGGAAGCTTTCCTAACCCGAAACGAACTGAAACTGATATATTTTACAATCTGGACGCAGTTAGGACGTCTCGTTTGCACAGGAGTCTTCAGTATACTGAAATACGCATCTTTGGTTTTTATACATATCGCGCGAGTGGGCCGCGCGAGCGCGACATTTAGCACTTCGCGTGCGCGGATCGCGCGAGCGATATCTGGGTTTTCGCGCGCGCGGCTCGCGCGTGCGACTTGGCTTTTTGAGCTTCTTTTCTTCTGCTTTTTCACCCTGTTTAGCCTGATATACTTGATTTCTTCCAAAACCTGTCAGAAAATAGAAAACGAAGTAAAAATATACAAAAACAGGATAAAAAGATACTAACAAATGCTCGTTAAGGCGTATAAATAGGATTTGTTCTCTCCCGATCACCCCCCTTTGGGCCAGCTCTAGGTAGTAGCAATGACACAAAAGGGTCGCAAAGAGATGTTCATAAAAGGATGTGGCAGTAGGAAGTGTGGTAGGTCCTATTACCACATGGGATGTCACTTCCATTTGTGAGCATCCCTTGTGAAGTAAATATTGGGTATCACAGAAATACCATGTGAGATTTTATCCCCTCTCACGAGATTGAAAATTTGCTAATTTGGATCAATTTTTTGCTGAATTGGACCATGGAAATAGGGGGCTAGATGAATTAATGCATACTCTTTATTGATTTATGATACCATGTAGGATTACTGTTATATATATACATATAATAAAATAAAATAAAACACTCTCCAGCTGGAAATCCCAGAAGTTATCTCTCGCGAGGAGAGCTACTCTAATCCAATCCACAATGGAGGTTATTCCTAACCACCTTATGCTTACCATGCTCCTCCTTATCTCTGTTTGCAACCAACTTGATGATTTCTTATGGGGGGACCAGGCTGATAAAAAGAAGATCCATCTTGTTAGTTGGGAAAAAGTGTGTCTTGAGAAAAGTCAAGGTGGCTTGGGTCTCAGGAAGAGCCATGAAAACAATTTGGCTATGCTTGGCAATCTTAACTAGAATATCATGAACTTCAAAGAAAATCCTTGGACTAAAGTGATTTTTTGTCTAAGTATCTCAATAGCAACCCTCATGAGGAGTGGAAGGCCAAGAGAAGGAACTCTAACACCTGGAAAGGGATCTGAAGTACCAAAGAACTATTGAAGAAATGCATTAGATGGAATATTAGGAATGGTAGGAAAGTTAATCTTTGGAAGGATTGGTGGTGTGGAAACTCCAACCTTTCCCAAGATCTTCCTAATGTTGATCTTCCCAATTTAAGTGTTAAGGATATTATTGCTGATAATGGCTCTTGGCATTTGGAGGGCATTCTCCAATGGATTTCTAAGAATAAGAAAAAAGATATCCTAAACACCCATCTTCCAAACTTTAGCACTAGAGCTAGTTTTCCTTCTTGATTTTTTTTTTCTAGCAATGGTAAATTTAATTCTTCTAATGCTTATGCTATTGCTAGTGGGAACTCCTCCCACCCCACTAAAAATTTATGGAAAGATCTTTGGAAATGGAGGGTTCCTAACAGACTGAAATTCTTTTATGTGGAAATGTATTCTTGATAGACTTCCATCTAAGAATCTTCTCCTTGTGAGAAACATTACCCAAGATTCCAAGTGCCCTAGATGCTCGTACTGGAAGGAAGACTCTATGCACATTCTCGGGGGCTGTGATAAAGCTCGTAGTTTATGGACTCTTTTCTTGCCTAGAGCTACTGATATCTCGAACAGAAATCTGGGTACCTCTCAATGGATCCATGAGAGAATGGTTGATGTTGCGAATAATGTTCATATTGATCTCCCTAATGATATCATCTTGCAGGATGTTGGCACCTCTGGATTGACAGAAATAATGTAGTTTTTAAAGAGAAATTTACTAATGAAAGGCATATTGCAAAAATGTTGAAAGAGCTGGGAATTGATATACGAGTAAGTATAAGCATGAACAACTAATTAGGTGGTTTTCCTCCTATTGTAGGTACTTACAAACTCAACACAGATGAGAGCTGTAGAGGCAACCCAAGAAAAGGGGGAATTGGGGGACTCATCAGAGATGACCAAGGTAGATGGAGAGTGGGATAATATGGAAGCATTGATCACTACACCAACCTATTTAAAGAAATTGAACGCATCCTAAAGGGGCTCTATCTAGCTAACCAACAAGGTTTGAAGAACATCACAGTAGAAACTGATTCGATGACGGCTTGCGATTTGATCCAAAACCAAGAAGACAATCACCCTTATAGATGACTGTAAACTTTTAATTAAGGCTTGTAATGATAATATTACCCATATTTTGAGAGAATGGAATAGGTGTGCGGACACTCTTGCTAGCATTGGGGTTGATCAAATGATTTCTCTTGTTTTGTTAGATGCCTCAACTCGGGAACTTTGTATGCCTTTGTTGGCGGACGATTGTGGAACTAGCTACCTCCATGGTAGCTAGTCTCATTTGTTTGTTGTTTTATTTTCAATGGTACCAAAAAAAAGAAAAAAGAAAAAGATACTATGTTAGATTATGTAACAGTTGTATTCAATATTTAGCCCTCTTTGTGACCCTTTTGCGTGCCAAGTCTCTCAACAAAATACAACCGAAATGTTCAAGCACACTTAGCTCTAGGGCCTGAAGGTCTGATGGGCCAATGTCCAACCTAATGCAGTCGGCCCAGTTATATGGGCCCTCCAAGCCCAAATGTTACTTCCAAGTCCAACTTGCCCAACAACCACCCATTAATAAGGGTACTTTGGTAACTTGAGTACACAAGAGAAAAAAAGGCATATTCGTTCTTGGTAATTAAAAGTCGCGACGAAGGGCAGTTTTCGTGATTTAGAATTATTTTCTGGCGAAATTCTAAAAATAGGGTTTGTTTTTGCGTCATTAGCTCATACTTGCTCCCTGTTTTTACTGTAGAGAGAGAGAGAGAGAGAGAGAGAGAGAGAGAGAGCGAAGGCTTGTTCTCCAAGCTCACCAATCTCTGGTCGACTCACACTCGAACATTCGAATCTTGGCAATGTTTTAATGCTCAATCGTTTCACAGATTGTTTTTGAGGATTTGTTTCACTGCCGATGGCTCTCCCTCTCGGGAAGCTCACCATCCTCGTCGGTGCAGGTTTCTGATATATATATATATATATATATATTTTATATATCTCTATATCAATATTTGCATTCTTATATATATATATATATATTCGTCTATATTATTGTTGTTTTGACTGTTGTAACTTGTACTCCTCTAATTGATCGAAGTCTAGGTCTAATTTAGTTCTATTTACTGATTTTTTTTATTATTATTAAAAAATAGCTTATGATAGCTATTGCTAGTAGAAAACTTAGGTTTTATTTATTTTTTAAACCGTAGGTTCGTGGTGAATCAGTAATACGAACTTGGAGTTTATTTGTTAATTTTCAGAAATGCACATTAATTTTCACCATACCTCTAACTCCAATTGGTGGCTATGCTGTAAGAACCCACTAGGCACTAGGTAGAACTCACACTGAAACCGGCTTGCAAGGGGAAGGGTGCCCCGGGGGTTATTACCCAACCCAAGCCTAGCCGATGTGGGATCTTTGCATTCCACCACGCTCTGTAACCGACGTCCACGTCGGCCCACTCTTGCCCACGCGGGGTTAACAAGGTCGCCCCTTCCATAGGTCGCCCCTTCCGTAACCCGACTGAGGAACTGCATCCCATACTACGTACGTGGTGCTAGCTCTGATACCATTTGTAAGAACCCACTAGGTAGAACTCACCCCTGAAAACCGGCTTGCAAGGGGAGGGTGCCCAGGGGGTTATTTTCCACCCCCGATATGAGATAGTTTTGCACTCTGATAGTTTTCCTTTATTAGATAAGTTGAATTCTGGTAAAAATCAATCTCTGGTTGTATTGTTGAAATGAAACACAAAACAAGGTAGTGTAACTGAGTTAGATTATGAGTAAATGGGTGCTTCTATTGGTTTGAAGCTGTTAAGTATATACTCCCTCGGTGCATCAGACTTCCTTTGCCCAGTTTCCAATAATGGAAGCCTTAGAGGGTGCAGCTTTTTATTCATTTGCTGGAGGCATTTCTACATGGTTTTTTTTGTTTTTTTTTTTTGTCTCGGTAAAGGGTTCAGGTGACCTTAGTTAAACACCCACTGGTCTTTTAGGGCTATTTCAAAACTGCCTCAGAGTACAAATGACAAATGTTTGTTTCAGTTCACTAGACATTTACAAGATATAACAATTCTTATGGGTTTTGGCTTTATGTTTATTGCACTGTTTTCACTTGCATTCAGGTTGACTATCAGCGATGTTTAAAGCTAATGATCAAAATCATTCGTGTACAAGCTGCTTTATTTGGGTTAACTTATATTAGCTGGGACATAAATGCTCTTATCTAGGCACGCCAGTGGCATTTGCCACAGAGAGTTTTATAATCTAGAATCTAGATGATAATGTCTGATTGTCATTATTTCTTGAACTTATATGTGGCTGTTCTATTTAGTTATCCGCATGGTTGTTTTTCTGTTCTTTCTCTATGCGTTCTATAGTGAAGATAAGCAGGCCTTGCTAACCTAGTAAGTTGTTTAATTTTTACAGGCATTATAGGGTCAGTTCTTGCAAAAGAAGGACGCATGTCAAGTGTGTCCGATTTTTGCTCTGGTGCTTTCAAGGTTTGTCTGTTCTTGGCTGTGAAATACTCTTCGTTTAAATATTAATTTGGTTTTACTAAATTTCCATCACATGTACATGTTAGGTGAAATCTATAATCATTTTTTTTATCATACCTTTTTATTTAAAAATTTCAACTTTCTTCTGTCTCAGATTGTTCTGAAGCAAATAAGACAAGATGACTCTACCCCAAAGTCCCCAACCACTGCCAAGCCACGAAATGACACTTTGTTGGCTCAGGTTTGCATCATGCTCCTTTTTTTCCTCTATGGATGCTCGATGTTTTTGTCTAAATTGTATTGCCCTAATCATTAGGGATGTCATTTTTTGTGTGAGAGAAGCTTGAATTGGCTTCAAACGACAGGAAAAAGAATGTCATTATAATAAATTTGGGAAAACTCAGTGGAAATGGTAATATAGTGGGCTAATTTTGATGATGGATGGACATAAGAATGGTTACGATCAAAGACAGTTGAAGATCCAGAAGCATTATAGATTTAGTGCAGCACCTTTTTTGTTTTGTAACAATACTTATTGACTACTTGATGAAGTTATTAAGAAGTAAATTTAAGGTGTGGTCAGAGTAATTTAAGATACGTTTGGGGAGGGTTAATCTAGCGTTGAGTTGTTTTGTTTGTTAATTTTGTTTAGTACTATTTCTTGGGGTCTATTAGAATTTCCATGGTAAAGTGTTGTTCCATTAGAAAAGCTTCGCACTAGTTAGGATATGACATGCAAAATTTTGGTGGACTTGGTTGAGGATTATTAAAGGCAACTATGAGGAGTATTGCTTAAATTAAAGCGTAAGGTGCTTAATAGATATTAGGAGCCAGTGATAATGTAGATTGAAGTGCTCGTAGATTGCACTTTATTGCTAAAACTAATTTGGAATTATTTCTATTTAATGTTTCTGCTTTTCTCATTCTCATGTATATCTTCTCTTTCCAAGTGTTGTAACGTACACAACAAAGTGAATTGCCTCTCATGTTAGAAGTTTTACACAACGTAATATGTCAATTTTACAGGTTAATAGCTTACGACAGGAGCTACAACTCTTGGCATCAAACAGATCAGTTACTATTGTAACGTCAACTGGCTCAGGTTTCAGTTATAACACCTTATTCTACACAGAACTTAACTGCAAAAAATAAAAAATTTAACACTTAACTAATTTTATTCCACAGAGTATTCTAACGCTTTACTTATCGAACCTTTTGAACAACCCTTGTGTTTTTGCGCTTCATATTTTTGGTAATAGCTTTCTTATGTTCATTAATTTGCTGTAATCATGCGCAGGTGGTAGCAAATATGGTGTGATTGTTGTTGTAGTGGTAGTGGGGTACGGCTATATTTGGTGGAAGGTAATAAGCGTGTACCTATAGAACTCTCGTTGAATTACAGACAGAATGATGCAACTATTTTGAGAGCGTTGAGATGCATCTTACCTCACTTGCTCAGTTGAAAGTTTACCTCCTCATAGGAATATAGTTTGTGATACCACTATACCAGTTAAATATAACAGCTTACCAGAATGACCGTTGTGCTCCACTGACCACTCACGTTAATATTTAAAGTCATTTGGATTCAGGGATTTAGAGAAAAAATAAATGAAAGGATAGGGAAGGTCTACGTTACATGGACTCTCCTGTTACCACAGTGTCCCCTTGTCTGCATTATGTGGCAGGGGTATAGTACGGGATACGTAAGACACACGTACCCAAATGAACATGTGAATACTTTGCATGTGATGTTGGCAAAACAAGATTAGGTTTGGATTTGATGAGAATGAGGAATTCCAACTTCTCAAATGAAAAGAAAGACAGAAGCCCCTAAAATTTATGGGGTACTCTTATCCGACTTTTGGACACATTTGGAGTTGTGTCCTCGTATGTTGGTCTTTGGAGTTTAGAGACGTCTGTGTACTTTTCCTTTCTTTTATGGCCATAATTATCATAACAAGAAGTGTTATCACCATGTTTCGTTTCCCTTTATTTCTCTCTGAACTGTGCTAGTCTTCCTCTCATTTCCCTTCTAGTTATCTGAATCTCCACCCAATGTCCAATGCAAGGAGATTTAGTTCTTGAGATTGGATGTGGCCAAAGCGAATAATTAACTCTGAGCACAACGTTACCTAATAGATGCCTTCACCTCTATGTCCAGATGGCTTTTCTCATAGATTGAATTGTGGGTTTGTTCTCCTTGAAAATCAAGCTCAGATTTTGATTTTCATTGAATACTGATTGTAGTCCCCCGATTCCCATTTGTTGGAGATGCCATGTTGACCAAACACATAAACAGTACCTTAAGTTTGTGTGCATGCACTAGATGCTAGATACTTGCTTTAGTCAAGTGCAATGCCCCACAGTCAAGTACAGTCTTAGCCCTGATGTGTTAGAATATGCTTTCCTCATGCCCCTTCCCTATACCATAGCTGGTAGCATGTATTGCTATAAAACATGGGATACTAGACGCGTGTAAATATTTCCATAAGGGCTAGGAGTTAGAGCTTCGCTTAGTTAAAAGATTGCCTCTGCGCTAACGTGGATCCTCCTACCTTGATCTTCTTGGGGGAATGATTAGTATGGTCTCATATCCCGTTTGGGATAGCTTTTTCGGGGCCAACAGTCACTTACAAGCACAATTTGTAGCTAAAGAACAGCTTTTTTAAAGCTCCAATTTCTAGCTCTTTAATAAATTCTTGTTCCAAAAGTGATTATGTTAAAAGCTAAACCCAAACTGGCTCTCAGATAGCAAGCAGCCAGCAGGTTATTGGCCAGCCTTCCGCACTGGGTCTAGCAACCGGGGTTGCAATCATTGGAGGGCCTCAACACTAGAACACTTGCAATTTGAGCGATTCAATTGGTTCAGATATGTGTCCCAGCTGGCTGCACCCAGTTATAGTCTTCTAATTGCCATATGAAGTGCATGATGACCCCCTTTGATATCTCATTTTTGGAACTGTACTGCGGTCACTCGGCTTCTTGTCGAGTCACCGTGCTGTCCTCTCAGGCTACTGCCCTTTCCATTGCACCACTTTGTGCAGAACAGCCTGTACTCAGTAACCTTCTGTTAACAAATTCAATTCTATCACACCCGAAAGTCCCCAATTGAGTACATCATGTGCAACTTGGGATGTACGATGGGCTATCATCTAGGCTGCACTGCCATGTATCGGACACCGACACTTACCGACACACCTCCACACGTATCGAGCGCGGCAAATACGTGTCCTGTTTTTGTTTTTCAATTTGTAGAGGTGGACATGACACCGACATGGTGGGACACCTCAAGGGACATGGAGGGACGCTCTTTTTAACCAAAATTCAACCTTTTAGTAGTTGTTTTACTCATATTAAACCTAAACGGCATTGATTTTGTCAAAGCATTGCATCACTTATCTCCTCTCTATTTTTCCCAACAATAGGCCCTATTTTGGGCAAATAAGGTTTGTACATGAAAAAGATTATAATTGCATTACACTTTTCAAGAACATAAGAAATGTACTTTAAATTGAATTAAAATACTAGTAATAATAATAACCACAATAATAATTTTCCATGTCGTTGTGCCCATGTCGACATGTCCGTGTCCATGCTTAATAGCTGTCATGCCTGGTTTTTGACACACTTCTCTACATCGGTGGATTTAGGAAAAGAATGTACCGATGTACAGGGGTTTGTATCCAAATTGAAATTGCGTAGTTCAAGGGATTGCTCACCGTATCAACAAAGAGTTCTATTTATCAGGAAAAACCTGTTAGAAAAATATTTGTGAATTATTCTTTCTTTGTTTAAAATCTTAATACTTCAAGATGCCACTGGAAAAGCTTAGTAGTATTCTGTGAAGCGTAAAACAGATCCTTCTAGTATAAAGATTTGAAGTCATTTCTCATAAATATTTTACTCTTGGACCTCATTTTTTAGTACTTTACAAGGAGTCATGCCAAAAAAAAATATTCGTAGTTTATTTCTTTGGTGTCAACTGTAGATTGACCTGTGCATTTATCTTTGTACGTTTCCAGGGCTGGAAACTTCCTGATATGATGTTTGCAACAAAGCGCAGTTTATCTGATGCATGTTCAACTATAGCTAATCAGCTCGAGACTGTTTACACGTCAATCTCGGCAAGTTCTTTATTCTTAGATATTAGTCTTCCTTTAGAATATTTTATTAAGGCTTATACTTGTTCAACAGTTTGGCAAAATGATTACATTGTCTGCACAAACAACTCACCACATTATTTAGGTCCTGGAAGTAAAAAAAAAATGTTGAACTTTAATTGTTATGGATGGTCATAATTTAGTATTGCATGTGGTGATGTTGCTGTGGTGGAAGCTTGAACTCCAATCTACTTGTATAGTGTCTTCAAGTTCTACATGTAATAGGTGCAGAAGTACCTTTATTCTCCATGAATTAAAGGTAGCTCTGATTAATGTTTTGATCACATAGGCATGTAAACTGGTACATGATTATGAATGTTCATATTTAACTACACCTACCCTCCCCCGCAGTTAGTGAAGAGCAGAGGGAGAAAAGGAGGCAAGCTATTGTAGAGAGGCAAGGGCGGACCTAGAAATTCTCGAAGGGGTGGGCTAATATACAGGAAAAGCTAGTAACCAAAAAAAGAAAAAAAAAATTCTTCTGATAACAAAAATCTGCACCATCTTATTTAAAATTTCGTAAGTTAAAAAAAATAAAATAAATAAAAACAAACAAACAAACATACAAAATTTACAAAAAGCTTTTCCCATTGGAGTAATGTTGTGCTTCCTAAAGTTTCTATTCTAAATGGTTTGCAAACACATGTAGCAATCAGCGACAATAATGGTAGGACCACGTCCTCCAATCAAGATCAAGTGGGCCCACTCCACATGTGTTTGGGAACCATTTGGGAAGCATAGCATTGCTCTTCCCATTCATCCTATAACTAAATAGTGATCTTGTATGATATATCTGTGGGGTTTATGATTTATCATTCATCCTAATTTTGGTGTCTAAATGTTGTAGTTATGTCCTAAAATGTTCCAACTTTAAAAGCCACTTTAATTTTTAAAAGCAAAGTAGTTTTAATAGCTACATCATTTATGACCTAATTATAACATTTTGGAACCTAATTCCAATATTTTAGAACCCAAACCATAAGTATGTATGATACAACCTAAATCACAGGATGTATCATAGAATTTTCCAGCTAGGGGGTGGAAGATACAAATAACATCACTTTAACCTGAGTATTTATATGTGTGGGCTAGGCTAAGGGAGTGAATTGTAGCTGCGTGCTTAATGAAGGGGCTGTGGGCTGGGCTGGGCTGGGCTGGGCTGGGCTAAGGGAGTGAATTGTGTAGCTATGTGCTTAATGAAGGGTTGTGTGGGCTATGGGCTTGAAGACATGTAACACAATTATTCAACAGTTTTAGAAACTTGGCACTGGGCTACAGCCCAGCTAAGCCCAGTGCTGAGTCCGCCATTGTAGGGAAGGTGTATTCATTTCTTCGTTATCAATGGCTACAAATATGAGTAGCAACTTTAAGTTGGTTTGAAAACTGCTTCTGTATTCAGGTGACTAATTTTGTCAAACTATCATGTCTTGTTTTATCTCTCTGTTGCCATGGACGTTTAGCTTGCACGGATAGAGACGTCTTTTAAGCCAAAAACCTTGACTTTCTTAAGAGTTCACATGAAAAGCTTGTCCTCTTATGGAAGGTAATGAAGTAAAATAATTGTTGGTATTTATTGTCTTATCCTCCCTTCTTGGACACATATATTGTGCTATCCAAGTGGATCTTCACCTGAGGGCATGCATGAGCGAATTGGAAAAAAAAAAGGGGTTCATTGTTTTAAATTAGCAAACGAGTTGCAACTGTTTAGGTATTCAATCCGGGCCAGATAGATGACCATTCAACTGTCCAAGTGGTTGAACTGCTTGCCCAATTGTATACGTCGCTTTAACTGCCAGAGGTTTTCAATTTATGTTTCTCTGAGTAATATAATTCTATTTCATTTGCATGAGCCTTGACACTGAATCAAAGCACAATTATGGACGATTGCTGAAGAGTGGTAAGAATTGCGTGATGAAAAATAAACAAAATAAGATTTATACCAGGACATATGATAGAGTTTGGTGCATAAAACCTTATAGGAGTGCACCTTTTTTTGCTTGTTTTTTATTCTTAATATTTACCACCTTATCTTGAAGAATATTTGCTGTATATATGTCATATCTGCTTGATATTGGAAAACACGCACAACAAATGAAGGTTTTTCTGGCCTAGTTGATGACAAACAGAGAGTACCATTCCAAATTCTGCATGGTCAGTCGCATTGCAGGAAACCATTATATGGGGTTGCACGGAGAATCAAAAATACAAGTGGAATCGCAAAGAGCTCTCAGGAAAAGCAACCTTATTACATTACAATACGTAGTATCGGTAATCAAGCTTGTTACCAAAATTTTGGTAACACCTCAACCACCAAGAGACGCAACAGAATAACACCTTAACCACGACGGAATAACTACTCATCGCGTGCAACTTTGAAATTTGAAAAATCTAACAGCGTTTATTAGCTCTAAAACAAGTAATTGATTGCTCATATTTTAATTTTGTGTTATTTGTTAGGCTACTAAGAGTGTTCTATAGTTGGAATTAAAACCTACACTAAAACTTGTTTTCTTGAAGTATCTCACCTAAGTAGCTGTTGCATTTGTTTTTCAGGCAGCCAAACGCCATTTATCTTCAAGAATTGACCGTGTGGATTGTAGTTTAGATGAGTGTGCAGACCTTTCTGCTGGTACAAAAGAAGAGGTAGGACAAAATTAATGGCTGGCTACGGATCTGCCTTTTCTTATCTATTGATGTACACAATAATTCATGGAACATTTGTTGCGCAATTTAGGTCTCTGAACTACGGGGAGAAATGAAAGTGATTGGTGTGGATGTTCAATCAGTTCACCATGCAGTCCGAACTCTGGTGAGTCATCTTGGAGAAATCTTCTAGTTTATTTGGCTTGTTGCTTACGTGCACCAGATTATTTCAGAAAGATTCATTGACTTTGATTTAATCAATTTTGATGCTTCAGGAAACTAAAATTAGTAGAATAGAGGTGAAACAGGTACTATTCATTTTTCACCGCAGAACTACTGTCTAAGATAGTTTTTTTTTTTTTTAAAAAGCTGTCCGATGTTCATGGTCATATCATGTGATTTATCTGCTTAGGATCAAACCACTGAAGGAGTTTTTAGGTTGGTTGATTATGCCCGGACCTTGGAGAATAGCAGAACGACAGAGCGCATTCAGGTTTGAGTTCCTCTCATTGCTTTATTTATGAGCCTCGTTTAGTGTGAAATTTTTCCCAGCTTCCAAATGCATTTTCTTTCCTTGTCTCCTTTAAATATATTTTATGATCTTTGCAGGCATCCCCTTCAAGTTCATCCAGGCCAGCTCTTGAATTGCCGCAAATAACACCCTCATCACGGGTAAATGTTAATCCTGGACTTGTACATTAATCCATCTCTGATTCTCTGTAGTGAGAGGCAGAAAAAATTAGGCTTAGGGCCTGTTTGGGTATTCTTAAAACACATGACCAGGTTCTGACCCACTCTCATTTTTATTTGGTTTCGTGAAAACCAGTTTTGTGTTGGTTTGATAATGAACCAGTTCTTTGCGTAGTTTTCAGTCAGACACAAACTCGTATTTAAACCACTGAACTATTTTAAACCGGTGGTTGTATTACCTCAAACCAAACCTACCTCTTAGTTTTTATCTGTATACAGATTTTTTTTCTGGTTGGGAGAATAGTTGGTTACAGTTGAAGCTTAACATCTCATAGCACTATGAATAGGTCACTCCTGGGGCCAATTCAGGAATATTGAAGTGGGCTCACTGAAGAGTGCTTGACCAGAAATGCAGCTCCCCGTTCTTAAGATTTGCATAATTTTCAGTCTTCGTCTATTTTAATGTGGAAAAGTGTGTGAGTATTTGTGTGTGCGTTTTTTTTTTTTTTTTTTGGGTACTTGGGCCTACCTTTGTATCTACCAACCAGTTAAGGTGAATCAGATTCAATGCCCTTTGGCTTCTTCTTCTTTTGGATTTTCACCAGCATCCACCTACATTCTTTCAAGTCATTAAATCAGAGGGCATGAATTGTAATTTTGATATTGGACACTTAATCATGGTATTTTTTCAACAATGTATTGTGTGTTCGTACTTCGTATTCGCATAAGAACATATCTAAGACTATCTAACAATGAAATGTATGATTATCACTGATGAGTTTTTTTAGAATGCTGTTGTGCGTGCGTGTGTTATCCAATCTTCTGCACCTGGTATATGGTTTTGGCATCCTGTTCAATAATTTTTACTGTTTTAACTTATTTTCATATGTGCCTTGCAGACGGGGTCTCTACCTCCTGTTCCGTTACTCGAACCACCTACTCCCTCAGCTTCTAATGGATCTCACAAGGTTGGTTTGAGGAAAATGAGATTAACAACGTAGTACAGGACTGGACTAGCGGAGGAGTATTATCTTATTGTTTCATTATTTCTAGAAAGACCTTTACGATACCCCTTTAACAGAGTGTGTTGCCATGTTGGGAGGGGTGCAACGTGTATAAATCTAATTCGGTATTAGTTGCTAAATTTTCCTGCTTCCAAACATAATCCGTGTTGCAAACTTGGCACCCTGAGCTCAGTTGGAAAACCAATGACCCCTGGCCCTCACCACAGCAAAAGATTTAGCAACCGTCGTGCAATTGTCCATTTTTCTAATTAGGAAAAAACATGGTACAGGAAATCTATTATTTATTTATTTATTTTTATCTTTTATTTTAATTTATTTAAAAGAAGATCTAAAGCAGGATCATTCCAAACTCACCAACTTTTCTGAAGCATTTTTTTAATTCGATGTCAGGATATTTTCAACCATTTTTTCTTCTTCTTTTACAATTGGTATCTACTATAGATAAAGGGTGGATTTGAGAGTCTTGTCTTGTACCCCGTCATATTGGAATCTTCACCCTATATCTTGTTTATGTCTTGCGCACTACATAAAATGATGTTGCTTGTCGTTCACCTTGCTCTTTTAAGTGTTTTCTGAATTTATAATATTTTTTTAATATTTTCGCCCCTTCGCTGTTTCTTTTCAGGTTCAGCGCCCTCTGCAAAGTGCCGTCTCAGCCTCCGGCCTGAAGGTTATCTTAATTTCAAATTCTGCTTTACATCTCTTGTTTGACCATGCATGCGCAGTAGTCTCTTAGCTTTTGTAGCCTATTTTGTTTCAGGAGCTTCATGGAATTTCGGGAGTGGTCGAGGCATCAAGCACTCCCGAGGTTTCAAACGGGGTTACTGCAACAGAAGACACGAACAGTGGGTACTACTCTGGTTCTGGTCTGTTTGGGCGTAAACTTCCTGGTTTTGGTGGTGCTTTTCTTACGAGAACCCGGAGTGCAATGCAATCATTCAAGCAGACATAGTGTTATATTGCATTGTTCACCTCTGAACTTCATTAATACATGTAATTTTTAAACTCTGCTTAAGAGGGAAACAAGGGCCTTCTGAGGTTGGTTAGTTTGTGGCCGGCTGGAGTCGTCCATTTCTCTGATACAGGGAGTGCCCAACCATATCCATTGAAGAGACTACTGGGGTACTGAATTTTGTAGAGCCGTTGGCCTATTGTTTTTGTTATACAGTTTGTTTAGGATATTATGTATCACTAGTTTAATTTAATTTATCTATATATGAATAGTGAGGGGGTGGTTAGGCAACGCATAAGATATCACTGTTAAATAAAGAAGAACAAATTTCAATCCCTATGTAATCATCTCCATTGCAGCTTTTTGATGTGGAAAATAAGAAAAAACAGGTAATGGAGATATTTTGTGTGTTGTACTTGTCACTGTATTATGAATGCATCATGTTATTTTAGAAAATAGAAATAACAAATAAGTAACAATCACACGCATCAACGAGAAGCCATTGGAATGTGATTGAATTATGTACTACATGTGATGTTTTTTGGAATCTAATTGGTTTAGATCTCTAGACATTCTGGAACAACCTTCGATGCATCTAAGAAAGAGCAAGGCACAGGGGTACTCTCTCTCTCTCTCTCTCTCTCTCTCTCTCTCTCTCTCTCTCTCTCTCTCTCTCTCTCTCTCTCTCTCTCTATATATATATATATATATATTTTTTATTTTTTTTGTAAGATTTGCCTTTTTTAAGAGATGAATTCTACTTTTAAGCAAAAAAAAATAAAATTACTCCATCTATATTTACATTAAAACCAATAAGCTTTTTATTTTTGAGTAAAGATTGGGACACACTGAAAGACACACCTTTTGGGACATAATTCAAAAGATGTGTCTATATCTTTTATGTGATGTCGCTGAACCTCACAGTGACACAGGAGAGATATAAACACGTCTCTTAGGTTGTGTCCAAAAAATTGTGCATTTGGGTGTGTCCCAGGTATTACCCTTTATTTTTTTGTTGACAAAACCAATAAGCTTTTGGATCCAAAATAATGTATACAAAAAGTGTCATTACCTATCTCAATTCGATACAAAAACCAACCCCGCGTTTCCCATTATTCTCTTCACCCAACTATAACAACTGCCTCTTAAAACCACCACTTTTTTTAAAGAGTAAAGATTGGGACATATCTAAATACATAATATTTGGAACACAATTCAAATAATATGTTTTTCTCTCTCCACTGGATCCCACAATGACATAGGAGAGAGACACATTAATTAGGTTGTGTCCAAAAAGTTGTATATTTGTGTGTGTCCCAAGTATTACCCTTCTTTAACAGTCCGTTTGGTATGATTGTAAAATAGAATTGAATTGAACAGAATAGAATAGAAAAGAAAAGAATAGAATTGATTTGTAATTTTAATTCTCCTGTTCGGTTTAAAATAGAAATGAAAAGAATAGAATTGAAATTATTATTGTTATTTCCTAAAATGCCCAAACTGAACCTTAACATTATCCAAACAAATGTTTCCCTAAACCGAAGATGCAGAAAACAAAGAAGACAGACGCAGAAGACGACGAAGACCGAAGAAGAAGAAGAAGAAGAAGAATCAGAGTCTGCGAACAAGAAATTGTGTGTGTGTGTATGTATAAAAATCTGTGTGTGTATATATATATATAGAAATCTGTGTGTATATATATATATATACAGACGAGAGAGAGAGAGAGAGAGAGAGAGATGAGAGAGAGAGAGAGAGTACCTGGTCACAAGAGAGGGAGATGAGAGTGGAAGACGATGAACAGGAGGGGCGGTTTGATAAAAGTAAAGAATCCCAAATTAATTCTTGCCAAATCTGACTATTTTTGGTCGAATTTGTAAACATCCCAAAACAAGATTTGGAATTCAAAATCAATTCATTTCTTGTTTTGTGTCAAACCAAACATAAGAATTCCACAAACAAGAATTGCAAATGAATTCTTTTCTAGTTTGTGGCATACCAAACGAACTGTAAATTAGAGAAATTATATCTACACTCACCTAATTCACTCTCTACTTCCACCAATTAAATTAAATTAAAACACTTTGTCCATACACACCGTTTAGGCCCAAAATAACCCTAAACTTCATCTCTCTACAACCACCATCTCATTCCAAACTTAACCCTTACAATATTCATCTTTCTACACCCACCACTTTCTATTGTTCTTACTTCTCTCTCATCATCTCTTTCTTTACCTTGTAAAGCATCGAATAGATATTTGGAAAATTATCAATGACATTATATCTCTGAGCTTGAAACCGGTTAATGCCGTCAATGCCTTTGCAAGCTTATGGCAAGCACATGGAGTGTGGTGGATGATGTGAGCGAATCAATGCAATGATCAGACATGTTTTTGCCGAAGAAAAAAAAACCTCCATTGAATTGTTTAGACACTGCGTAAACATATCTAACTAGTATGTATGAGGATATATTCAAATACAACACGATATGGAGATGTTGGGAGGTGTTGGGGAGTTAGGTTTGTTGAGTTTAGTGGGCGTAGAGAGTAACTGTTTAGAATTCTTATTATTAATTAATTGTCATTCAATGTCAATTTGCAAAAGGATATAGTTGTAATGATAAAACTTCATTAAGATCAGGTAGGTGTAAAGAGTAAAGCGGGGGCTGTAGAGAGAATTTCCCATAGAACTACTCTCAACAAAGAAATTCAGAATATTTGTGGTGTGAAATATAGATATATTAAAAGTGAAATATAGATATATAAAAAGTGATACCATGACACATTGACAATGTACCGGATTCGTTCCCCTTTAACCCTTCTCTGGTTCGAATTTGGATTTCAATAGTACTAGGGGTACACTCTTACACACCCAAATTCAGACCCTGAACCCACCTCAGGGTGTGGATTCTTTTTAGGTGTGTAAAGAATACTTTTTGGAAAACCGAAACATTACTCTTTGGATTTAGAAAGAGGACAGTAGAATACTTCTCATTTACTTGTGGTTAAGTACAAAGCACATAAGTATCATCCCATACATCGGTCAACCATTCGGTTTTCAATTTTTGGCAAATCAATCAATTTTGGATCGATTCGGTTTTCAAACCGAAGGATTATTTTGAAAACCGACTTAATCGATCAATTCAGTCCATGCAGTTGGTTTTGTGGCACTCCTACAAATGCCCCACCCCAAGTGGCATATTCTAAAATTAATGAAGCAACTACAACTCTGTTATGTAACGAAAAATTACTGAAGAGACGGCTTATATGTACATATGGTATGAATTTTAATGATATTTTTGAAATAGTATTGCTATTTGCATCTCAAATGCTTTTCTAATATTATTAACCCTAATAGTAATCTATATAAAACATATAAACTGGAAACATAAACAAAACTGTAATTACATTAAGCTCACAGTAATTAAGATGAATAGAAACCAAATTTGAGAAAGAATCCGAGCCCAGCGAACTGTTTCCTTAAGACGAATTTTCTCCCTCAGGGTATACAAGGTTGATGAACAATCGTCTCCCACTATAGAACGGATTTTCAATTCTGTAAAAGTTGCACTTCAATCTCCATAATACAACGAACACAAAATAGTATAATACTCGAACAACAATGATATGATATGCAGTGAGAGAGATTAAATTTTTCGTACTAATGAGATGAAACTAAAGGAGAATATATAGACAGTCAGTCTGGTGACTGTATGAATCAACGCATCCAAACAGAGCATTGTAATTGTTGGAGTGGTGACTGGACAAAAATCGCACAACCAAACAAAGCCTTATCATTCTTGTTGAATTAGTTCTGGAATTCTGGAGGGACATGACTGTTCGAACAAACTGGAGGAAAATTCAAAAGAAATTTCTCCAAAAAAGATTAATTATTATTCGAAGCCCAAGCCCAAGCCAAGCCCAGCCCAGCCCAGCCCAACCGCCGCCGCCGGCACGCGCGCGGGGGATAAATCCCACAAAGGCCTAGGTCCTCCCTCCTTAACAAAAGTGGGTGATCTCGTCAAAATCAAGATGAAAAGTATGCTTTACTTTATAATGATTTGTAGTGTGGAAGTAAAGGTCGAACCCACAGAGATTGTTTATTTTTATCCTTTAATTAATAAAACCTAAATCTATTTAGCTATAGAAAAACATAATTTTGATTGCTTGATGATTTAATTATTACTATGAATTTAAACTATAAGATAAAATGAAATTAAACTATGAATTTATGAAAATAGAATATTAAGATTAACTCTAAGTAAACTATTGCAAAATTCAAGTATGTTTTAAATATAAGTGGATGAGATCTAGGATTAAAAATCCACCACTAACTATGCATCGGGGTCTAGACTTTTTATTTGAAGTTCTATGTTTGGATAGTCACGGTCTATTGTAACTATAAGCCCAATAGTATCAACAAGAGGATATCGATAGTTTAATTTAAGCATAACTCATCTTCGGTTCACATGAATTATCTACCTATAACTAGGGTGTAGCATAACTCATCTTTTCTAGGCATGAATTATAAAATATGTAAACATCACAATCACATAAGCACTATTGTATGTAAATACTCTTATCAATCACAGAAATCAAAGAATATTGTATTCAATAAGCATAAGAAAAAATCTAAGACAATAATAGATCCAAAATACTATTGATTATTATCATTAAAAACCGATTATATAAAAATTATCCTCCAGCATACAATTACTATCTAATACACAAAATCCTAAAATAAGAAAGCATAGAATTCCCCCTTTACATAGCTAGGGTTTCATTGAAACCTTAGAATATGTGTTTAGTTGCATATGGTTGGTGAAAGCATGAAGATTGAGTTGATGGTTGCCATTAGAGACCTTCAAATTAGATCTTCTCTTCTTCTTGCCATCAAAGTTGATGTATGTATTAATGTGTAACCCCTCAATTGATTTAGAATGAGATATATATAGTTGTAGAGAGATTAGAATGTTTTCTAAACCTAATCCGACTAAACTGCTACAATTTGCTTTCTGGACGTAATTAGGCAATTTCGACCATGCAGGGGTCTTCAACACTTAAAAATACGCGTTTTATGTTTTTTGTACGATCACGCGAGTGAGCCGCACGAGCGCGATTCTAGGAGGTCGCGCGAGCGGACCGCTCGAGCGATATGCTAGATTGTCGCGCGAGCAGGCCGCTCGCTCGAGGTGGCTTTTTTTGCTTCTTTCTCCTTGCTTTTACATCCCATTTAGCCTGGAATCCTTACTTTCTTCTAAATCCTGACAGAAAATGAAAAATAAAAAAATACACAAAAACAGGATAAAAATGGCTAACAAATGTGAATTAAGGCGTATAATTAGGATTTATTCTCTCCCAATCAGTTGGTACCCCAAAGGGGCATGCCCCTTATAAGACTTCCCTCTTAAATATACCCTTAAGTTCTTTGTTGTTTTTCTAATGTGGGACAACCAAGGTTTCCCACATTTTCCTCCTTCACCAATGTTTCATATGGGCCACTTTGTATGACAATTTCTCATTCATCCCTTATTGGATTTCAAGATGTAAATATACGACGTTCATCTCCTCACAAAGGAGAACGCATTCCAATTTGGTCCTGCCCCAAAGGACGTGTGGGACCCACCTTAAATTGGAGCTAAAGTTTACATAAAACTAATTATATGAAATCCAATTTTCCAACAATGCCCCACATGAATGAAATTGGCGACCTAACAATGTAAATGAAAATGCTGACACAGTTCGAGTATCGACGAAGAATTACTGCTTCAGACTAAGTTGCCTAGTGGCTTTGAACTTGCCCTAGTGTAAAACTATCGGATTTACTAACCAGTGAGTAGATGAGATTATCGTTGAACTCCCAGCCATTTGTGTAAACCTAGACAATAGAATTCACACATCAATTCTTCTTACAGATTTGGTTATCACGTTTGTGTTCGTTTGGCCTTGAACACCTCTTGGTTCCGTGAGTGTTATAGAGAATTTAGCCTTCAAATTCTCATAGAAGTGGTCCTTTTTACTCACGTAGGTGGTATCTATGAAGAGTATCCTACAATACCCCACTTGGACGTTATCTAAGGTATAGAGATCGTTAAAAGCATATCTTGTAATACCCTGAATTCTGGAGAGTATTAATAAATAAAACTTCGTTCTGTAAACTTATATAAACTTTTTCTTTCTTTTGGTGAAATTTGGTTACTAATCAATTGCCTTGTTTCCCAATCGATTGCCACTTTTCAAATACCAATTGATTGCCACTATACCAATCGATTGCCATTATACCGACAAAAATCATGATGTGGCAACATACCAATTGATTTCCATTCTTTTCAATCGATTGCCTTCAAATATCTGTTACCAATCGACTGGCATAAGCTGAGACAAGTTTTCTTCTTTGCTTGAGATTTGAACGTGTGACACTCTCAATTTATATATATATATATATATATATATATGTCTTCATTTATGGCCCTTGGGCTGTTTTCACAGCTTTGAGAGAGAGACACATATATTGTGTGTATATATATCTATATACATCCATATATCTATATCTATATAGATACACACCCTCACACACACACTCACTACCTTGGAAAAGAAGAGGAAAAGAAGAAGAAGATCAAAACAAGAAGAAGAAGATGAAAGAAAGAGAAGGAGAGAGAGCTGGACAGAGCAAGAGAAGAGGAGAAAGAGAGAGGAACTTGAGGTTTTTCAAGAAAACACCAACCAAACGCACCCTTGGTGAGTCCTAACTCACTTGGTCCCTTTATATGAAGTTTAAACAAGTTCTTGTGAGGCTTAGATGTGTTACGCCCCGGAGCAGCATAAATAGAGAAAAATAAATTTCCTTTATGGGTCCATAAGGAATGACAAGTGAAAGTCACTAATAATCCACACCATGCAGTACTAGTCCAAACCAAAACAACATTTAAACAACTGTAGATAAAAATCACCGTACTATTTATTACAAAACATCAGAGTGTGGTCCACAGGATCACAACAGGTCTGAAGACAACAAATGCCCCAAGTACCCGCTAACTAAAGGTTTAACAGAACAACTGAAAATATAAAACTAGTTATAACTTCTTCAGCCTTCAACTAGCGTACGGATAGTCCTCAGCGTAGTAATCCTCCCTAGCGTAAATGTCATTGGTGGGGCCCTCCTCTGGATAATACTCATCAGTGTACTGGTCATTACCTGCAGAATAAGGGGCAGGATATTCTGGATGGGGAAAGTCCAGGCAATAAAAGGCCGTCAGCTTACTGAGAGCTGAGTGAGCATAAACTAACGAGGTACCAGTTATCTGAAGTAAACACGAGTTTATGAAAATGCGGTTTAACATCTTATTATAAAAAAATATTATCTTGTTCCTTTATTTATCCTTGTAAACCGACCCTTATCGTCTTGTTACTCAAATCTCGACATTTACATACTCTGATTTCATGAACTGACTCAATCGTTTAACTCTAGGGATACACCTCCATTTCGTCCACCGCTTTTAAGAGCATATGCACAGCTCACCGCATGTCATGGACTCCACGTCAGTCCGTCCCCCAGCTTTTAAGAGCATATGCACAGCTCACCGCTTAGTAGGGACATAATGTTTCCAATAAGGCATATCATTCTATTGCCACGACTTAACGTCATCTACTAGTGATCCCAGCTCACCGCTTTTAAGAGCATATTCACAGCTCACCGCTTTTAAGAGCATATCATAGATCATCCAGTCTATCTTAGGACTTATTTGGTCCAGCTCACCGCTTTTAAGAGCATATGCACAGCTCACCGCTTTTAAAAGCATATCATGACCGAACGTCCATCCCCATACTATTCCCAGAACTTACCAAACCTACTTACGTTCCATTCTAACATCGACACATGACAATTCCCAATGTGGCCTGACTACTCTGAATGAAAGAAAACGGACATCGAACTCATACAAGAATTGCATAGTATCTAACGTCGTCAGATTTATACATTTGTCATTAATCATACTTATCTGTGTTGTCACGTTATCCCTGATAACCCCCAAATCGTATAATGGAAGTCCGCATCGAAAATCGAACAACAAAACCTCTTATAAAATAAATAGGCAAAGAAACCATGTTCTGATCATGCCAATCGATTGGGAATAAGTCCAATCGATTGGTATAAAATCATATCAATCGATTGAGAAAACAGGCAATCGATTGGGTCTTAAATAGTGGCAATCGATTGCTAACCTGTCAATCGATTGGGATGTCAATCGATTGGAATTCTATCCAATCGATTGGATCCAGACTGATGGCAATCGATTGAGATTTATGTCGATCGATTGGCACTTCGTCCTCACCAGCAGATTGTAAACAGCTTATATAAACGTACACTACATGCATTTAACCCATCTAAGCTTCATAATAACTTATATAAACTTCATATAGAGGGACCAAGTGAGTTATAACTCACCTACGGTGCGTTTGGCTTGTGTTTAAGCTTGAAACCCAACTTCTCTCTCTCTTCCTTTTCTTCCCTCTTTCTCTCTGTCCGTCCTCTGTCTCTATCTTCCTCCTTCTTCTACTTCTTCATGTTTCTTCTTCTTCCTCCCAGTTGCCAAGGGCAGTGAGTGTGTGTGAGGGTGTGTATAGATATAGATATAGATATATGTATTTATATATCTCACAAGAGGTGTGCCTCTCTCTCTCAAGCTGGGAAAACATACCAAGGGCAATAAATGGTTCATATATATAGGGATTAAGAGTGCCACACGTCCAAAGTTAAGAGAAAAGAAGAAAACTTATCTCAGCTTATACCAATCGATTGGGACACAAGTCAATCGATTGGAAACAGATATTTGTAGTCAATCGATTGGAATAATGTCAATCAATTGGAATGAATGGAAATCGATTAGGATGTTGACATGTAATCAATTTTAGTCGGTAGAATGGCAATCGATTGGGAATATGTCAATCGATTGGTATCTGAAAAGTGTCAATCGATTGGAATTAAAGGCAATCGATTGGTATCCAAATCTCACTAAAGGGCAGGCTAAGGTTATACAAGTATAGAAATGAGATACCAGGTCTTATTAATATACCAAAATACCGGGTATTACAAGATGTGTAATATGCATGAGTATGACATTTATATATACTATTTTTATAATCTGTTGGTGAAGACGAAGTGCCAATCGATTGGCATAATTACCAATCGATTGGCATAATTACCAATCGATTGGATAGAATTCAAATCGATTGACATCCCAATCAATTGCCATTGTTAGCAATCGATTGACATTATTTTAGGCCCAATCGTTGCTAGTTATCTCAATCGATTGGTATTGGCAAAACATGGATTCCTTTGCATATTTATTACATTAAGGGTTCGATTGTTTGTTTCCCGATTCGGACTTCCGTTATGGGATTTGGGATTGATCAGGGATAATGTGACAACAAAGCTAAAGTATGACTAAGAACAATGGGTTAATAAAATGACGTGAGATACTATGCGGTTCATGTATGAGTTCGATGTCCGTTTTCTTTTAATCAGAATAGTCAGGCCACATTGGGAATTATTATGTGTCAATATTAGAACAGAACTTAGGTAGGTTTGATAAGTTTTGGGAATGGTACGTAAATAGACGTTTGATTATGATATGCCCTTAAAAGTCGGTGAACTGATAAATGTTCTTAAAAGTCGGTGAGCTGGGATGTATGGTAGATGATGCTGAGTCGTGGCAATAGATGATATGCGTTGTCGAATGTTGTGTCCCTGAAATGCGGCAAACATGATATATTGTTCTTAAAAGCTGGGGACAAACTGGTGTGAAGTCCATGACATACGGTGAGCAGGATATATTGCTCTTAAAAGCGATGGACAGAATAAAGGTGTATCCTTAGAGTTAAACGATTGATTATGTTTCATTCAGTCAGAATATGTTGAATGTCGGTCTTCGGATAACAAGACGATAAGGGTTGGTTAACGATGTTGAATAAGGAGCAAGATATTATTATAGTTAAACTTATCTCGTGTCTTCATGAAATTGTTTTACTTCAGATAACTGGTACTTTATTAGTTTATGCTAACTCAGCTCTCAGTAAGCTGACGGCCTTTATTGCTTGGACCTTCCCCTGTCCAGACTATCCTGTACCTCATTCTGCAGGTGACGGATCCTACAACAACGATTACTATCTAGGAGAGGAATACACAAAGGGTGGTCCCACCGATGACACCTATGCTGGGGAGGACTACTATGCTTATGTTTACGCCAGTTGAGGACTTGGAGATGGTTAACAGTTTATTTATTTCTGTTTAGACTGTTTTGTTATATTTGGTACTTGGGCATATGTTGCTTCCAAACCTTATATACTTCCGCTGTAGCTTTACTATTGTAATAACTCTAATGTTGGTAATAGAAGCAACGGTTTTGTATATCCAATTTGTTTTTATTACTATTCTTGTTGTAGACTAGAACTGTGTGGTGTGGATCTTTAGTGACTCTCACCCGTCATTCCCTATGTACCCAAAAAGGAAATTTATTTTTCTCTATTTTTACTGCTCCGGAGCGTGATATATCTTATCCTATTTCTCGTGGTAGATAGACACTGACTCATCTTTTAAATGGGAGAGAGAAGATATAATTCTTCTCAATGTATTCCGAGTACTACATTGTTCGGTTTGCCCATTGAACCTAGATCTTGGGATCTCCAGTCAACTAGGTTGGGTTGCCACCATGATGACTCTTGTTTAATGCATAGGCTTTAAACCCATTAATTCCCCTCGATGAACTTTTTGCTCTCTTGTTAGGCCTTTTGTAAGTGAATCTGCTATGTTTTCCTTTGACTTTACATAGTCAATGAACATAATCCCATTTGAGAGCAATTGTCGAACGGTATTATGTCGTCGACGAATATGACGAGACTTACCGTCATATATGTGACTCTGTGCTCTACCAATCATAGATTGTCTATCACAATGTATACATATAGCAAGCACAGGTCTTGACCAATTTGTAATATCCTCTAGGAAGTTACGAAGCCATTCGGCTTCTTCCCCAGCTTTATCTAAGGCAATGAATTCGGATTCCATTGTAGATCTTGCAATATACGTTTGTTTTTTAGGATTTCCAAGATACGGCTATACTTCCAAGTATAAAGACATATCCACTTGTGGATTTTGAGTCTTTAGAATCAAATATCCAATTTGCATCACAATAACCTTTGAGTTCGTGTGGATATTTTAGTAAAGTGCAGTTCATAGTTTTGAGTATCCTTTAAATATCCCAAAACTCTTAGTATAGCCTTCCAGTGAGTTTCTCCAGGATTACTTGTAAATTAACTTAGTTTACTCACTAAGTAGGCTATATCTGGTCGAGTGTAGTTCATAATATACATTAGACTATCTATGATACGTGAATATTCTAGTTGAGAAATGCTTATTCCTTCATTCTTAGCTAAGTGAAGCCTCACATCGATTGGTGTCTTCTTAGGTTTGATCTCATACTTCTTAAAATTTTCAAGTACCTTGTCAATGTAATGAGATTGAGACAATACTAGTCCTTCAGATGTTTTAGAAATTTTAATTCCTAATATAACATCTGCAACACCCATGTCTTTCATGTCAAACCTATTAGATAAGAATTGTTTAGTAATTCTTATCATCTCGGTATTGCTACATATAATAAGCATATCATCAACGTAGAGACATACAATGACATATTCTTTTGGAGTGTTCTTCACGTACACACATTTGTCACACTCATTGATTTTGAATCCATTTGATAATATTGCATTATCAAATTTCTCATGCCATTATTTCGGTGCTTGTTTTAGGCCGTACAAAGACTTAACAAGCTTGCACACTTTATTCTTTTATCTAGGAGCCACAAACCCTTCAGGTTGTTCCATATGTATTTATTTTTCTAATTCGTCGTTCACAGGGCCGGCCCAGAGATTTTGAGGGCCCTACTCGAACTTCTAAATGGGGGCCCTCAGTATATTAACATAAATATTACAAATATTACTTATTGATTACTTAAATAATAAATTTGGGTTACTAGTGGGCCCTGCCTAAAGGGGGGTCCTACGCGACCGCGTGTGCCGCTTACCCTCAGGGCTGGCCCTGGTCGTTCAAGAATGCTGTCTTTACATCCATTTGGTGGATTTCAAGATTTATTCAGTGATGCTATAGCAATGAGCATCCGAATAGACGTTACTATTGTAACGGGAGAATAAGTATCGAAATAATCCAGTCCTTCCTTTTGCCAATAGTCCTTGACTAAAAGTCTAGCTTTATACTTATCTATTGATCCATCTACTTTCATCTTCTTTTTGAAGATCCATGTATAACCCAGATGTTTTGAGCCAGATGGAAGATCCACCAATTCCCAAGTATGATTTTGCATAATAGATTCAATTTTACTATTGATAGCTTCTTTCCAATATGAAGCTTCCAGAGAGGACATTGCTTCCTTGAACGTTCGAGGTTCATCTTCTACTAGATATGTTAGAAAATTAGGGCCAAAGAATGTTGCCACTCTTGCCCTCTTACTCCGTCTAGGTTCCAAGTCTGAAGGGTCTTGATCTATTGGAGTATGATTTGTACTATCTACAGGTCTTTTGGACACTCTCAACTCTGGTGCACTTTTATAAGGGAATATATCCTCAAAGTATGTGGCATCCCCTAAATTTCTATAAATGTATTGACATAAATATCGGGAATGTCAGATTTGTACATGTTGGCCCAAATGTGGAAACATTAGAAAGGGGGGGGGGGGGGGGGGGTGGGGGGGTGAATAAGGTTTTAGCGGAAATTAACCTTTTAAAAAAAAATTGAAAATTAATCACAATCACAAACAATTATCTAAAGAGATAAGGGAAGAGATACTAGCAAACCAATTTTTCAAGTGGTTCGGCAATCGCACCCCGCGGCCTACGTCCACCCCTCAAGAACACCTCTTGAGGATTCCTTTACTCCGATCTACTTCACGAGTGTAGACCAAACCGTTCCCGGAGCACTTACGGTGTGTGCACCAAACCGTTACAAGAGCCTTCAATCTCTCCCAAAGAAGAAAACCTCTTCTTTGCAAGCAAGGGTTACTAACCCTCACTCTTTACAATTGATTTGGATACAAATTGAAACTCTCTATATAGAGTGGATAATACAAATAAAGCTCACTACAATTTTGCTCTCTCAAGAAATACAAATGAAAGATTTGAGTAAATTGATAAACTCACACAACTAGGGCTCAAATGATAATGTTTAAAGATTAAAGAGATGTGTGATCAATACTATGTTTTCCAATCAAAATCTCAACCCCAAATAGCTTAGGAAAACATGTATTTATAGGCCTTGGAAGATTATAGCCGTTGGTGGCAAGTTTGGTAATTAAAAACCCCTTTAAAAACTAGCCGTTATTGCCTTTCAGGTCGATTCAGTCGACTGGACCTTGAAGCAGTCGACTGGCCCTTGAAGCAGTCGACTGAGAAGTGTTTACAGAGGGTTCTGTTTGCATTCTGCTCACTTCAGTCGACTGCATCGGGCCCTCAGTCGACTGTCCCTCTCTGTTTGACAGCCAGACACATCTTCACTAAAATGACCATAACTCCCTCTAAAAAAATCGGATTTGCGATCCATTTGATGTTTTGGAAACTAGATTCAAATACCTTTCCAAATATATAAGATTCAACATTTAATTATTTTCCAATTGGTTAGGGAATTTCTTTAAAGATGACCCACTTAAAATTTATTTCCAAAACTTTAACTTTTAGAGTTTGTTTGAGCCCCTATGAGTGTGAGATCAAGATGCCTTACAATGATGGTCCTAGACTTCAACCAAGGATGAAATATATTCAAGTCTTCAAGCTTGATCCTTGATGAGCTCCTTGTAATCTTGATCTACATCAATTAAATCTCATGCACACAAAGATGTTAAAACATTGATACAAAATTAATACATGAGATTATATATGAGCATACAAATGACTATGATAATAATAAGGAATGAAACAATATGAATCATGTAATTATCATAGCATATTTGACATCATCAAAACATAATTAAATATGCCTTAATATACCTTAAGGCTAACAGTACACCAAAAACCGATATGCACTACTATTAATAGCATAACCAATGAATACACAGTCAATGGTTTTGGGTCCTATTTTCACCCTTTTAGGTTTAGGGTCCGCCACTTTTGCTAAGCACCCCCACACTTTTAAGAATTTGTAACATGGTCTATGACCTTTCCATAATTCATAAGGTGTCTTTCGGGTTTTCTTGTGAAGCACCTTGTTGAGAATATAACTTGTGGAGAGTATTGCCTCCCCCTATAAATTCTGGGGTAGTCCAGAACGTAACAACATAGCATTCATCATTTATTTCAATGTTCGGTTCTTGCGTTCAGCAATACCATTAGATTGAGGTGAATAAGGAGTGGTAGTTTGATGAATGATTCCATGTTCTCCACAGAACTCCTTAAAGGATGATTCATATTCACCACCTCTATCGCTTCTTATTGCCTTAATCTTTTTGCTAAGTTGATTCTCGACTTCATTTTTGTAATGTTTAAACATATTTATTGCTTCATCTTTGCTTCTTAACAAATATACATAACTATATCTAGTGCAATCATCCACAAAAGTTATAATATACTTTTTACCCCCTCTAGTTTGTACAAACTTTAAATCACAAATGTCACTATGTATTAACACTCAAGGTTCAATTTCACGATCAACAGATTTAAAAGGAGGTCTTGTCATTTTAGATTCAGCACATATCTCACATTTAAACTTATTATCAATATCAAATTTTGGCAAGAAATCTAGATTACTTAATCTATGCAAAGTATCATAATTACCATGGCCTAATCTAGCATGCCAAATATTAGAAGACTCAAGCAAGTAAGAAGAAGCATTATTATTATTAATTGCTTTAGGTACAAGTACAACAGTCATTACATTCATCTTAAAGAGCCCATCACTATGGTAGCCCTTTCCTACATACATCTCATTCTTAGTAAGTACAAACTTGTCAGAAACAAACACTAATTTAAAGCCATTCTTGCTAAGCAATGATCCCGAAACCAAATTCTTGCGAATGTTGGGCATATAAAGCACATCATTGAGAGTTAGTTCTTTGCCCAAGGTCATTTTGAGAATCACTTTCCCATGTCCTTCCACCTTAGAGCTTGAAGCATTACCCATATAAAGTTGTTCTTCACGAGTCACATGCTTATAAGTAGACAACATCCATTTGTTTGAACAAATGTGGCGCGTAGCTCCAGTATCCACCCACCATTCTTTGGTATTACCAACTAGATTGCATTCGGAAACAACCGCATAGAGGTTGATGTCGGAAATATCGTTGGAAAGTGTCTCCATCTTGGCTATATTAGCTTGTTGATTTGGCTTCTTCTTTGGCTTACCATAGTACTTTGCACGATGTCCATTTTTGCCACAGTTGTAGCACTTGCCTTTAAACTTCTTAGGACCATGAGTTCCTTGACTTAGACCTCCGCCATCATGCTTCCTTTTCTTTGAACTTTGTTCCACAACATTGGCCTTTGCTCCAAAAGAGGAACTTACTCTATTCTTTTCGGAATGACGATTATCATCTTCAATTCTTAGTCTCACAATTAGCTCTTCAAGATTCATCTCTTTGCATTTATGCTTGAGATAATTCTTGAAGTCTTTCCAAGTAGGCGGCAATTTTTCAATAATCACGGCCACTTGGAAAGAGTCACTTAGAGACATCCATTCAGCATGAATATCATATAGGATTATTTGAAGATCTTGAATTTGGCTAATCACAGATTTTGCACCTATCATCTTATAGTCAAGAAATTTACCAACTATGAATTTCTTCATGCTGGCATCCTCAGTTTTATATTTCTTGTCTAAAGAGTCCCATAGTGCTTTTGCTAATTCCATTTTACAATATACATTATAAATAGTGTTGTCTAGTCAATTTAAAATATAATTTCTACATAAGAAGTCAGAATTTTTCCATGAATCAACAACAGTACTATTGGTTCCTCCTCCTACGAGTTTTGGAGGATCCTCGTGAAGAAACTTAGCCAAATGCAATGTGGTTAGATAACAGAGCATTTTTTGTTGCCAACGTTTGAAATCGATTCCATTGAATTTTTTTAGTTTTTCCCCATGAGACAGATTCACGGTAGGAACAGGAATAGATGAAGTAGTTGCCATTTTGAAATTATAAAATACAAAACAAATTTGATGTTTTATTATCACAGAATTTTTAATAAAACAAATTTATCAATATTTTGTGAAAATCACTACAAAACAGTTTTTAGTTTATAATATAGTTTTATTAAACGATTTATAACACATATTTATAAACAATTTTATAACACTATTTTACAAAGCAGTTTTAATAACACAACAATTTTAATAAAAAGTAAACAGATTACAGTTTTTGTAAACACTAATAAAGCAGTTTAAAAAACGGATTATAAAACAGTATCGAAACAGTTTAAAAAAAAACAGTGTTTCAAAACAGTTTTGTTACAGATAACCAAAAAGGAAAGAAAAAAATTCCGTCTTAAGATTGTTAATCCTAATAGCAATCTGTATAAAACATATAAACTGGAAACATAACCGAAACTGTAATTAAATTAAACTCACAGTAATTAAGATGAACAGAAACCAAATTTGAGAAAGAATCCGAGCCCAGCGAACTGTTTCCTTATGACGAATTTGCTCCCTCTCAGTGTACAAGGTTGATGAACAATCATCTCCCAAGATAGAGCGGATTTTCAATTCTGTAGAAGTTGCACTTCAATCTCCAGAATACAGCGAACACAAAATAGTATAATACTCGAACAACAATGATATGATATGCAGTGAGAGAGATTAATTTTTTTGTACTGATGAAAAATGAAACTAAAGGAGAACATATAGACAGTCAGTTTGGTGACTGTATGAATCAACGCATCCAAACAGAGCATTGTAACTGTTGGAGTGGTGGCTGGACGAAAATAATACAACCAAACAGAGCCTTATCATTCTTGTTGAATTAGTTTTGGAATTCTTGAGGGACATGACTGTTCGAACAAACTGGAGGAAAATTCAAATGAATTTTCTCCAAAAAGATTAATTATTATTCGAAGCCCAAGACCAGGACCACGGACCCACGGCCCGCGCCCAAGCATAGCCCAGGCCTAGGTCCTCCCCCCTTAACAAAAGTGAGTACCCCAAAGGGGTATGTCCCTTAGGAGACTTTCCTCTTAAATCTACCATTAAGTTCTTTGTTGTTTTTCCAATGTGGGACAACCAAAGTTTCTCACATTTTCCTCCTTCACCAATGTTTCACATGGGCTACTTTGGATGACAATTTCTCATTCATTTCTTATTGGATTTCAACATGTAAATAAACAGCGTTTATCACCTCACAAAGGAGAACGCATTCCAATGTGGTCTCGCCGCAAAGGACGTGTGGGACTCACCTTAAATTGGAGCTAAAGTTAACATAAAACTGATTATATGAAATCCAATTTTCCAACAAATACATGTGACAGTGGACCACCTGTAATAATGGTTGAGTCTCTTCAACATGCTTCAATCAAAATTCAGTAGGCCCACTATCACATGCATTTGTGAAGCATTTATGATTCAGAATTTGGAAAGCATAGCATTATTCTTTCTGAAAACATATATTAATAATAATAAATGATTTTTCTAAAAATTGATACTAGTTTTTAATTTGAAAAATCATGAACTTAACCAAACCATGAGATAATTCATGAGGAATTGACTGCATGATCTATGTATGTACGCATGATCATCTCACCATTTGGTTAAATATGGGTACAATTTTGAGACCTGAGTGCAATATTTTGGAACTGGGAACGCTGTTTGGGAACTGGATACAATGTATTGACTTGTGTGCAAATTGCAATGATTTGGATTCTGAATACTATATTTAGGACCTGATAACTTTTTTATTAAATGCGACATACGTTGGCATGCTTTGTAGTCATTCGTCTTGATCGTATAATACAACTAAAATTAAAATAGTTTTAAATCAAAGTTACTACATATTTGAAATCAAATTACAATATTTTGGAACGAAAACCAAAAGGATTTTATGATAGAGCTTGAACCACCAGGAGTCTAGGATTAGTAACGGAGAGTTTAGCATACTCATTAAAAGCTTGATTGCATTGGCACCAAAGACCAATCTTATTAGTCAAACCATTTGGGTCTAACTCAAAACCAAGTTTGGACCAAAGCTGACTCCTTCCAGAGGATATATAGATTATTGGGCTGGGCTCTCGGGTCGAGGAGGAGCCCACCAAAGCATTTCCCGCCATTTTTTCCCCCCACTGCCCCCCGCCCGCCTTTGCCAAGTCGCTGAGAGTTGCACTTTGCTTCATTGCTTGCTGTCTCGGATCACAGAGTAGTGTGTGTTTTGATAATCAAAATTGAAGGGTTTGGGTTTGGGTTTCCAACAAAAAATAAAATAAAAATGGAAATCGTTCGATCGCAGAGGAGACCTCTCGCCGCCGACGTCGTCGTCGTTCCGGCCCTCCCTCTCTACCGCTCCGCGCCGGCGCTCGAAGTCAGACTCGAAGATTTCGAGCTTTTCGCCATTGATCGCCTCCGAGGTCATTCTCTCTCTCCCTCTCTCTCTCTCTCTCTCTCTCTCTTATTCAGCATTTTGATTTATTTTCTACCTAGGTTTTTTGGTGAGACAATGTGGTTTTTTTGTGTGTGTGTGTGTGTGCACGCATTTATTAGGGTTTAACATTGCAGAATTCTCTCATTTGTTGGTTTTGTCGCAGTTTAGTAATCGGATTTGTTTGATGGGGGTGCGTTTGATATTTGGGGTTCTGATGTTTTATTGTACGTAATTTCTATATGTGGGCTTCTAGTTTGGTATAATCGGGTTTAGTCTTTTTGAAGAATATTCGTACTCATGCCATGATTTTGTAGATTACGAAATATATGAAAATATTTAAGAATTTGTTGTTAATATTGTATTAATATTTAGAATATTTCTTGTACAGGTGTGATTAGGAGATATAGCATAATAGTGTAATTAGTGAGTTGTATTATTTCCTCTTTGTTTTTCTTTCCTATTTTAAGATCTCTGTAATTGTGTATATATAGGCCGGGTAATGCTACGTGCACATAAAATGTGCACATAAAGTGTGCACATAAAGATCTGAGCCATTCATTTTGGTGGGATCCATCCCTGCACACATAGGACCCACCAAAATGAATGGCCTAGATCTTTATGTGCACACTTTATGTGCACATTTTATGTGCACGAATCATTACTCATATAGGCCTTCCTCATTGTGAGAAAATATATACAGAAAACATTTTCTCTACCAATTTGTTTGACATGGTATAGAGCAGAAGACTTGGGATTGATCTTTTTTGTTTCTCTCAGCAGAAATCGCTGCATCTCGTATCTCGACTTCTCTCACAGCAGCAATCGCTGCATCTTGTATCTCGATCTCTCCTCGGCAGCCGTTGCTGCAACTCCTTTGCTAGCCCTAGTCGAAGACTCACCGGACCACTCAGATCTCGCCGGAGCATTCCTGGCCATCGCCCTAGTCTGCGCGATACTCCCACTGTTAATTTCTTCTTGTTCCTTTTTTTTTCTTTTCCACAAATTACTTTTACCCCTCCCGAGTTCCCACAAATTTTCAAATCAGCCTAAACCTTTCTGGAAATTACATATTAGCCCCAACCTTTTCTGAAATTTACAAATCAGCCCCTCTCTATCCTGTTTCTAATATTATGGGTGATCAAACTGAAACCAAGGACTCTTTTAAGGATTCTCTCTTTTTTGGGTCAATGACGAGTACTAAATTGAAGGGTTTGAATTACCTTCAATGGTCTCGTGCTGTCATTGTTTTCTTAAAGGCACGTGGCAAAGCCTCTTATCTCACTACCACCAAACCCTCTTATGCAACCAAGGGTGCTTTATGGGAGCAAGAAGATGCACAAATTATGACCTGATTGTGGAACAGTTTGGAGCCGGAAGTTTCAATAATGTTTCTTGTCTGGAGTCCTCTAAGGATATTTGGGATACTCTTAAGGAGTTGTATTCCTCTGAGCAAAATCTCTCGGATTTATCAACTTTATCAGGATCTCTTTTCTTTTCAACAAGGTGATCGCTCAGTTGAAGAGTACTTCACAATCCTCAAGGGTATGTGGGACGAATTGAATGTTTATCAGCTATTGACCATTGATTTGAAGACTCAGCAGCAGTACCGAGAAGAGTTCCGCGTTGCTAAATTTCTTTCCGGGCTTAAGTAGGATCTTGCATCTATTAGTTCTCAGATTCTCTCTGGGAAAGACATTCCTACTGTCAGTGATACCTTTGCTCGGGTTCGACGCGCTTCTATTCATCCTTCTGCATCTGAGAAGGATGATCGTTCTGCTCTTGCTACCCCTGGTGGACGATTTAACAATCCTATTGGAGATAATCGTGGTCGTGATGGTGACCGCGGTGGTCATGACACCAACAATTATCGTGGTGGCCGCGGTGGTTGTGGTACCAAGCTTTGCACTCATTGTGGACAAAATAACCACACCGTTGAGTTTTGCTGGAAACTTCATGGTAAGCCTGCTTGGGCTAATCAAGCTACTACCGACGGGAATTATCCTACTGGTCCTTCTGACGAGCAGGTTGTTATGACTAAATCTGAGTATGATTCTATTCTTCAGAAAGCTAATGCCGCCTCCTCTTCCACAGCCAATCTCGTTGCTTCAGGTAACACCTGTCTTCATTCCTCGTCTATTCTTCCTTGGGTCATTGATTCAGGGGCATCGGATCATATGACAGGTAATCCGTCCATTATTTCTAATATTTCTCGTTCTTCTTCCTCGTTTGTCACTGTTGCTAATGGCACAAAAATTCATGTTCAAGGCATTGGTACTGTTAGCACTCCTAACTTTACCTTATCCTTGGTCTTCTATTTGCCTCAGTTTCCTTTTAACTTATTATCTGTGCACAAACTCACTCATTCTTTAAATTGCTCGGTAACATTTTATCCCACTCATTGTGTCTTTCAAGATCTAAGACGAAGAGGACGATTGGTGGGGGATTTGAGAAGAATGGACTTTACTATTTTCAGCCCTATCTTGTTTCGGGTCGATCAGCTCTTCATACTATTGCTTCACCATATCAGTGGCATTGTCGTCTCGGGCATCCATCGTTACTTAGTCTTAGGCATTTAGTATTGTCGTCTCAGGCATCCATCGTCACTTAGTCTTAGGCATTTAGTACCATCTTTACCTACTTTTTCTAATTTTAATTGTGAAACTTGTGAACTCAGTAAGCATCGTAGAGCTACTTTTAAGCTTAGAAATAATGAGCCATGCTTACATCCTTTTGAGCTGGTTCACTCTGATGTTTGGGGTCCAGCTCGGACAACTGGTTTATGTGGTGCCCGTTACTTTGTTACTTTTATTGATGATCATTCTCGTTTGACATGGGTGTATGTGCTTAAAGATAGATCTCAATTGTTTAATGCTTTTAAAACGTTTTATGCTGAAATTTCAAATCAATTCAATGCCAAACTTCTTGCTTTTTGCACGGATAATCCTCTTGAATATACCAAAGCTAATTCACTTCAGCAATTTCTTGAATCTGGAGGTATAATACATCAAACTTCTTGTGTTCGTACTCCTGAACAAAATGGAATTGTTGAGAGAAAAAATGGGCCTATTTTAGCTATTGCTCGTGCTTTGATGATCCAAATGCATGTTCCTAAGCCCTTTTGGGGAGATGCAGTTCTTACTGCTACATATCTTTTAAATAGAATGCCCTCTTGTGTTCTTAAAGGCAAGTTTCCCTTTCAAATGCTATTTCCTGGCAAAAATCCATTTCCTCTTCGTCCAAAAGTATTTGGTTGTGTTTGTTTTGTGCATAAATTAACTCCTGGTCGTGACAAACTTGATCCTCGTACTTACAAATGCATATTTCTTGGATATTCTCGTACCCAAAAAGGATGCAGGTGCTATAGTCCTACCTTATGTAAGCACTTTGTAAGTGCTGATGTGACCTTTTTTGAGAATTTCCATATTATTCTCCAGAAGGAGGTCAGTTACAGGAACCTCTACTCTCTGCACTTGTTATTCCTGCTTGTTCTCCTATCTCCCAGGGTATCCCTACTACTGCTCCTATCCCTCAAGTGTATGTTCCTCGTAAGCCATGGAGTGTTTCTCGCCGTTGACCACGGATAATCAATCAAGTACCTGTCACTGTGGAGTCCACTCTACCAATTCCCCCATCCGCCTCGACGTCGACAGATCCACCTATCCCTTATTATGACTCGGATCTCGATCTTCCTGTTGCCGTTCGTAAAGGTAAACGTACATGTACTGATCACCCAATCTCTAACTTTGTCTCTTTTGATCATTTGTCTCCTTCCTTTAAGGCTTTTTCTATATCCGTTTTATCTGTCGCTATTCCTAAGTCCTACAGGGAAGCACTTTCTCATCCTGACTGGAGGAAAGCAATGGAAGAGGAAATGCATGCTTTGGATTTGAATCATACTTGGAATCTTATTCCCAAACCTGCAGAAGCACAGATTGTTGGCTGTCGTTGGGTCTTCACAGTCAAACAGAATCCTGACGGTACTGTAGATCGCTTAAAGGCTCGTCTTGTGGCCAAAGGTTTTACTCAGACCTATGGCATTGACTATACAGAGACTTTTTCTCCTGTTGCCAAGCTGAATTCTGTTCGTATTATTATCTCTCTAGCGGCTTCTCTTGATTGGCCTCTTCATCAGCTTGATGTCAAAAATGCCTTTCATCATGGCGATCTTACAGAGACTGTTTATATGGCTCAGCCGCTCGGGTTTGAGTCCAAGGGGGAGTATGTTTGTCATCTCAAGAAATCTATTTATGACCTCAAACAGTCTCCAATTGGTTTTACAAGTTCAGCAAGGTGGTTGTTGCACATGGCATGACCCGCAGTCAAGCAGATCACTCGGTTTAAGAAGACAAGCATTGGCATTGTGATTTTTGTTGTCTATGTTGATGATATCGTCATCACAAGGAGTGACAAGAAAGCATCCAGACTCTTATTCATCATCTTGGCTCGAGTTTTCTTACCAAGGATTTGGGTCAGCTTCGTTACTTTCTTGGTATTGAGGTAGCTAGGTCAAAAGCGGGTATCAGTCTATCTCAAAGAAAATATGCTCTTTGATATCTTGAAAGAAACTGGTTATCTTGGCTCCAAACCGGTCTCTACTCCCATGGATGTTAACTTGAAACTATTACCTGATATGAGTAAACTTATTGATGATCCAGAGATGTACAGGAGGCTCGTAGGTAAACTTATTTACCTCACTATCACTCGTCCTGACATCTCATATGCTGTTAGTATTGTGAGCCAGTTCATGACCACCCCTCGGGTTCCTTATTTGGATGCTGCCATTCGCATTTGAAAGTATCTCAAAAATGCCCAGGACGTGGACTTCTCTATCGACCTTCAAGACATCTTCACATCGAGGGATATATCGATGCTGACTGGGCAGGCTCACCATCAGATAGAAAATCTACCACTGGTTTCTGCACCTTCATTGGCAGCAACCTTGTGACTTGGCGAAGTAAGAAACAATCTGTGGTTGCTCGGTCCAGTGCTGAGGCCGAATATCGGGCAATGACACATACTACTTGTGAACTCACCTGGTTGAGGACTTTGTTAAGGGAGTTTGGTTTTCCCATGAAGAACCCAACTCCTCTTTACTGTGACAATCAAGCCGCCATCCATATTGATAGTAATCCCGTCTTTCACGAGAGAACTAAACATATTGAGGTTGATTGCCATTTTGTGTGTGCAAAAGTGAAGTCAAAAGAAATCTCGACTCCGTTTGTTCCTTCCAACTGTCAGCTTGCAGATATCTTCACCAAAGCACTTTCCAAAGGTGCCATTGACACTATATGTGGCAAGCTGGGAATGATTGACATCTACTCTCCAGCTTGAGGGGGAGTATTGTTAATATTGTATTAATATTTAGAATATTTCTTGTACAGCTGTGATTAGGAGATTAGCATAATTAGTGTAATTAGTGAGTTGTATTATTTCCTCTTTGTTTTTCTTTCCTATTTTAAGTTCTCTGTAATTGTGTATATATAGGCCTTCCTCCTTGTGAGACAATATATACAGAAAACATTTTCTCTCCCAATTTGTTTGACAGAATTAATTACCGATGTGGTCTTATTCTGATTTTTATATCTTGTTGATTCTATCATCATCGTATATATATATATATATATATATATAGGTTGGCTCATGAGCAGGCGTCCGTTTACGGACCAGCCCTTTAGCGACAAATTTTTGACTTTTAATGACGATACCATATATATATATATAGGGATGTAATTCATGCAATATCAGAACATCAAAGAATAATTCACCCTTCCCTATTTGTTTTTGGCAAGTCTAAAACTTTTGAATTTGGCAAAAGCTCTTTATATTTAATTCTTGGTTAAATTTGCTTTGCAGTTCTTAAAGGAATTTCGGATGGATTATCGCGAGGAAAGAAACCAGATGAAATCGAAAAATTGGTAACTTTTATAGTTTCAGTTGCGATTGTTTATCTCTCTCTGAACTACTTTACAATTCGACTTTATGACTTCAACTAGGTGAGCGAACTTTGGAAGGCACATATGAGGCACCCACATGCATCTGAGACTATTAACAAGGATGTCATATCACATTTTGTTCTCCGTCTTGTGTATTGTAGAACGTGAGTCCGTATTCTTCTTAACACAAATTTTTGTTGCTGTAAAGTTTTCGCTCATTTTCAACTCTCTTTTCTGGTTCATTAGGGAGGAACTACGAAAATGGTTTCTTTCCATGGAGACTACTCTCTTTCGTTACCGTTTCCGACTTGAAAGCTCTGAAGTTCAGGTAGAATCGAGTCATTTTCACGTTGCACTTAGTTTGTTATCTAAAATCAGGTTATGATTATTTGTGGCTTGCCATTTTGGGTTTATAGAGGGAACTCATGACAGAGTTTGACCTTCCTTATAAAGCAGTCAGCAATGCAGAATTTGAGGTAATTGCATGTTATCCACTAAATTGTTCTCGAAATCTTTATGATTAAAACAAAGAAATGTGTTTTTGTGGTTTTGAAGGATAGACTTTAAACTGTATCATGCTCTGCGAACTCATGCACTTGCATGTAAACATACAATTAGTTCTCCTGATATAACTTAGTATCAGGCTACTTTTTCCTGTTTTCTTATGCAGAGTGTAAAGGAGAAATTGAGCCTAGTTGCACGTTCCATTGGACAACCTCTATCCAGTGGTCAGTGCAGATTACTTGCTGAGTTTGCTCCATTTAATAAGAATAATCATTGTCTTTCTGTTATGATTCCCGTTTGAGTCATTTGCTTTTTATCTACATTACTTGGGTACTGATAGTCATGATTGTCAAATCGTGATTCAGTTTGCCAAAAGTTACGAGTCCTGAACCGTGTTGAATCGTGAATTGTAAGATTCACTGTTTCGAAAATAAATAATAACATACATGTATGCGCTGTGAATGTAAAAAGACACATCAGTGCTTAAAATGAACAGGAAAAAATCAACACAAGTGTCCTCCAATATCAAGCTCGAATGTTGAAAGTTTTCCGCTCAAGACTTAAAATTTCAAAGTTTGTAAAATATGAATTGTGAAACGTATTGGATAAAGAACTGTATCAACTCTTATGTATCGATCCATCCTAAAACCATGTTGGTAGGTCATGTTGCTTTTACTTGTCAACCATATGGTAAATAATAATATCAGGTAGCAATTTTCTCTTATGCAGGGTGTCAAATTTGGAACTTTACTAAAGACATCTATCGTGGAAGAGTTTTTGTTTTCTTTTCAAGTATAAATATCGTGGAACTTGGAGTCTTTTTATTTTATTTACTTATTTTATTTATATATTTATATATATATATATATTTCCAGTGAGAATACCGTGGATTTTTTTAAAGAGTAATATTTGGGGCAATAACAAATTCCACGAACACTCACACCCACACTCTATCTCTCTCCTAGTAGCACTGTGGGATCCGCAGTGGACTCAAAGTGCCACTAGGAGAGAGATAGAGTGTGGGTGTGAATGTTAGTGGAATTTGTTAGTGCCCTTAGCATTGTTGTTTTTTTAATGAGCGTGCAAATTTGAGATCATTTATCAAACCTTGCAATGAAGTTTAGTTGGACTACTCTTTCGCACACCTTCAAATGGAGAATGCAGTTATAAGCCAACGAAGAAGCTTGAACTGTTTGTGGCTCTTAAAACTTTGTTTTTCTTTTCGAGGGATATGTGCTCTGATTGATTTTCTTAGAAGTTATAGATAGATGATAAATATTTCCTCTCTGCTTAAGGACCTATTCCCGGGTCAAGAAACAATATCATAGCAGTACTTATATTTTTTACTTTGAAGCTATGTTTATTCCAACTTTTTTTTTATAATCCTTTTCACACTTCCCCATTCTTTTGCAGGTGATGCATTATTCTACAAGGTTTGTTTCACTTTTTCTTTTTCAAGTGTAACAATTTATTACTTGTATGGGAATAAACAAAGAAGCCTCCCTACTGCTATGTATGTGGCTCGAGTTAATGCAGTCAGAGAGTTCTAACATTTGTGAATGTTGCTTTTGGGTGGGTTAGAAAGTTGAAGAAAAAAAAGGAAAGAAAAAGAAAAAGAGAATTGGACTCTTAACATCCAACTGGAGTGGGTGTGATATGGAATATACTCTGTGCGGTTCCAATCCCATTGGCTACACGAAGTGCTCAAGCTGGGGATAGAAAAGTTTCTCCTTCTTTCTGTTCCTAGAATGCATATACACACATTGGCAGTATTGATTTTGCTTACATACATGTTTTCCTCTGTTGAAAATGAAGGTGCCATTTGAAGAAGTTCCAGAACTTGTGGCTACTCGCAGGGTTTATATCCTAAAAGGACATGCATATGTTGCTATGAACCAGGTGAATACTAATGCTTATTGCTTACTCCTTACACTTCATTGCATATTTCTTGACTTCAATAATTTTATTGATGTTTATATGCCATGTTTACAGGTGGTTTCCCTTGTTGTTACACAGTTCCGCAGCCATCTTTCGAAGGCACTTGTGCTCACAAACAGGTTATTGTTAAGTTAATGTGGAGATCAGAAGGTTTTATGATGATCTATCAGGGAATCTACACCAGTGTCTGCTAAAAATGAATTACATAAGCATTGTGATAGGGCCTACATGAGTGTACAAATTACTGCATAACTTGTTTCGATTCTGCTGTTTAAAGTCCAAATACTTTGGGTAGTTTTTGGTAGAGAAGCATTAGTACTTGTTGAAAGTTCACTACAACAAGACATTAAATTCCTCAATTTTTTGTTTTCTGTCATTAAACAATTGTGGAAGGACTTTGAATTTGAAATGACTAGAATAGAAACCAGTTTCTAAAATTATTTAGCAATATTGGTATGAGAAGAGAATCTCATTTCTAGCAGGTATCATTGTCCTGATCATTATATAAGTCACCGTTATACTTGTTGCTGTTGTTTGCATGAGTACAAAGCCAAAAGAACCTGTTCACCAACTCTCCTTGACTCTGTGCCAACTGCCAGCAAATACATTAACTGGATTCAACTGTAATGAACTTAGTTTTGTCATTTGGATTTTGATTTAATTGATTCTTGTCTTACTAAATGTTGCAAAACAATTTTAAGTCGGTAAATTTGGATCATTTTAAGACTGAATTTGCTTTTTCGAGTTCTCCAATCCAGCTTATTGCATCTTTGCAGAATTTTTTTCTTTTTCATTTCTTATTGAATATGATATGATGATGTCAAAATGGTCCTTTATTAATTCTTGTGTTCTGTCCTAGGTAGCACCGGTGTGGGTCCAGGGATTTGGGTATGGGGATGCGGGTGTGAGGGATTTGCCAATTTTCCTAAAAGTAAGGGTGCGGGTGCAGCGGAAACTTGGATAAAATATTAGTAAAAAATATTTTTATATAATATTATATACAAATTATTTTATAACTATTAGTGCATTAGTGTATACCCTAGATAATTGCTATTATTTTTATTTTTATTATTTCTCTTTTAAACCCCCAAAGTTTTCTAAATTGTATGAAGAACTTGTGTTTTTTTCCTAAAGAATGCTACAAAAAAGCCCTAGCCACACTCCAAAAGAACTCAAAGAATCCACGGCGCACACGCATATTAAGTGCGCGTGTGGCAGCCTTTTCGAAGAGTCCATGCTTCATAGGTTCTGTCAGATCAGGTTTTGTTGGAAGCAACATTTTAGATTCTTGGTTAAATTTTTAATGATTTTCTTCTAACGTTTAAACACTTAAGTACACAAAGTGTGGGATGATTTTTCGTGCCCCCATATCCTTATCAAGTGTGTGGCGGTCCTTTTGACATGTCTTTCTATCTTTGCTTGGGTCTGAATTATGAAAAATAGACAAGCCATTAGATTGCTTCAATTAAATTTTAACAAGGTGCAACTTTTTATTCTCAGAAAATGGACATCCACCATCAGAGAACAAGAGAAGGATCGGTTGACTCCTGTAAGTACTAATGTGTCAACTTTGTTTTTACATGGAAAATATATCTGCAGCATTTACCAAGTCCCACCTGACTTCTTCTTTGGAATGAATAGATTGTGGAAGCCCTATCCACTAGTTACCTAGGTCCGGACTATTCCCAGGTACTTTGCTAATATATATGTGGTTCATCTGTTATCCTTGGATCATAGAGGTTGAAGTTGATTTGATCATTTTTGTTATTCTGTTTTCAGCCTAGAGAATTTGCGGAAATATCGCTAAAAGACATTGACCAAGTAGCTAAGAGTTCATTTCCTCTATGTATGCGTCACCTCTTCGAAAAGGTAAATGTTTGTCTGTGGAATAAGGTTAATTATGATTTCTGTTGAGTTGTGTAGTAAAAAAAATTCTTATCTTTTCCCCTTTCGGTTTTAGTGCTTTGCTTTGTCAAGTTGAACTCAACTTGCCCCCTCCTTGTGGTATTTGTTTTCATGTCCATTCTGTGCAGCTAAGGGAGGATCATCATTTAAAGCATGGAGGGAGGATGCAATTGGGTCTATTTCTCAAGGTTATATCTTTCAACCTGGGTGTGCCTGTTCCTATCTCTGTTTACATTAGGATTCCACCAAGGGGAAGATTTGGGGCAGGAGTTTTTGATGTATGAAGGGCATTACCTATTACTTATCTGTATGCATGAGCATAAAGCCCCTATTGCATTTCCACGAGTTCTAAGTATGCCAAATCCTTGAAATAATGAGTACTATTAACGTTCTGTGCATCTCTCGGATATGTGTAATGAAGAGTGAAGAAGTGTCGTAGATGATGGCGGTGGAACTGATAAATCATTAGCATTTGCATATTAGTGGTTATAATTTCATTAATGCTTTCCTTTTCCATTTGGTATTGAATTTTCACTTTTATTTTAGGGTGTTGGATTGAATTTGGATGATGCCCTTGCATTTTGGAAAGCTGAGTTCTCTAGAAAGGTAATATTAAAGCATTCTTTCTACTTGATTACAATATTTGTGTAAGGATATGTTGTTTCTAGTAGGACCTTAGATGCATATCCCTAGTGTCAACTAAAACTTGGAAGAAGCAACTATATGCTTGGTTTTATTAATTCATGAGCAAGTGCGTGTAGATTTCCATTCTGGTAGATTCGCAGCAGCAACATACACACATGTTTCATGCTATAGGCTATCCAAGCTCGGATTGAATTATACGAGTAAACCTTTAACTGACCCATGTCTAGTGAATGATAACTTTGCTGCATTGACTTCTCTCTATTTCTGCATGTCTGTGTTTGGCACATTTTCTCTCTAACAGGCATTTTCCCATATAAAAACTTTGTGCTTGTTCTTTTTATTGTAGGTCGGAACCGAAAGATTTGACAAAGAATATGCCTATGGCATACGCCATAATTATGGAAAAGAAGGGAAGAGAACGGTAAGCAACATAATCTTACGTAATTCCTAGTTGTTAAATAGAGGAATGCTATATACAATGTCATCTGCACTTGGATCACAAATTGGATTAGTAGGCAGATCTCAGAGTTGGATAATTTGATCAGTTGGAAGTGGAAGAGTTTTTGAAATCATACAGTTTCAAATATTTGACATTTTAAAATTTTAAGTGCAGAGAGAAAAGAAAGGAGCCTTATAAGTTATGCTTATTTTCTCATGAATACATATTGTATATTTTTATTTTGGAGATGAATCTTTACTTGAAAGGCTGAGAATTCATGTACAAGTTGTGTGAACCTAATGGTCACGAATGTCTAGCTTGAATCCTGTCAAGTTTCAACTCCATTCTTTAAATGACAAAACAAATCACCACTGTGCTAACAATTCAGGACTTTGCTCAATTCTCCTCTATCATTCTAGAACTGTGAAGATGTACAATAATTTCTGTTATGGTGAGTAGAATTCATGGTACGACGGTAGTGCATTTGACCTTAAATGTTAACATGGTGTGGTTCAAGATTCTACTGTATAGTCATGGATCTATCAAATCTATAACAAGAATTTCTGATGTTTTCATCTGGCAATTGGCAAGTTCTGACAATGTTGATTTAGTTGAAATATTTTGTAGAAATACCTTCTTCATAATCTTTTTCCCTTTTGACTTAAGCTGTAAATTTCTCTTCAGCCAGTCATTATCAGGAGCCAGGAGATATTCATGGAATTATATGGAAATTGGGTGTCTTTGCTGATCAAATTCTTTAATTTATTTATTTATTTTATATACCCTTGTGGTGATTGCAGGACTACACTCCTTATTCTTGTCAAAAAATAATATCATCAACTCCAGGTGTTGGAGATCATCACGGCTGTCCATTTCGTCATTTCAGGTCACTCTTTTACTATCCATTTTTATTTAGAGAAAAACCAACGTTTAACTAGGCATAATGGGATACTTTCTCTCCAAGCTCAACAAATTCACTTCTGCTTTCCCGGAAGCACTATACCTAATTTATGGTGTCTCTGTCATCTTCTTGTATCCTCTTTTTTTTTTTTTGCCAACCCATGCTAAGTTGGGTTACAGTTTAATAATAAATCATGATGTCATTTCCCTCAACCCACATCCTTTATAATTCTCCAAATTCTTTAGCCCCCATTATCATTTTGTATCATAGCCTTTGGTCCTTGTTGCTCATTACAAAGTACTCTCTCTCACTTTCTCTTATCTTGTCATCAAAATGTGGTGTTTCAAAACTTGTTTCCAAATATTCGGTTATCATTGTTGTCTTTCTTATCCTGCAATTTTTTTTATCCTAGTATCTTCATTTTAATTATGAATTTTTTATTTGTATATTCTTGGGGTACACTAAATTGTATATCCTCTTATTTGGTGAATGGGTTATTAGGCTATTAGCTATACAAAATAAACTTCTAATAAAAGAGGTACTAAACTGTTTTGGGTTTTTTCGCCAAAGGAAGTTGAGAAAGAAGAATGATGGAGGGTAAAGAGAAAACTGAATTATTTTCTCTCAGCCATAGATAAACCCCTCATGTCCCTCTGTTGCCTAGCGGCAAAATAAATATATGAGTTGAAGGAATGTTGCAAAATCGCTTTTTGTGATACTGCATCATTGGTCGTTAATCTCTTTTTTTAAAGTATTTACTTTGTGATCATAAGCCTCTGTAAATTGCCGTATCCATAATTCAGTGTGACCTCTCTTGCTTGTACGCATAAATTTCGCAGATGCATTCTGCTTATCAAGTTATCATTGTTCCTGAGAGAGTGACTCACTGTGGTTATTTATATTCTATTATCCACCGTGCCCTTTGTAATATTAATTTACATAGAATAGTTGGTGCCTGTTTATATTTCTTTTGTGTTTCCGCTTTGGGTGTTCACTAATTCTGAGAATCATGTTCTATTTTGAGACATCAAATGTCTTCATAACATACTGCAATCAAATGATCATTTAGAAGTTCTGGTGCAAACTAAACTATGACACCATGTGCAAAGTTGAAAGTATGGATCAAAACATGTTAATCATGGCTTGTAGCCATGTGCCCACGTACCCGAGTCTCCTTTGATGGTACTGAATTCAGAGATAGGATTAGTGTCCATTAATGATGACACCAAATTGTTGAATTGCGCTCTTTTTGTTAGGATATAAAATGTTTTACGCCAAAAATTATTCAAATGTTTTCCTTTTTATTTCCTGGTGTTTGGTTAACACTCGATTTTTTTTACAAGTGACAAACAATGCACGTTTTAACACTTTGATGAGGAGAAATATATATTTTTTTCATACTACCTTGGTTTGATTTTGTATACACAAACATATATAAGCAAGAATATGTGTCTATGTATATATCATATATGCGTAAAGTAATATGTGCATCTATATAGGTTTGTAATATATAGATGTATATATCATATATGCGTAAAGTAATATGTGCATCTGTATATGCGTCGCTGAAAGTGTACTGCACCTTTAGAGATGAAAATTTTGTCGCTAAAAGCTTGGTCCGTAAACGGACTGTCTGCTCCTGAGCCTTGCCGTATACATACATATATATATGTGTGTGTTTTAGTTACACTAGTATGTGTACATGGATAAATTAATTTGCGTACATGTTGATTAATTAGGCATTTCAATTTGAAGTATAGTTCCTGAAATGACTTGTGGAAATTTCTTTCGTAAAACATTTTCAGCATTTTATGCTAATCTCCTTTTCCAGAAAATTTTCATAAAGCAACTTACGGACAACTATAGACCCAAAAATGCTGAAACATTTTATGAAAAATAGTGTGCTGAACAAATGGATATATCCTAAGTCTGCATCTCCAACTCCGACACCCTCATCCAAAAATAAATAAGTAAATAAACTGCCTCAAAGTTTATCAAAAGAGATATTGGAGCTATGCAAGAATTTATACCAAAAGATTAGGCTGACTATAGTCACTACAAACACGTACAACTTTTTGTTCCACATAATTATTCATTCGTAGTACTGCATCATTTTTCTCTTGACAGTGAAGATAATTTAAGAGCTGCCCTTGGTAAAATGGGAGTGGCGAATCGTTCACTGGAGGATGTGATTGATAAAGTGCGAAATCGACATTATCAGGTCATAAACTACTATTTTCAGTAGAACAACTTCCAGGAGTTTTTTTTAGTTTTTCTTTGCTTGATATGGGGTGTTACAATTGTGAATAACACGTGCAGTTAGCATGCACCTTGACATTTGAAGCTGTTCATGGTACAACCTGTGATGCTGGGATTAATCATCCGAATCAGTACTTCATTGACAGCCAAAAGATCCTGGAACCGAAGGTACATCCTATTATTTGATATTTCAAGATCTTTTAAAACCCGACTAGAACTTGTCCCGGCTTGTAATTTTGATTCATATGATCTTAAAAGAATATTTGATGAGGTCAAATCTGTTCTGCTATACTTTTGTTGTTTTGGTGTTGTTTATTTGATCTGCCGGGAATAAAATGCGCTACACAGAGACTGCATTGAGGATAATGTTAACCCAATTTGCAAGCCTAAAAGTGCTGTTAAATTCGTCCTAATTGTGAATCTTTAACTTGTTCTTTTGCAGAAGAGTTCCACTGCATAACGCATTAAGATCTCTCATAGTTGGTGCAAAAAAACTGGTAATGCTACTGCCATCCACCAGTATAAGTATTTGTTCCTCCTCAACACTCACATGATCTCCCTCTCTCACTCACACACACTTGCAACTGTTTTTGTGTGTGTGTGTGTGTGGGCTAAAGCCCATATTTTTTCTTTATCAGGAAATGTTAGACTTGCATCTCCCTGCACAAGTTCAAGTTGAGTGCTAGTGCCGTATTGATCGAAAGAGGCATTTGTTTTCGATCAGTTTGATTTATATTAAGTCAAATTAGTCAATTTGTTGTATTTTTCATTTGACGGCAGAGTGGGACTTGAGGGGAGTTTTGTTTTTTTTTTCCCCTCACTATTTTTAATTTTTATCCATATCAATCATGTACAGTTATCAATCTTAATCAACCCTTCCGTGCTTTAAAATGTTTTCTTTCAAATTATTTCCGTTTTGTAATCATTTGTGACGGTGGATTGCCACTTTTTTTTTTATAAAAATAATAACCTCGATGAATTTGCAGTCCTATATACATGAAATTCATGGTAGAACATTCCAATTTCCAATCAGCATCCTTCATTGTAAGCAGTGCATGGTGGAAGATTTTGCAGTTATTTTCTTAATTTGAAATAATCTATTTATTTTTATTTGTTCTGTTATCGTAATCTATGCATAGATAACGATATTATCACTTTTTCAACAGATATTATCACTTTTTCACAAGGCAGATCTTGCCCCCATGCTAGCAATGCCTAAGTCGTGAATTCCAACATTGTCAGTGCTGGGAAGTAGCTGGGTGAAAAGATGTACTCCTGTATCAGATGTATAAAATATGCGTGTGAGCGCGCGTGTAATGCTTAAGAGTTAAACTTGAATCCCTTTCGTGTAATAAACATCACTATTTTTTAAGTTATGATGTGTATGTATATTACAAAGATGAAGATATGATCTTTTTGATGTAAGATACTAAGAAGAGGGTTATCGAAAAAGAAAAAAAAAGATATTAAGGTGAGGGTTATCAAAAATAAAATAAAAAATACTAAGATGAGGATCTATATTCAACTTGACCAGTTAGTGAAAGTTCATAATGACCTAAGCGAGCTGTTAAAGGCTTTGCTAGGCTAAATTATGACCAAGTTTTCTGGATTAAGACCATTGATGATCTCTAAGCATCTAAACTTTGGCTAAGTTGTGGTATAGGTTGTGTCCCTCGCAGTGGTGTAGTAATAAAACAGCACTAGTAAAGTCATTTGGGAGCATTTGGACCAATTTAAATATATTTATATATATAAATAATAAAATTTGGGAGCTTTTGAACCAATTTATATATAAAAAAAAAACGCATTTCAACCTCACAACATTCACAGTGCCATTTGGGAATTACACAACATTGTGAGTGCCGTTTGGAGGTTAGATGGTATAGTTTGGGCCCTGTGGGTGTGAGACGGCACATGTGCCATTTGGCTGTGCATTAACGGATTTAAGTGTACCATAAATTTAGGTTTTGCTCATTTTCTTTATACCTAAGTTATGGTATAAGCTACACAACTGTAGATAGTTTTGCTAAGTTTCACTAAGTTCATCTGCCAAAATTACACCATTGTGGATGCTCTTATCTGCTAGTGCTATTTTTAGTTCATTAGAATATCCAAACATGCCGTAATGAGGGGGCTAATAATTGTTGATTAATGATTGGCGCACATAAAATGTGCACATAAAGATTTAGGCCATTCATTTTGGTGGGTTCCATGTATGCAGGCACGTGTTCCACTGAAATGAAATGTCCAGATCTTTATGTACACACTTTATGTGCATTGTAAATAATGTATACACACATGCATACGGGTCGGGTAAAGGACATACCTTGCGGAATATACCCGATCACGGATCGTCTTGGCGGCGTTGTTACAAGCCCGACGATAATACCCACGAACTGCTGCTCTTTAGTGCTTCCGTGTACGCTCTTGTGCTTCGAACGGGTCGTGAGAATGCCTACTAGAGACACCCCCTTTGTATCCACGCGCTAAATCCCAAGCCCTAGTGTGATTTGGCTAGAGAGAGAAAGTAACTAAAAGAGAGAGAGAAGGAGAGAGGGTGACTGCCCTATTGTGTGCAGAGTTGTGTTTATGTGTGTGTTATACACATATATATATACACACACATATACATGCCCTAGGACTCCAAGTTATAATCCACATAGGATTTCTTGGACCCTAAGCTAAGCCCTTGGACCCGGTCCATAGATTATGTGGGTGACCCATAACCCACAAAAATGCTAACATCTCCCACTCACCCACATAGGGCTTTGTACTAAAACAAAATCTCTCAGATTCCAACTTTCATCTTCTCCTCATACGGGAAATAGAACGTGCGACCTCACGAAAAGAAACGTACAGCGACAGGAGCTGAGATGCTAAGTCAATCACATAACTAGCAAAACGCATCACTCGGAAGCTTCTCGTGTATTTACCCAGACAGATTCAACCACACCGGATCTAGCACTCTTAATCCCTCAGAAAGCAGTGCTACACCCCCAAATATGTAATGTACCCATGACACTCAGTACGTATACGATTGTCGCTGGCCAGCTAATGAGTCACAAAACATGGTGTGTTATCGAAGAGTCTTCCCTGCCTACTAATGTCAATCCAACTAACTCGACCGCTTTCCTAGACGTGCCCCATAGGACGGTATTTGTCTCTTCGTCCCAGGATGGTACGCTAAAGTAGCGTCATCAAGCGTCCTCTTCATGACATAGTCTCAGGTCATAAGGTAACTTGTGTAGAATCCCCGTTACAGGGAGACTACGTGGCTCACACAGCAATGAAATAGGGATTAATCCATTGCTCCACAAACGATCGCAAAATAGCACATACAGTATGATATGTATGCTATGGCGTTCTTCCATATAAATGGGCATGTCACTTCGTGGTAAAAGTAACGCCATACGAATTTTAGTCTAGACGTTACATAAACGTCTAACCTGACATTTCCACCACAGTCGCTACAACCAGCATCCGTCTGAAAACTCATATTCGGCTATAAACAGGCTACATAGAGTAGTGGGCGCTCTCTATGTTCGACCAAGCACCAAGCTTAAGTCTCATCTTAGCTCTAAGCTAAGGCGACATATAAGGATATCAAGGTTTATATCTAGCTCGCTGTTCTTATACCGCGTAGATATAAGTGTTCTAGCCCGCTTTCCTAGCGCTATAGACACACATGTCCAAGCTAGCTATCCAAGCGCCATGAACACACATGTCTCATCTTGCTCGCCATCTAAGCGCTATGGACACACATGTCCAACTTCGCTATCTCGGCGCCAAGGTGAATCACCCGTGTGAGCAGGTCGATTCAAGCCTGGTGACACTTTAAAGAAAAAATGTGCATCCATCCAACTAACAACGAATGAATTTGGAAAACCATTGATTTTATTATAATAATAAACATCTGGTAATAATAATGTCAAGAATAATGTTGTTAAAGTACATCAGAACCTACGGAGTCCTGTACAACTAATGTGGGACAAGAATGAATCTCTAGAAATTGGCTTGATCCAAAAGATCAGCCATCATATCACCAGTAGTGATGTACTATAAAAACAACCTCCCCTTGTGCAACCATATCTCGAATGTAGTGGTGGTGGATCTCTATGCGCTTGGACTTCCCGTGGTACTTATGGTCCTTTGCATAAACTAGAGCTGCCGTGCTATCTCAATAGACCAACACTGCTTCATCGCTCTGAGGCAAGAAGCCTACACTATGTAAGAACCCTTTAACCATACAGCCTCCTAAACGGCTGCAGAACAAGCCACATACTCAACTACCATTATGGATAAAGTGATGCATGTCTTCTTCTCGCTACAACAAGCGAATGCTTCATCAACTAATGTGAATGCGTAGACAGACATGGACATGCGCTCGTCTCAATCGCTGAATGAGCGTCGCATCGTCTTCATCACTTCTAAAACTCTACCATCCATAAGGTGAGATCCATAATCATGCGAACATATCGCAGAAAGATCTTCACTGCTCTCTAGTGAACTAGACCAAGGTTACTCTTGTAATGACTAACTAAACCAACCGTATGGCAAATGTCTGAACAAGAATACAACATAGTATTCGTCAGGCTTCCCATTACGGATGCTTATGGCACTTTGGACACTTACTTCCTCATCGTTCTCTAGACATTGAATTAGGGTCAAGGGTATTCCCTTCTCAACTAGGGTATCTATGGGTTTTGAGTACTGTATGCGAGAGTGTTCAAGAATCTTCTATTATATAAGTCTCTAGAGACGAACAAAATAGGTCTATGAACGGTTCCCACAATCCTAACTCCCAACACACAGTTGGTTGACCCATACCTTTTTATCTAAATAAAAAGGATATTGTTGTTATACAATATAAGAATTAGAACACCTTTTATGGACTGCTCAATGTACACACACTGGTCTTCTTTAATTATCTCAACGAAAGAGATCGATCAAATCATGAAACCTCAAGTGTCATTGCCTAAACGATTGCTAGAGATCGTAAATAGATCAATTAAGATGCCACACTTTGGCTCATTCCCATCGGTCGTAAAACCAATAGGTTGATCAATGTAGATCTCTTCGTTTAGCTCTCTATTGAGAAAAGCAGTATCAACATCCATTTAAAAAGAGTTCTAAAACTAAATGTGCAACAATCACTAAGATAAGGCGAATGAAAACAAAATATCACCACTAAGGAGATTCTGTCTTCAGGGTCTACACCCACTCTTGGGTTTGACCTCTCACCACGAGGTGCGCCTTTATCTTTGTCAATTAAACCATCCTCCTAGAGTCTAACTTCGAAAACCCACTTGTTTCCATTAGTCTTACACTCGGACGAAATATCAACTGACTCCTAGACCCTATTCTTTGTCCATAGAGATCATATCATCCTTCATAGCAACTATTCACTCAACTTTAGTAGATAAACAAAGTGCGCTTCTACATAAGAAGTTGTCGCCACATCATCTACTAATGCGCACATGAAAATATGTCCCGCAGATTTCAAATCGCCAACGGAGAACTCATCCTCGTCAACTGCACTGTGCTATCTAAGAATCTTGAGTAACCAGTGGTGCACTCCCACTGTTTAGCACACTCCCACTAGCGTCTAGCGGTGTACTCCCACTCGGCTGTAGACTAGTACCATTTTCAGCGAGTACTGGATGTGGAATCACAATATCTCCCCACCCTCGCTTAAAGATGGTATGTTGTCTACAATTTCTCTAACTCATAGAGGTCAAGATTCTTATAGCAACAACAATACTGCGAAAACATTTTCAAACAGACTGTAAAGCTTGGAAAACAGGTTGAAAAGACACGATTATGCGTATGAGGGTAGTAGCTAAGAGTGCGTCCTTCCAAAATTGGAAAGCTAGCTTGTACCGTCAATGATCCAGACTTATCCAGAAGCATTCTATTCCTCCCTTCTACAATAACATTTTATTGCAGAATTTCCCGGAATAGAAAGTTGTATATGTACCCCTTTGTCCTCACACAGTTCTTCTGAACTAACCAAAGAAACTAACACAATTCCTCTGAACTAATCAGAGAAACTAACACAATTCCTCTGAACTAATCAGAGAAATACTGGCGTACGAAATGACTCAAAAGTCTTCTCGAATCTTATTCTCAACCTCTCAACTGTAAAACATTTGATGTAATCTAGTGTTTTATAGCGGTGAGATGACAAGGTGAGGAAAATGGAGTTACCATAACATGCCTTTACAAACATAAGTCCAAGGTGTGAGTGAACTAACTCTAAAGGTTGATTTTCTCTTATAGCTTTACTTGAAAAAGCTTTCGGTATGCTTTGCCACTTAGGCAAGACTCACACGTGGGCAGGTCAACTTTTAGCAAGTGAGCTCACAAGCCAGTACGAGCTAATCGAGTCATCCCTTTCTTGTCCTACGTATCTGAGTTTAGCATGCCAAGTCATAGAATCAACAAATGACTCAGTAACTTAAGAAATAGAGAAAGTAGAGTTAACATTTTAACTCTTAAGAAATTATTACATAAATAACCATGTCCAATAAAAATAAACTATGTAAAATAATATCCATCATATTGTAGTCCCACCCTGCCTCTTAGCCTGCTTAATGCACATGGGCCCACCGGCCTCGCGCATTCTTCCACTTATGGAAATACTGGTCATGCATACAACCTCCCTTATGGCGGTTTGCTGCCAGGTAAACATGACGAGAATAATTAGAACAAATCTTAATTATCTCGTTCTATGTTATGACCTATTTCATGTATATCCATGAGTCAGACTGAAAACATATTACAGCCTGAACCTGATGTTCACCAGTGCAGGTAAAATCCCTAATTGATCTTGAATCATACAGGATTTCAACCTTAGATTCTCGGTCATCAAGCATTTGGGATTTTTCCTCACTTCGAACTTCATTACTAGATTCTTCAATCTAGTAGTGGTTGTGCTCCAAAAACAAATTAGAGCTGGTTCCACATTCATAGGTCATTGGGTTGTTCTTATACTCCCCAATTACATCATCATACATGCTACTTTACCAAAATAGAGCACGTGTGATGGACTTACTAGAATTAAATTCTATAGGCGTTTGGCAATATTGGACCCTAGGTCCAATATGGGATCAATTGGCTGGATCATTGATTGAAATAAGTTCTCCAAGAGATCATAGCTCATTCAAACGTGTATGTTACTTTAGTGCCAATTTCTACATTCAATAATATGCACAAGAGGTTGACATTATTATGATACACATCTTTCTATAAATGTTTGTTTTAAAATCCAGTTATCAAAATATTTTCCCTTATTACAATTTCAAGATCGAAAATTCGCTAAGCTTGTAGTCATCACTTTACTCTTATAACTCAAGAAAAAATTTTATAACTGATTTTTCTAAACAAACATGCATAGATAGTACTAAACTTATCTATCATCATCCACAATAATATTATGATTGCGCCATACACACATGAATGCGCATGGGCCCCGCGTGGGCCCAAATTGACAATCTAGAGCTCACGCTAAAGTAATTAATGCATATATTGTGAAAACAAAGAAATTCATCCCTTTACAAATAGGCTTTTTCCAAAACATAAAATAGAAACTCTCATCCTCACTTTACATTTATAGCCAAAAAAAATAGGGATGCCTTGTTTTTCACACATATACAAAAACAACCTTAGAACATACATCGTGACAACATAAGCTCAAAATAAATTGTCAATTAAGTCGTCCATTCATTCAATCCAGATTAATTAATTAATCACACACGACAAGCACTCATGCGGTCTTTATTACAAGAATGAATGGACTCATCCATCTCTCCATTTAAGGAAGAGGACAAGAGGTCTTATGGTAATCCAATCACAAACAACATTAAGTAAACGTGCAATGATTTGAGCCTCTAATGCAAAAATAATAAACTAATTATTAAATTTGCCCTTCCAAACCTCTCAAATATTTAAAAACTAATTAAATATGGCTTTTAAATTAAACACAATAATTTTAAAACCTCATGGAAAAATTTAAATAAATGAAAACAAAATTTTCATTATAAATAAAAGTTTCCAGAATATTACTAGAGCCCAAAAAACATTTTGAATCAATTTAACAAATAAATTGATCTAGTTAAACAAATTAACTATGAGTAACTAAATTCCTAAAAATACAAAACTTTTGAGAAATTTGTACTCCAAGGATTTTCAGTGGTCTAATATGGTGTTCTAAACACCCTATATTAATTTCAAAAATTAATAATCAATTTTGGATATTTTAAGCAATTAAAATGATGCCCATAAGCATAAATTTTATGCTCTAAAATACCAAAAATATTAGAGAATTTACGAAAAATTTTCTCCAGTCTCCAAGTAGTGTACAAAACACTATTTATTAATTTCAAGAATTAACAACTTTATTTGCTATATTTTAAGCAATTAATATTGTGCACATAACACAATATATGCTCTAAAATATATACCAAAAAAATGAGAAAGTTTACTAAATAATTTCTCATATTGCAAATAGTGTAATAAAACACATTGTGTTAATTCCACAAATTAACAATCAATAAAAATATTTTAAGCAATTTAATACGTGTACAAAATACATAATTATATTCTCTAAAATATTAATATGATTTGGATAATTTACCAAAAATTATCTATGGGTCCTACTAAATTTCATATGGTCTCAAAACAGTGTCCTTAATGTCCCTTATTAATTACAAAAATTAATAATGCATTTTTGCTATTTTAAGCAATTAAATAAATGTCTAAAAAACATAAATTATATGCTCTAAAATAACAAAAATAGATGATAATTTACACAAAAGTTATCCTAGAGTCCCTTACAGTGTACTAAACACTATATATTAATCACAAAAATTAATATTTTGTTTAGGATATTTTAAGCAATTAAAAATACGTATAAAACACATCTTTAATGCTCTAAAATACCAAAAACTATGAAATAACTTATCACAAAATTATTTCTAGTCCCACACAGTGTCCTTAATGTAGGAAAAATAAAATTTGAATTTTCCATAAATTTTCACAATTTTAAAGCAATTAAAACACATTTAAAACATTAAAAACTTATTTTTTTTTAATTAACAGTAACTGTTTTAATTACTAAATAATTAAATATTTTTCCAATAAAAATATGAAAAATATATATTAAGGACCGGGGCCGAGAGACGGACCTCTACTCTCCGGACCCATGGTCGTCGGACCAACGCAGGCCGGCGAGTGGGCCCCACCCTCCTCAGCGAGAGTGGGCGTGGTCAAACTCTGGTTCATCTTCCCCAAATCCAAACCAATCTGGGTTTTGGGGGCTGCTCAACCCTCCTACTTTGCAAGCTCATATCTCACTCGTTTTTTGTCGAAAACTTACAAATTTTATACCGTTGGAAAGCTCTCATGGAGTACTACAAGATCATACCAAAAAACAGATCGATTAAATAAGTAAATCTTCCAAAAACAGAGAGCAAAGTTATGAAAAAAATTCGTTTTTAACCCAAAAACGAATCTAGGGTTTGCTATATCTCACTCGTTTGAGATAATCAAGGCATGGGACTTTGTGGGGGGACTCTAGGGACCATATGAGACACAACCATATAAAAAATTCGGACTTATATTGGAGTTTTCATGTAGAACCACTTCAAATTCGATTTTATCAAGTTTATGTTAAAAGCTTCACCAAGCTTTAATGGTAGATTTGTTTTGGGCAAAATACGGGCGAATCAACAACCTATAGGCTCTGATACCAATGTAAATAATGTATACACACATGCATACGGGTCGGGTAAAGGACATACCTTGCGGAATATACCCGATCACGGATCGTCTTGGCGGCGTTGTTACAAGCCCGACGATAATACCCACGAACTGCTGCTCTTTAGTGCTTCCGTGTACGCTCTTGTGCTTCGAACGGGTCGTGAGAATGCCTACTAGAGACACCCCCTTTGTATCCACGCGCTAAATCCCAAGCCCTAGTGTGATTTGGCTAGAGAGAGAAAGTAACTAAAAGAGAGAGAGAAGGAGAGAGGGTGACTGCCCTATTGTGTGCAGAGTTGTGTTTATGTGTGTGTTATACACATATATATATACACACACATATACATGCCCTAGGACTCCAAGTTATAATCCACATAGGATTTCTTGGACCCTAAGCTAAGCCCTTGGACCCGGTCCATAGATTATGTGGGTGACCCATAACCCACAAAAATGCTAACATGCATATTTTATGTGCACATAGCATTACCCATAATTGTTACTGCCGATGGAGTGTCTAAGTGGGTCCTTGTGACCCACGATTATGATCGATAACTTGATCCCATCTTCGTTTGCTTGTCACCTGTTGTTTGTCAGTCAATATGAGTGGTCCTCGTTGGATTTTGTTGTGGGGCCTTAGGGTTAGATTGAGGTGGGATGTGTGTGTGTATATATCCTGCCATAATCCAGATAAGTATATAAAATAAAAAAAATTGAACGAATTTGATGATTATTTGAGATTTTTCATTTTCTTTGTTCGGTGATGTTGAGAAAATTTCCCCACTAAACTAAAATTTCCATTTGTTTCCCTATTTTCAGGGAATCCTTCCCCCACATAAGAACATTTTTAGTACGTTACTGCTATGATAAGATATCCCCAGTGTATTCAATATCTATCTATCTATCTATCTATTATATATATAAATGTTGAAGCAAGACAAGCCTCCACAGCTTGCCACATCAGTATTGTATTCTTGAGCCTAAAATTCTATGTAGCAAACACACACACCCTCTCTCTCTCTCTCTCTCTCACAGCAACCTTTAAATCCTATGTGGCAAAGCCTCATCCATCCTCTCATATTCTTTTATATATATATATATATATATTTTTTCTTTTCTTGCCCTAAAACATTACGATTGTTTTAACAGTAATGCTAGGTATACACCACTTTTCACACCATTTTCTACCGAAAAGCCCATTTAGGCAAATAAGAGTATTTTGTGGGACCCACAAGTTGGAAAACTAATAAATGAAAGAGAAATTCGATGGGACCCACAAAATGTACAAGATACGAATAAATGAGCTTCTCTCTCTTTAACACATTTAATGAATTTCTCTCTTAACATCACGTACAAGATCACTTTCTCTCTTATTCTCTCTCCTTGACAATTTCCCCCCAAATCATATATTGCCCTAAATGGGTTGTTACCAAAGCGATTCACCTAGATTATAGAAGAGAATTCAATCAAAGTACATCTACTTTTGTTTAAGGCTCTTTTTTTGTTGCTGCAAATCTAGTACCTTCTGAAATAACATCATTGTTTGAATTAATAACTACAGGAAACCACACAAAGGGCTATACGCCATGCCATCTAGGAGCACCTCCCAGATGTAGTGGTGATGAACAAGGAATTAAATCCTTCAGTTGGTGCTTTGTTAGTTGTGATATGGTTGTTTTAATGGATGATCAAGTTCTCTAGGTTAGAGGAGAGATGGGGATGAAATGATACCCCATGCCAGTTGTTTTGTTTAACTTTTGTAGCCAAAATGCATCTGATTGGGTTACTGGTTGTTTTAATTGATGCTCAATCTCCTTGAATTTTGAGACTACATATGATTGCTAAATTTGTGATCTCTGTGCATGTAGTCTTTGTATTGTAATTTCCATTGTACTAGATAGTAAAATTTGTATTGCACCAAAACAATGGTTTTAGAGCTAAGCCCCTAGGAGATGCTCTAAGACTCAATTCAAATTGCAATGGTAACCTCACTCTTTTTATCTTCTTCTTTTTTATTTTTATTTTTATTTTTTATTTTACATTAAAATGTTATGGTGAAATATCAAATTTTGGTTTATTTCCATTACATATGTAGCTAGTCATGGAAAAGATTTTTTTTTTAAAAAAAGTGAAGAAAATATGTCAAAGTTTATTTCCATTACATTTTTTCCCCCCAATTGGACAAGGCTTGAGGAAAAGAATTTTCAGTTCACTGGTGGTATGTATGATTTGGGGGGAAATTGTAGAGGAGAGAGATAATACGAGAGAATGTGATATTGTACGTGATGTTAAGAGAGAGAAATTCTAGTGTGTTAAAGAGATATAAACTCATTTATTTGTGTTTTGTACATTTTATGGGTCCCACCAAATTTTTCTTTCATTTATTAGTGTGTTATACAACTTGTGGGTCCCACAAATTGCTCTTATTTGCCTAATTGGGCTTTTCAGTAGAAAATGGCGTGAAAAATGGCGTATGCCTAGCATTGCTGTTGTTTTAATACCCAAAGAGCCCAACTATCCCCCCATTCCCAAGGTGACCTCTCCCATCCATTTCCCCACCTCTCTCTCTCTCTCTCTCACTCTCTTTCCTTCCCTTAGAAAAACCATATCCAGCTCTTTCTACCCATTCTTGTTGGAACAATTTCCAAACGTAGCGGAAAAATGGTTTTAAAACGGATCAAGATTCTTATTCTATTACGTGTGATTGAAAGAGAAGTAGAAATAAAAAAAATTCACCTTTAAAGATTATCTGAATATAAACAAGCTCTTCGAGTGGCTTTCCACTAGCAATCTTCACCTCTGTGCATGCATGGAGGTTAGGGTTTGTGTGGGTAACCCTAATAGGGTAAGATGACTATAGAGATTAGAGAGAGAGATTTCGTTAGGGCTCCCATGACCATCAAGTGGCCGGCCCCTTTCTATACCCTCATATATATATATATATATATAGAGAGAGAGAGAGAGAGAGAGAGAGAGAGAGAGAGAGAGAGAGAGAGAGAGAGAGAGAGAGAGAGAGAGAGAGAGAGAGAGAGTTTGCTACAACTCTATCTCTACCCTAGTCATCTTATCCTCGCGTCCAAACACCTGTCCGTGTCCAAACACATGTTAAGCAAGAGATGGGACTTCTAGGGTCTAATAACCTGGCTAAATTAAAATGGATTTCCATCTAACTTAACTCTTAAGCTAAGGAAATAATTTTAATTAATCATTATCAATTTCACTATATGATAATAATTGGACTCCAGATTTAATAGACAAAATTACCCAAAGATAAAATCTAGACTTGTATAATAAATACAGTGATGTTCTTCTACCATTGTATTCGTAATTATCTCCGGGATTAGTGTATTAACTACACTGTCAACCCAAAATTAATTATTTCTTATTTTTCCTTGAGCTCCAGTTATTTCTCATAAATTACTGAACATGTCAACCACGACTTACTGACAAGACTGCAGTTCTCAGTAATTAACCTTGTAACATTCTCAAGGGAATACTTACTTTGTAAAGGAGGGTAGATTCCTTCTTGACAAGTTGTGTTCACAATACTGTTCACTTAACTACCAAAGATATCCAGGTGTTGATCAGTGAAGACCTCACTGATTGATAAGTCAAAGTAGCCAAGTCAACATCTTGTGCTCAGAGTCATCTCAGGATTAATAACATATGTCATATACAAGTTTGAGAACCTATTAACCTATAACAGTTAATTGTTAATAGGTTTAACTCAATGTCCATCAATGCATTTAATGCACTAACACATTAATTTAGAGTCACTAGTCCAATGAATGAGATTCATCACTCTATCATATAGAAATTAATGTGTTACAGTCTAGACTTGATAAGCTACCCATTCTTATCATTGACTGTGACAATTTGAAACAACTGTCGAATATAATTCATATCTCCCATGTGTTAATCTCATTAACACAAATGAATCTGACAATGTTGTTTATGGATAAACACGCCTAACCATTCAACTCATGAATAAAACATATCTGAATATGTAAAGATGCTCATAAAAATATGAATGAAAGATGTCTGATTACAATTACTAATTGGTTTGAGGGCATAATCTCCATAAACCCCCACTAGCACTCACAACCAATTAGGATTACATCTAATACCTAGATTGTCCAAGTGACGATCAAAAACCTTAGAAGGTAAGGCCTTAGTAAAGGGATCAGCAAGATAATCAGCCGCGCCAATCTTAGTCACTACAATGTCGCCATGTTGTACTATCTCTCTAATAAGATGATATTTCCTTTCCATGTGATTTCCTCCTTTGTGGTTCCTTAGCTCGTTGGATTGAGCAACTGCCCCATTATTATCACAATGAAGAGTAATAGGGGACTGTGCCAATGGTACCACTCCCAGTTCTATTAAGAACTTCTTAAGCCAGGCAACTTCCTTAGCTGCCTCACTAGTTGCAACATATTCAACTTCTATAGTGGAATCTGCAATGCATTTCTGCTTGATGCTTCTCCAGCTTACAGCACCACCCCAAGAGTAAACACATATCCATATGTCGACTTCATCCGTCCTTATCTGATATGAAGTCAGAATCTGTGTAGCCAACTGGAGCTAAGTCTTCTGCACTATAAATGAGAATATACTCTCTAGTTCTTCTCAAGTACTTGAGAATATGCTTCACAGCTGTCTAGTGGACCGGGATTGGACTGATATCTATTGACCATGCCTACAACAAAATAGATATCCGGTCTAGTGCAGAGCATTGCATACATAAGACCACACACTGTAGAAGCATATGGAATCTTAGCCATGCGATCTTTATCCTCTTGAGTCTTGGGACATTGACTCTGAGATAGTGAAAGTTCATGCCTAAATGGTAGAAACCTCTTCTTGGATTTATCCATGGCAAACCTAGTCAGTACTTTATCAATGTAGGAAGCTTGAGATAATCCTATTATCTTGTTCTTCTGATCCCGAATAAGCTTAATCCCTAAGATATAGCTTGCCTCACCAAGATCTTTCATGTCAAAATTACTGGCTAGCCACACTTTCACTGTTGATAATACTCCTATATCATTCCCAATGAGCAAGATCATCAACATATAGAACTAGAAACACTGCCACGCTTCCTTCACTTTTGTTGTACACACAAGGATCATCCATATTCTGTTCAAATCCAAAAGATTTGACAACCTAGTCAAAACAAATGTTCCAACTCCTGGATGCTTGCTTAAGTCCATATATGGACTTATGCAGCTTGCATACCATATCTTCCTGACTATTAGCTATGAACCCCGTGGGCTACATCATGTAGATGTTCTCGTTTAGATGGCCATTCAAGAATGCCGTCTTGGCGTCCATCTGCCATATCTCGTAATCGAGACACGCTACAATGGATAAGAGAATTCAGATGGACTTAAGCATAGCTACTGGAGAGAAGGTTTCCTCATAGTCAATGCCCTCTCTTTGAGTAAACCCTTTTACTACAAGCCTAGCTTTGAAGGTCTCTACCTTCCCATCCGGTCCTCTCTTCCTCTTATAAACTCACTTACAGCCAATGGGTTTGATAATGGCAGGTGGATCCATAAGTTCCCAAACCTGATTGGAGTACATGGACTCCATCTCAGCTTTCATGACTAGTCTCCAGGATTCTGAATCCTGGTTAGCAACTACCTCCTTATAAGTGGTAGGATCAGAATCAGGTTCTTCAGGAACTACTTCATAAGCTTCTCCCAAGAACATGAATCTTTCAAGTGCCCTGATAGTCTTCCCACTACGACAATGCTCTTCTATAGGAATCTATGAGGATGTAGAAGTTTCAGTTTCAGTTTCTTGATTAGTTATGACTATTGGGGATTCTGAGGGCTTTTCTTAAACTTCTTCTAGAATTATCCTTCCTTTGGGTTTGTGGTTCATAATATAACCCTCTTCTGGGAAAACAACGTTTGTGCTTACAAACACTTTCTGTTCCCTAGGATTATAAAAAAACCACCCTTTTGTTCCATTTGGATATCCCACAAAATAACATACTTTCGATCTTGATTCCAACTTTCTAGTAACCCTATACCCGAAAGTGTTGTAAAGAGGGCTTTCGTCCACTCTACAACTCTCGAGGTGTCTTGGGAACAGACTTAGTTGGAACAGGATTCCGTATGTGTTTTGCTGTATCTAAAGCAAAACCTTAAAGAAATAATGGCAATTCAGAATAACTCATCATCGACCTAGTCATGTATAAAAGTGTTTGGTTCCTTCGTTCTGCTACACCATTCTGTTGAGGCGTGCCCGGTGTAGTCTACTGAGACACATTCTGTGTTAGATGGTCAATAAATTCATTAGATAGATATTCATCACCTCGATCTGATCGAATGGCCTTGATACTTTTCCCAAATTGCTTCTCCACTTCAACCCTAAATTCTTTAAACTTTTCAAAAGAATCGGACTTGTTGTAAAGTAGGTAAACGTATCCATATGTAATACCCGTACCAGGAAAAAGGAAGTAATATTTATTTTAGATGCATTAATTAGTATATTTAATTGCATGTGATGATTTGGATAAGTTCCAATTACCTCGATGTGATAAGTGTTCGGAAAAGGACACCGTTGAAAGTTTCATTAGAGGTGAGACAGATATGAAAGTGGGACCTAAGAGAGGTCTAGATAATATAAATTGCATAAAGGTGCATTTATGTGATTAAATGGTAGACATGTAAATGTAAATGTGTACATTATAATACATGCTGATACCATATGATTATTTAATTGATAAAATGTTAAGTGCTTTAATATTTTATTATTGTTCATAATTACTTATGAGAAGAGTTTGGGTACCCTTATGAGGGCGTAATTGGACACATGACATAATTGGTAGGCTAATTAGTGCCTTCATATGATATTTGTGATCACACTTGTGACCCATACATGACATAGATATAGACCTACTTAGATATTGGGATAATAATATAATTAGTTTGGGTGTTACAATAAAGTCTACAAAATAGTTGGGGGTCTAAATACAGATAAGCGTTAATTTATGTGAATTGAGATGCACTATAGCATCTCTCATCTTCATTATCTTCTTAAAAGAAAAGAAAAGAAAAAAAAAGAACCAAACAAAACATGTACGTGTGTAGTGTAGGTGGTGGTGGTGGTGATGTAATGTTTATATATATATACATATATTATATTTATGTTAGTAAATAAAAAAAAGGTAAGGAAAGGAAAGAGAGGAAAAAAATAGTGAGTTCACAGAGAGAGAATCCGCGAGAAAGAAAAGAGAGGAAAGTGAGGGTTTCACCCTCGTGATGCTATAGTTTTGCCGTATATTACCCAAATCGCGATACGAAGCCATATTTAGACTCGTGGGGGTAAGCCTAACCTTATGGTATAATTTGTTTTTAGTTTTATTGATAGATTTTTCGTGACCAAAATGGGTTGGTAATATTTAGTTTACCAAATTGTGTAGGATTAACTACAGGTTCATATTTGGGCTGGATTTAGGGGAAATTCGGGGTTTTTAGGCTTATTTGATTATTCGTAGAGGTGAGTGTCCTAATCCCAAAAATGGATGTTCAATGTTATTTATTTGTTATTAAATGCTTTTAAATGCTTAATTATTGATTAAGTAGAAAAACATGTGATTAGTTTGTATTTAACATGTCTAAAATGTTCAAATTGCCATGTTGACATGTTGAGTTGCTTATGTGCTTATTTGGGTCAAAGCGTCTCAAGTGATAATCACCATTAGTTAGCCCATATGTAAGGGACAGAGAGATGTTGAAATCCTCAGAGAAATGGGGATAGTGGTGATGACCACAACAAATTGACTACGGTCACAAATGAACAAGTGTGATTTCGCTATATGCGACGGAAAAAGTGAGAATGACCCGGAATCAGGGATCCAGAACGATAGTGGTTGATTACTTGACACGCCTGCGAACATTTATTGTTGTGAATGTTTAATTGGTGTTACGAATCATTAAATACTCCAATTACATGATTAGTACCACGTACTCACCGAGTGAAAGCTTATTCGATTTTTGTGGCTAATGACCACGTAGGTTCAAATGAACATCATAGTGAGAAATGATCAAGACTACGGGGCTAGGTTTTCTAGGATGGGTTTTGTATTATTTATTTTATTTTATTTTATTTTTAAATTACTAGTTGGAGATGTTTGGGAGTTGTGGTATAATGTTTACATTTTTTTGTATAATAATGTATTAGAAGTTATGATCTTAACTTTTATTATATTAGAATAAATCTATATATTTTAGTTGGGTTTTTGATGTATTTTAGAATATTTAAATAACTTATTCATGTTTTGAAAACATGGTGAATGTTGATATAATAGGGGAAACTCTGCTCAAGTACCATTCAACGGTTTAAAAATTTTATTTTATTTCTTTTGGTTATTTTATTTGATAAAATGTTATTTTTACCCCTGACATTTCAGTCAAAATGTAATTTTTGAAACGTTAAAAATAATTGTTGGACCTTATTGGCTTTGTTACACGCGTCCTAGCCCGCGGGGGCGAGTTGGGGTGTGACACCATATCTAGAGAAGTCATCGTTAAATGTAATAAAGTATTCATATCCACCTCTAGCTCTAATATTTATTGGACCACATACATCTGTATGTAATAAATACAATAAGTCTTTGGTCCGATTGCCTTTTGAAGAAAAGGGTCTCTTTGTCATTTTACCCTCCAAACAAGATTCACATAGGGATATAGGTTCTATAACCAAGGAAGCTAAAATACCTTCCTTCACCAGCCTGTTAATTATGTTCAGATTAATATGACCTAGCCTCATGTGCCAAAGTTTCATTGGATTATGTGAAGGTTCCTTTCTTTTAGTAGGCGTGTTTGCCACTAAGTTATTCAATTCCATATCAGATACTTCATAAGATACACGTGTCACTAAAAATAAACCATTTGATAAATTACCAGAACATATAAAAGAACTATTCTTTTTAACTACAACTCCAGAACCAAAACTAAATGAATAACCTTTATTCAATAGTAATGAAACTAAAAAAAGATTGTGCCTTAGTTGGCACATACAAAACGTCTGAAAATACCAAAGTTTTAGTATTTGTTTTATTATTAGGAAATACTAAAATTGCGACTCCAACTGCAATAGCTGAAACTGTTGCACTTGATCCCAAGGTAAGCTTGATTTGCCTATCACTACACTGGCTGGTCTGCCTGAACCCCTACAACGAATTACAGATGTGATTAGTGGCTCTCGAATCAATGCACCAAGTAGTTGAAGTATCCGTTAAATAACTTACTTTAATTACAAGTGATTTGACCATACCTTGGGCCTTCTTCGTAGCCAAGTATGCAGGACAATTTCTCTTCCAATGCCCTAGTTCCCCGTAATTGAAACATTTTCCTTTGGGTTGCTTGGCACCTACCGTCCCTTTTCCTTTCCCATTTCCCTTCTTGATCCCTTTAGTGGGACCAGATGTAACCTTTTGAGCCTTGTTCCCTTGCTTCTTCTTCTTCCAGCTTTTGCCCTTAGGCTTAGGCTTAGAAGTAGAAGCCTTCTCAATATTGAGAACTGAAGACTCTCCCTTGACAATCACCTTAGTTGCTGTTAAAGAGTTCATCAATTCACTCAATGAATAATGAACCTTGTTTAATGATAGTTCAATTTGAACTGAGTGAAAGACGATGGCAACGAATTTAGGACAATGCCAACCTGAGTCTTAAGGTCGATTTTGACACCCAGAACTTTCAGTACATTAAAATAACCAATCATTTTTACCATGTGTTCTTGTACTGGTGTTCCTTCCGACATCTTAGTGTTTAAGATTGTCTGCATGGTACTTTGCTTAGCAGTGCGCCCTTGGGAGCCAAACATCTCATTAAGGTTGAATATCATATCTTCAGCTATGGCAGCCGACTGTTGCTGGTGCTGCAACATATTTGACATAGATGCCAAATATAGTAGCGGGCCATCTCATCAGCCTTTTACCAACGAGCATAAACGTCATCACTCCCAGCGGGAGCATCGGGAGCTGGAGGGCCAGGGCCAGGGCCAGGTGTGGTGAGAACATATTTGTACCCCTCAGCAGTCAAAACTATGTCTAAGTTCCTTTTCCAATCCATATAATTAGTTTGTAGTTAAATTGTTTTGGTTGAGAATAGTGGCAAGTGGGTTGAATCCAGACATTGTGATAACTGAAATTAAATAACAGACACGTATAAATAAATAAACATCATGATATAATATATCGTATTGAAATCCTCATAAACAATACAAAATATAATGTCATTAGAATATCAATTTACAAAATAATGCTTCCGAGGGGAAGTCATCACTTTATAAACTGATTGGGAAGCCCATCACAATCAACCGCTATGTAACACTTACAAATTGATTTGTGACTCCTGACACTTTAGTCTCCAATGACTTCATTAAAACTCTGAGGGGAGCCTCTTAATGAAACATTAGTATAGTGTTTTATCATCAACGACATCCGTTTCAAGTAGTGCCGCCGAGGGGAGATCACTCTCTAATACGTCTCATTGATTCTATCCTCTAGGAAGTTCATGTCTAGTAACCGACGAATGGAACACCGTTCGAAGGGAGTGGTCACAGATGAATCTATGACTCGCGGGGTATCGTATTCATTTTACAATGACTATTGATGGAAGACTGTGAGGTTACATGAATTGTAATCCTCTCTCCCACTAGACTATTTATAATAGAGGATTTTTATGCGATCTACACTTACACATTTAAATTTTAAATATCTCATATTTAATAATAGGTTAACGCTTAAATTCCTTTTAAAATAAATAATTTATTTAAAGAAAAGATTTTAAGTGAAGTATGTGTCCATATTTGATGTCCAACATATTTATATCAAGCATATAAAATTATGATCATTAAATAAAGAGCATGCATAAATAAAAATAAGTGCAATTAAAAGTCCTTCTTTTTCATGACTGTCTTTATGAACTCTTCATGACTCGTCTTCATGAACTCCTTCATGATTGCTCCATCTTTCTTGATTGTAAAGTAGTCCCTATACTAATTTACATTCATTCCCTATACCTCTTGCGAGGTGTACAATGATCTAAGGAAAAATAAATTGTAAAATGGCTTAGGAAAACCATTATAGCTCTCCTATGCACAGGAATGAAGCTGCAATGTCCTTTACAATTGCCATAAAACTATAATTAAAATTAAATAAATATTAATTGCATCATGAGAGATTAGGATTTTATGAATTGCAAGAAAGAGGTTAGCACATATATTCACAATATACATATATTGCAGCCACACAATTTGAATCACATTCTTAATTAAAGACTAACACATTAATTTATGGATTTTCAAAAATAATCCAAATCTAATTTGGACTAATAAACATGATTAGTTCAACATGATAATGTACTTGCTTCTAAAGCAATAAAATCAAAGCTAATCCCCTTTCCCTTCCATATAAAAACTTCCTTAAAAAAATAAGGCAAGAATTTAAATTTAATCAAACTTACTTTGAATAAAAATTATCCCTTTTGTAAATTCAAAGAATATTTAAGTACATATAATTTTATTTAGGGTCTAAGTTAAAATAGCCTTAAATAAAATATATATGTGTATACACACACATGTGTATATACTAGTTTTTTTTTTATTAAAAAAAATCAAAACTTCTGATCTCATATATTTAAAAAACTGCAGGTCATGTTGGTTTTATGGGACCGGTCATGACCGCGACCGGTCATACCCATGTTTCGAGACCGATCTTGCCTGTGTTTCATGACCGGTCATGGTCATGCTTGACAGAATACTGCATGCAACAGCCCGTGGGATGTTATCTTCCTTAAGATTAAAAACCCTAAAATCCCTATGCCTACAACTCTTGTAAGCTATGGATCACCATAACCGAAGCCCTTATGAGTTGTGTTCCCTATGCTTACAACTTTTGTAAACCAAGAATCACCATAGCAAAAACCCTAAAGGGTTGGTCTTGTGAATCATTGAACACAAAACAGTGGGTATATAATAAAAATATTTTAAGATTGAAAAAAACATTGTTGGAAAGAAAAAGAATTATAATATAGGGATTAAAATATCATGCATCTAAACATTAATCATGTGATCATCATGTATCAAAACATACATGCGGTGCGGATGATGGAGGCCGAAACCCTAAAGCTATGATTGGGAGTTTAGAAAAGAAAAGAAAAGAAGAGAAAGTCATAAGGAGAGAAAAGAAGAGTAGAGAAATGATGGTGTTTTCTTTCATATTGATTGAGAGTTGAGGAGAGAATTGAAAGTAACTTTCTTTCGCCTTGTTTGCAAGTTGAGAAGAAAAGAAAAGAAAAGAAAATAAAGCTACCATTCTACCCATCAATAACTTGGACTAAAAATCCTCTATTCTTTTCCTTTTCTCTTTAACACAAAATAGCATTCAAATCTACCGGATATTTTATCTCATAAAAAATTACAAAATATGGATTACCATATCAACATAATAAATCATACAAAATAATTTCAAACAATTCATAATGTGTGTCACCAAATTTAGGTCCAATAAAACATAAATAGCATTCATGCAATAAGGTTAAAAAAAATTAACAATAAGTTTTCACCATGGTACGACCCCAAAAAACTACAAACAGTAACAATGATGCAAAAAAAAAAAAAAAAACCCTACAAACAGCAATGATGTGGCATAAGAATTAACACCTACTATGGCATATATACTACGCACACACACACACACACACACACATGTCATACACTCACCCCATACACTCACGCCACACACATGTCATACACTGCACACTTAGCCATACATATCTAGGAAGGTGACTTGGCAATTGGAAGAAGGTCTAGTCGCTAGTTTTTATGTGCAGTCGTGTTGTTTTAATTTTTCTATTGTACGAATGTGTAATATACAAACCCTAGGACTTAGATGGAATTGCAATTAGGTAAGACTAAACTAGAAGGGTATAGTGGGTATTAAGAACTATTAATTAATCCCCACTTTCTTTTCTCTCATTTTCTTCCCAATTTGGAGAGAAAGAAATTAAAAGAAAGTGGGAGTTAATTTTCTCTCCTTTTCTCTCATTTTCTCTCCTCATTAAAACTCGCAATCGAGAGAAGGTACTTTCTCTCCCTTTCTCTTATTTTTTCTCATTTTTTAAACTCTCAATCATAGCGTAAGGGTTAAAAAAAATGGCCGAAGCAATTAGGGTTCTAAAACCCCATTAGGCTGAACCTTCTACACCCACTATCATGTTGATTAATCACCATGGAAATCCATAGAACAATCACACATAAGGAATAACCTGGCTCTGATACCAATTGTTGGAAACGACTTCCAAACGTAGCAGAAAATGGTTTTTAAACTATTTTAAAACAGATCAAGATTCTCATTCGATTACGTATGATTGAAAGAGAAGTAGAAAGAAAAAACTTCACCTTTAAAGATTATCTGAATCTAAAACGAAAACTCTTTGAGATTTCTTCCACTAGCAATCTTCACCTCTATGGATTCTTGGTGTATACAAGGAGGCTAGGGTTTGTGTGGGCAACCCTAATAGGGTAAGATGGCTATATATATATATATATATATATAGAGAGAGAGAGAGAGAGAGAGAGAGAGAGAGAGAGAGAGAGAGAGAGAGAGAGAGAGAGAGAGAGAGAGAGAGATAGATAGAGATTCGGCTAGGGCTCCCATGACCGTCAAGTGGCTGGCCCCTCTCTATACCCTTATATATATATATAGTTTGCTACAATTGTATCTCTACCCTAGTCATCTTATCCCCGCGTCCAAACACCTGTTAAGCTAGAGATGGGACTTCTAGGGTCTAATAACCCGGCTAAATTAAAACTGATTTCCATCTAACTTAACTCTTAAGCTAAGGAAATAATTTTAATCATTATCAATTCCACTATACGATAATAATTGGACTCCAGATTTAATAGACAAAATTACCTAAAGATAAAACCTAGACTTATATAATAAATACAGTGATGTTCTTCTAATTATCTCCGGGGTTAGTGTATTAACTACACTGTCAACCCGAAATTAATTACTTCAACCACCACTTGCTGACAAGACTGCAGTTCTTAGTAATTAACCCAGTAATGCTTACTTTGTAAAGGAGGGTAGATTCCTTCTTGACAAGTAGTGTTCACAATACTGTTCACTTAACTACCAAAGATATCCAGGTGTTGATCAGTGAAGACCTCACTGATTGATAAGTCAAAGTAGCCAAGTCAACATCTTGTGTTCACAGTTATCTCAGGATTAAGAACATATGTCATATACAAGTTTGAGAACCTATTACCTATGATAGTTAATTGTTAATAAGTTTAACTCAATGTCCGTCAATGTATTTAATGCACTAACACATTAATTTAGAGTCACTACTCCAATGAATGAGATTCATCACTCTATCATATAGAAATTAATGTGTTACAGTCTAGACCTGATAAGCTACCCATTCTTATCATTAACTGTGACAATTTGAAACAACTGTAAAATATAATTCATATCTGCAATGTGTTAATCTCATTAACACAAATGAATACGACAATGTTGTTTATGGATAAACACGCCAAACCATTCAACTAATGAATAAAACATATATGAATATGTAAAGATGCTCATAAAAATACTAATGAAAGACGTCTGATTACAATTACTAACTGGTTTGAGGACATAATTCTAACAATTTCATCTACCATCACTTTCACCAGTCAGCGTGACTGTCATCACAGGCTATCTCGTTGCCAAAATGTCAACTGTAACAATTTCCTCTCCCTCGATCTCTATATATAAGATTTCACTTGTATATATAGATATGCACAAACACACATAAACACATACATATATATATATATATATATATCTCTCTCTCTCTACTTTTCCCTCTCTTCCTTCCTCAGTTTTTTTTTTTGGTTTTGTTTTGTAGAAGACCAGGAGGAGAATATGGATCGGTATGTAAAAATTATGAAATACACACTAGATATTCTTTTGTAAATTTTGTGTTTTATGAATTGATTTGGAATTATATGTAAGTGAATTTGGGTTTTGACTTTGCAGTTACGTTTCCTCTTCATAGACCTACAATTGGAGCTCTTCCCGGGTACATTTTTTTTTTCTCCTCTTTAATTTCTCTTTCCTTTTTCCTTCTCTATTTTGCTTATGAAAATAAATTTTCTTCATGATGTGTCTCACATATTGTGGATACGCGGCCTTCAGGAGCCGTTCTTTCCTGGGATTTCGAAATTGATTTTCCTTGTCTTTAAAATGTTTAAAGAAAAGAAGAAAAAAGAAAGTCTGTGAAAACAGATACAGAGTCGCCACTTGGTCTTTAGGGAAGCAAGAAACCCAATTTGACTCACCCAAATGGATAAAGGGCACCGGCCCATCATAACCAAAGAACTTGGCTCGAGGTTTTGGTACGAGAGAGGAAGGAGTCTTTGTCACGACTAAAACACCCTCAACTCACCCCGTCTCTCGACGGGCCTCAATCACTATCCAAATAATCATCTTATACTATGTTTGGTTCGACAGTTAATATTTATGATAGGTATATTACTTCACACAAGAATCTTGAAATGGAAGATCAAAAGATAAGATCTCATTCATAAGATCTAAGCCAAATATCACACAATGCAAAAGTGAAAGATCACACAAACAAATCTAGGAAAAATAGTCTAATTGTATATTAAGTAATCAAGTTTTCCTAATCTAAAGGGGACATGAATTGTTCTTGAAACAATTAATCAAAGAAATCAAAAATATGCTTAGCAAGCTAGTATGATGCATGTTAATCTTTGAGAAAAGAAGACCTCTCAATCCCCGGGACGGATGAGAAAGGAAGATATGATCCAAGGGGAGCATGAACGGGACGGATGAGAAAGAAAGATATGATCCAAGGGGAGCATGAACGTGTGATCAAGTTTATTCCTTATAATCTTCTTAGATTAGGAGTCACAAAAACTCCAAATCTTGCATGGATGCAATATATGATCCTAGAATGTGCAAAGTAGTAGTGCGTTTGTGTTCATGGATTTTCTAAAGTGACTTAGAAATCTAAAGTATGCATGAATGCATAAAGAATGTCATTGTAGGATATGTACAAATGTTGTATGAACTACTTCCTAAGAGAACTAATTTAGAATGCATGTGAACATCCAATCAAAGAAAGAAAGTAAAACAAGCTTGTTGTGAATAGTGGACAGAATAGTGAGTTAATTTTGTAAAAATGGAAAAGTAAGATTAAAAATATTTTTAATTCATGATTTTTGTAAAGAGATCATCCTTATTGTGTCTAGAACATACATCAAATAGCCAAATCACTATTAAAGTTACAAGTTGAGAGCAATCATATAAACAATAGAGGTTACTCAGAAACAGAGTTCGAACTATCGACTGAAATGTAGAAACATCTTAGAAAATGAAAACAAAACATTTAGAAGCCCATATTAGACAAGAAGTTCCCTAAGACACTGAGGTTCAAGGAAAAAATGAGTTAGGGCCACTCTCTTTGGAAAAGTTTTTTGGAAAACAAGTTACAATTCAGCTAAGCTGCTGTGACAGTAAAAACAGAATGTCTAGAAGCAATGTTTGGGTCGAAATGGACCCCTTCCAAGTGTTTATAGACCAAACCAAAAATCATGGATGTTCTTTAATGATTTAAGAAGACTTTCCAAGTGGCCTTGCAATCATCCATTGAGTATTGAACTCAGAATGACATTTTAAAGTTGAAGAACTAACTGTTTTAAAGATTTTGAGAAAACAAAAGTTTTGTTTCTTCAAATCAAAATGAGGGGGGTTTTAGAGAGGATTTGAAATGGATGTTTTGAAATAATATTTTTAGCTCTTGGATGAAGATTCTTACCACTTGGAACATCTATTCCATACTCATTTCAAGAACTTCCCAAGTATTTGCAAAACATTGTTTTATTTGGAAAACAAACTCAAGAATCCATGGAAGTATGATACATGAGAGGATAGATGATACATGGTATGTATGAAAACATAGAATGTTAAAAAAAAAACCATAGAAAAATGAAGTTCTTTGTATGTATGAGAAAAAAAGATGGATGGAAGTGCCATATCAAGACATAAGAGTCAAATTAAAGAATATGTGAATAGTGTCCAGAACAATGAACTGATTTTGTCAAATCCACCAAAAATACTTCAAAAGCTCTAGTAAAAGTGAGAAAAATCATGAATGACCCTTAATGTGTCTATTAAACTGTGGACAAAGCCAAACTACAGTAGATATTATAGAATGAGAGAAATAAATCAAAGAATGCACATGACTCGGGACTGCACTGTTGACTGATTTTGTATGATTTTTCATAAATCAAGGAAGAGTTGCTGATGTCCCATTATATACCAAAAGTTCCCTAAGACACACAAGTTTTATAAAAAAAATAGAAAAGATGTATGTACAGTGACGCAAATGTCCAGAATAAATGCAAGAAGTCAGGTAACATTCTATGAGAACAGAGACAGATTATGAATGTGAACTTCTAAAATAGAGAAAACACATTTTCACATTTCCTAAATTAATGATGTAAAATGGGAGTAAACTACAATGTGTTAGGAAGATTTTCCAAGTGTTCTTGCCTTAATATCTCAAATATTTAATTCTAGAAAAATCTTTGAACTCAGATCATTCAATGTTAAGAAAATCCATTTAGTTTTTGGAAAAGAGTTTGGGACTTTGATTGGGGGCTTGAGATAGATGCTCAAATCATGAATTTAAACACTTGAGTAGATGAAGTAACCATCTAGAACAACCTCTTAACACTTGAAGTCTCAAGAACTTAAAAGAAGAAGAAATCAAAATACAAATGAGGTTGAGGGAGAGATGATGCAAATGACAAAGAAATCAAAATACAAATGAAATGAGGGATAGATAATGCAAATGAAAATGAACCAAAATAGAAATGGCGGTTGAGAAGAGATTATGCTAGAATGAAAAGAAATCAAAATAGAAATGGGGTTGAGAAGGGGAAATGCAAGTATGATAAAGAAAAATAAAAATAAAAATAAAAATAAAAATAAAAATAAAAATGGGATAAGGAAAGAAGAACAAATATATTATCAATGATATATCATCAATGGTGGAACCACAAGCATTCAACCTCTCATATATGTGTATATATGTGTATTCATCACTCTTTAGCTCATTGAAAACTCAAAGAATGTAAATAAAATGGATTGAAAGCTTGAAAACACAAGTTTAGTTTTGAGAAAACCAATTGAAACTCACATTTGGATTGGATTTTGAAGAAGAAAATCACTATTCCTCTCTCTATTTCTCCGTAACTCTCTATATCTCTCTCTAATGGCTTCCAAGTTCTCCCCTAAATGAAAGCAAATGGGTCTCATTTATAGGCCAATTTGGCGAGATAATTTGAGTTTTGAAAAGCCTCTAATTGGTACAAAATCCCAAAATAATCAAAACTATGTCATTTTATTTGTTGGAAATTTGATTTAGAACCCAAAAATTAAATAAAAAATTATAAAAAAATAAAAATAAAAAATGACCCAGAGTGCCACTGCGGCACTCGGCCACTGCCACTGCGGGGGTTGACCAAAATTTGTATTTTGGCCACCCGGAACTCCCAAAATTTGCGAAATGACCCTATTTAGTCCGAAATTCACAGAAAATTCATACGAACTCCAAATCGAGCTTGTGATATACTGTTGGAAAGGTATTGAAGCATACTTTCCATAAAAAATAGTTTGGAGTTGGGTCAGTTTGGAAGGTATTCGCGATAAAAGTTGATTTGATCGCCTTTTTCACTTTTGGAAATTCTTAATAAATTCAATTTAAGTCCAGAAATCATGTGCGGTATACCATTGGAAAGATATTTACCTCTAGTATTTGATAAAAATATTTTAATGCCACAAAGATGACTTTGACTTTTGGTTAAACTTGTGGTCAAACCTTGATTAAAACGGTTAAACAGGAACTTCTGGATCTTTCGGGAGCCTCTGGGAGCTGATGTTTTCAAATTTCTCTTTTTAAAATATTTTTCTATTTATTTTGAATGACATCGAATGATTTCTGAGTTTCTGGGCCAATTTGGAGAATTCTAGGCTTTCAGGGGCATTTTGGTCATTTCTGCCAATTCTTTGTTTTATTGAGAGTTAGAGGCAATCTCTGAAAATTTGATTTTTCTAATTGTCGTGGGTTGACATGCTTGTGGCCTCCTAAATCTATTAGCCGACAAAATGGGGGTGTCTACACATATCAAATATGCATCTCACAAAAACTACATAGATAATATCTCCTAAGAAGAGCTTCAAATGATCGGATTGGGAAAAGACTGAGCAATACGAAATGGCTAAATACTTTGGTAAGAGATAGAATTGTTGGATTCATATACTATTGAGTGTTTTTTTTTTACCAACCTAAATGGAAAATAACACAATTGCCATGGTAAAATGGTCTTTAGTGTGTGAAGTATGAGTAGTGTTTGTTGTGAAGTACAAGTAATGGGTAGGCTTGGGAACAAAGCAAAGCAAGGGCTTTGATCACTATATGTGTTGCTTATTAGGTGAGACCTGTTATAAATTTAACATACTTAAATGGCCTGTATAGATTTGAGGCTTTCTTGATCCTAAGATAGAACAAGAAATGGTCTGTCTATGTACTTATTTGTGAGGTAGATTTCTGGGGTCGTGAATCGTTATGGTTTAAACATATTGGATCTCTCTTCTTTAGGACTCTATTTTTTAGTTTCAAAATGTAATTTCCCTGATTGAGAAAATTTTAGGTTCCTCGCTGTAAGTTGAAGTTTTCTTTGATCACTGAAGATATGTATTTGATTGTTGATATGTATTTGATTGTTGGTATTAAATTAAAAGAGATTCTGTGATGCCCCGCAAAAATAAAGTGTATTTCCATTGAAAAATAAAATGAATTACACTTTGATTCTTTAAAATAAAAATACAATATTTCATTAAAACTCCTAACAGGTCGATATTCTCCACGGATCTCCTATATCATCCTTAGCCTTATCTCCCTTCCAGACTTCGGTTACCGACACTACCTGCATCTAAAAACCACACCAGGAAGTATACAATATGACATGAATATCAAAGGCTCAAAAGGATAATGACAATCAAATAAATAGATCGACATCAAATCAATTGACCAGTCTCACAACCCAACTGCTACACTAGCCAACCGTTCATACCAAGAGCATCATATCAGGTTCCTCTTGGTCACACAACAAAGGCCACCAACCTTACCTCACCCGTCTCCAGTACGTCGGTTCCTAGGGCCTGTTGGCCTGTTGGATTGTTGGTAGGTGCCCCTTGCTCATGAACCATTCAGTTCCATAGCACTTACTCAACCGCTTATACAATCGCTCTCACCAAAGAAGTCACACAGCAAAGAGCCACCTCACCTCACCTCACCCATCTCCAGTACGTCGGTCCTTGTGGCATGTTGGCCTGTTGGTGGGTGCTCATTACTTATGGACCCTTTAGACCAATAACAACACGCATTCACGGATTCCAAATGAAAGCACAACAAAACAGCAAAAGAGTACAAATAGAGATAACAATAAATACTCCGGAGAATTTGAAAGCATATGGTACACAACCCGGTACCTAGAAATGATGTTGAGCTACTCTCAAATACTTCTCTTCTTCTTTCTTTTCTCTCTCGGCCTAACTCTCTATTTCTCTATTTTCTTCTTTTTCAACAACTAATGGGAGGGGTTTTTATAGGAAAAGGGGGAAGGCCACCAATATGTATATATATTATACACAAGACACCTCAAGCACACAAGACACCTCACAAGCACTCAAGCACACAAGACACTTCACAAGACACTTCACAAAACACCTCACAAGCACTCAAGCACACAAGGCATCTCACAAGACACTTCACAAGCACACAAGACACCTCACATGGACACCTACACAAAGACACCTCACAAGCACTCAAGCACACAAGACACCTCACATGGACACCTACACAAACACTTAACCACACAACACACCTCACATGACACCTACACAAACACTCAAGCACACAACACACATCATATGACACCTACACAAATGCATATGGGTTGGGTAGTATAGTTTAGAGAACCTAGTTAGGAAAATATTATCTTTCATTATAATTATTATTTTTGTAATTATATTATTAAATAATATAATTAAAAAGTCGTATAAATACAGCAAAGGTCGTATAAATACAAAACGAATATTTTCTCAAAATGACTAAAATCGAGATGTCTTCTAAATAGATATAGAAAACTCTTAACTTCCAATACGAAGCAAATCATTTAACCTTACGCAACTTTTTCCAAAAATTATATTTTCAGTTCATGACTTATAAAATTAGAAAAATGACCAAAATACCCCAGTGAGCAATTTTCGCTAAAATCGCACACGAAGTCTAAATCGTCAATTTAAACATGAAAATACAGGTTACTACAGATCCTTTGGCATATTATTCCCAACAACTACATGGTTAACTTAATGGAGTTTATTTGTTAATTGGAGAGTTGTTGACATTTTTTTTTAAAAAAATTGTGTTTATATAGGTGAAGTCTACATAAAGAGTAACCTAAGTTCAAGTTTCATCTCATCATTTATATGAAAGAAGTCAAAAATAGACATCCTCTGCAACCAAAGTTGAATAGAGAATTTTTTTTAATTATGAGTGTTGAATGTTTAAGGACTATACACACACACACACACACACACACACACACACACACACACACATATATACATATGCACTGACCTACATGCATATGGGATTTTGAAATTTGACTTTGAGTTTCTTCTTCTGATTTTTCTCATGAATTATATGTATTGCATGGATTTGATTCCATAAGTGATTCAGTCTCTAGGAAAAATCTTCAATACATTGTTGTATGATACAAGAATATAATTTTCGTTATTCAGAGATCTTATATTGTTACTATTACTTTTTTTTTTTTTTTTGGTAATAGAGTAGATTTTCAACGTCTATAGGATAATGGAATATGCAAAAAAAGATTTAGCATTGCGATTCATGTGGTTAACTGTTGAACTGAAAGATAAGCTCTTTACGAAACTTCAATTTTGTTCCATTCATGTACCTTTTGCTTGATAGAAAGTTGTTGAAGCATTTTAACTAAGCTATTTTTTGTTAGTGTTGATGGAATTGTTCTACTTGAGGAGAGATATAGGATTGAGTGTCGGCCGCCTTATTATGAGTAATGCTATGCTTCCCAGATTTGAATCCCAAATTGGTTCCCAAATGCTTTTTCGGTTGTACCATGTGGTACCATTGACCACTATCAAAGCATGTGCTACAATAAATAAAGCATTTGGCAACGTACTTGTATTCAAAGTTTGAAAAGCATAGCATTATTCCTTTACTATTAAAACGTTTCCTCATGTTCTCTTAGTTCACGCAGAGTACAATTTCACAATCAGTTAATCTAAAATATATATTTTAGGTGTGTTAGGTTGCTTAACTATTGCATAATTATAGCATAAGAAAAGGGTTAAGGTGCTATATATTATGATAGTTCAATGTGTTTTAAGTCAACAGTTGGTTCCCTTCTACATATCTTCTATACTTTCTTCATTTGTCCAGTTTCAATGTACTATTACTACTATTAAAGTTTGTTTTACATTGTCACGCCCCGGTATTGCAATAATAATGGGAAGGAATCTTCCTTATTGGACCCGTAGGATCATAACAGGTTGAAGATCGCATGATTGTCCAAACAATAGATAAATAAAACAACTTAGTAATAATAGCAGCGGAAATATCCAAATAACATATAAATAAGACAACTTAGTAATAGTATCATGAATTTATGTAATGCATGAACACACATGGAATGTCAACCATTCTCAAAATGACAATGTGCATATAGGAAATATCGTTAATATATATTCAGGAATTACATATTAGATAATTAAAGTTGCGAGTGTTACATACATGTTGGTCAATAAAATCGAGAGCGTAGAACCAATCAAGTTTGAGATCAAGGGATGGCCCAGTAGTTAAGGGTTCCATTCATTGTTGGTTATTTATATCATTATCTCATTGTTGCAGTTCGACATAACTTGATCTGGTGGTGGCCGGCTACACATGAGAAATGAATTTCGTCAGATTGGGATACCTAGAAGAGGATCCTTCCGCTGTTCATTATGATATTCTTGAAGTAGAGGTAATTTTTTACAATGTAACTTACAGGGTTGTACTTTAAAATTAAACTCCTAGCATATCACTCGTGCTGCCAATGTAGATTTTGGGTATCAATATGAACCATTGAATATTTGTAGCAAATATGGGCCATTGAATATTTGTAGTTTCTAGCTAGTCGCAAATTTCTACAATTGACTCAAAAGTTTTTTCTGTGATTGAAGTGCCGCCGAAGCTAATTTGCCAATATTTTCATTCTGTTAATTGTTTGATAAACTTGGCAGTTGTTCATAATGTTTCCAAACAAACTAGAATGCGTACTGTTATTTTTAGGCAAAAGTAGGCATTTCATAAGGTCCTTAAAAGTGCTATTAGAATATCAAACAAAAATATGTAATTATGCATTGCATGTATTGGTATAAATTCATGATTTGATATAGCTGATAAAAATTTGATAACAGCTCGTGCATAGCACGGGGTTGTCGACTAGTTTACTCCTATTAAACAACACATCTTTACTTCTAATTTGGCATTTGATGACCTTTGTAACGGTTAAATGCAGGTGAAGAAAGGTAGTAAAAAATCACTTATGGTGTGAGTATTCACACATAAAATTACAACTCTAAATAAGTAAAGGGCTAATTACATTTTACTCATGTGGTTACGCTCATTCTTATTTTACCATGTGGAATAAAGTTGACATTTAATTTCTTTGTGATTTTGTGCTAAGTCAAAATCCTATATGGTGTTATTTTATACAATTAAACTAGAATCAATTCCCGTGGGATGCACGAGAAAATATTTCTAAATTTTATATACGTATTTAATTGATAAACAAATTTATGTACCTAAATTTGTTAGTGGTATTATTAATTTATATATAATGTAGTTACATTATTTTAATTAATATCTTGTATGTGTGTATATTTGGAGATATATATGTATATATATATATATATATATATTAAAATAGATTGATGAGATTAGATATGGTTTAAAAGTTTATTATAGCTAATCTGGAACTTCTACAATATGTGTAGACACCCCATCGGGGCGAACGCGACAGCTGTTTGTGTATGTGTGTGTGTGTGTGTGTGTGTGTGAGAGAGAGAGAGAGAGAGAGAGAGAGAGAGAGAGAGAGAGAGAGAGAGAGAGAGAGAGAGAGAGATTATACATACATATTTGTATTAGGAAAAAAAAAAGAAATATATAGAAAGTGGAAAAAATCACAGAGCCACAACGTAGCAGGTTTGATTCCACTTTATAATATGTATATATATAAAAAAGATAGTCTGATAGATATACTCATAATTTCTTTTTACTTTATATATATTAATCTTTTTCATAAAAAAAATTGTGTACTAATCCTTTAAATGCAATTTTATATGGTGGGTGACAGTGGTTGATTTTGTGAAATGGCATTGGTAGTGGTGGTAATGATGGTTTGAAGAAGAAAGAAAGGAAGACAAATGAGAGAAAAGAGAGCATTTTTGCTCACTCTATTGCTCACCTAGGCCTCCACTGGTGACATGTATCCCCTTTTATTTCCATTTCGCCCTTGTACTATCAACATAATCAAGGCCGGCCTTATAGTGTGGAAATGAGGCCCACGCCTAAAGCCCCCTACTATTTGCAATATTTGAGGGCCCCCAATTCTCTTGGTCTGTACTACTAGTAGTCATATTTATAAAAGCCCAAAGGAGGCCCAAACATGCCCTAACTTTGACCCCTAAATAAAGCTCTCTGTAAAATTGATGATCTCACCATAGTCGACGATTTCACCCCAAAAGCAACAACCCTTCTCTGGATTCTTGATGATGTTTCCTGGATTTCATGTTTGATTTATCTCACTAAGAACTCAAACCTGGTAAGTGCAAAATCCCCAGTTTGGGGTTTATGTCTCTCTGACTGTCTTAACTCTTTTATTCTCGCACTATAATTAAATATCACATGCATGTATGACAAGTGCTTAAGTTGTGTTGTTTTAATTTCGAATCTGTAAAGAGCAAATCTTTCTAAACACCACATGTATGCCTTCGCTTGTAATTGGTCGTCGTCCAGGTGAGTGTTTCAACATGTTTTTTCTCCTTGATTGTTAATTTTATCATGTTTTTGTTTAGTTTTCTTCTTGAGATGTTTGTGGTGTTCTCTACATTTGGATTTTAAAAAAAAAAAAAGGGTTTTCCCAAATAGACCCAAAAAAATGACCAAATAGACCCAAATGACTTTTAGAAAGTACAATTCCGGATTTGATAATTGATTCGTGCGACTATATAGGAGCCTTATTTTGTAAGTTTGCCTAAGGCCCCCAAAACCTCAGGGGCGGCCCTGAACATAATTACTAGAATTAGACACATGTCACTTAGTAGAACCCCAGGTGAGCAACGTGTGAGCAAAATATGGTGAGCAAAAATGCATTTGAGAGAAAAATAGCTGATAAGGGCAAAACTAACATTTAAAACTCAAAAATGGTCTAATGTTTTTTTTCCCCCTCCCTTTCAGACTGAATTTGAAAATTTTCATTAATTTAAACAAAAAATTTAATGGTCTTTGTTTAATTGCAACCACAAATGAACTAAGTGTCGGCTTTCAAATCATAGAAGGTAGGTAATGTCACAATGTGTCATAACGATTTCCCTAAAAGGAAGCATCAAAATGTAGGACAATTTTTTTTAAAATCCTTGTACTTTTAATTGTATGACAGCCAATTTTTAAGTGCCAAATTGCCAATCTATAGTAATATACAGTGTAATTTATTGTTTCTTAGTATAAGTGAACAGTAACCTTTTTATAATACTTAGACAAATTTTCTGGAAAATTCTATGATTTTCTTTAGTAGTTTTAATTGTATCATACATTTTAATAATGTAGGTTTCAAAATATTACAACTTGGTCTTACTATGTAGTAATTTTGAAAATCACTTTAGCTTGATTGTTAACTTTGAAAACTTAATTGGATTTTAAATCTAAAGTGGTTTTAAAGTTACTACATGTTGGACCCACTTCTAACTTTTGGTACTAAATCACTACATTTTGACAAAATTATTTTTACTCACTCAGACATTCACTGGGTGATATGTGTCCTATTATATTCTCATCTTATCCATATATTATCACCATAATTAATGAAATGAAATAAATGACGTTATCCAGTTGAGGCCTAGGTGAGCAACATGTAAGCAAAATGAGTGAGCAAAAATGCTCTCCATTTCGACACCAATTTAAGATGTACGATAAAAAAAGAGAAATGTATATCGCAATCCAAAAATTACTAAATACACTCTATGGTACCACTCCCAAAATATGTGGTATCATCATTGTCACACACTCTATAGATCGAGTGCATTTAATAATCCATGTAATGCAAATAGCAATTCCTAAAAAAAGGCCTTTTGGAATGTATTGTTGAAGATTCCCTTTTTTGTTACTTTTAAAAGTTGAAGGCTACTTAGTACTTAGAGGATGAAAATGAGAGATGGAGAAAGCACAAGATGTCATTCAAGCACATCCAAGCGAGCCGCTCAAGGGGAAGGCCCGAAAGCTCGACATTGACGTGGGCATGCCATGGATGATGCTGCTTTAGCCCTTGCTCGTATTGCCCAGTCCTCCGAAAAGATTGCCATTGCTTTTGAAAAGCTAGCCACCATGTTCGAAAAGCAAGCAACAAAGTCATGTCAATGGGCATGCGATCCTAGAGAAACTTCGAGCAATGGGCATAGAGGGGGATAAATTAAATGGAGCTTATGGATTTATTTGATCAAGATGAAAAATTTGGACGGTTCTTCCTTGGTATTAATGATGATGCTTTTATGCATGCTTGGGTCTACCGTAAGGTTGGAAAAGATTTGGCAAATTAATTTTTGTTTTTAGTACATTAAAACAATCATGGAAACTTTTTACTTTGACGAGTATTTATTTATTTATTTTTATTTATTTTTATGGAACTTTGATGAGAACTTCTAATTTTACTTTGATGAGACTTTGGTTTTTTGTACATTAAAACAATCGTTTGTGAAATTGACTAGATATGAGTAGTTGTCTCAATTGCTTGAATTTGTATCATTTTCAAACTGTTTGTAATTCATATGTTAAGTGCTTGAAAAAGGGTAAGTTTTCAATGGAAACTGTTAATTTTCCATGAAAAATTATTGCAATCAAACAGCAAAAAGTTATTTTCCGTGGAAAATGACCATTTTTTTTACTGAAAAATAGTGATAATCAAACAGCAAAACTCAGCCAGAAAATAATTGCAATCAAACGGTCCCAAATTTTATTTTCATGGAAAAAATTTCTAAGTAAAATAATTCCATAGAAAAAATTTCTTTTCAACCCATTTTCTACCTTGCAATCAAACGCACCTAAAAGAAAAATATTTTCCTTTGTTTTAGGAAAAATAGGGAGGGAAACATGAAGGGAAAAATACAATGAGAACTTAATTATAAGTTTTGAATTTTGTAAGTCACTTTCCTCCATTTCCCTGAAGTTGCGATAAAAAATTTGAAAATTTTAAACTTTTGCTATTATTTGAGCATGGAAGAAAACGCAAGGAACTCACTTTTTTCTTGTTTTCTTTTCCATTTTCTTTTTCTTCAATAAATGAGCAAAGCAAACAGATCGAGCCTTACTTTGCGAAACCTTTGTTAGATGGTGGTGAATGGTGATGAAGTATGGGATTGTCCTTCCACGAGCTAATATAATTCGTTAATCTGGGTATTTGCAAATATCAAAGTTAGAAAACCATTTGGGTATTGAAATGGGGAAATACAGTTAGGAATGGTAACATGGTGGATTTGGTTGGGAGTCACCATTTACCAACTTTGACCTGTTTAAATGTGTCCTGTCGTGTCTTGTCCTGTCTAATAAATCATATTAACTCTTACTCCATTTAATATTAGTCACTCACTCAGATTCAATTCTGTCCTATCTAGTGAGTCACACCAACTCCTACTCCATATATTTAATATTAGTCACTCTGCCGTCTGTTAAATGATTTTTCCTCTTTCATATACCATTATAGAATCGTACTGTTTAAAGTTTCCAAATGAATACCATGTCTAAAACAAGTGTTTCACCAAAAAAAATGCCCCTAACTTAGAGTTCTTGAATTATCTATCGTACATGATAGTTACATATTTACATCTAGATGCACATAAATATCTATGCAAAAAGAATTTTTTTAAAGAATAAGTTAAGACGTTCAGGATACAGTAGTAACTTAATCGCATAATTAGGGCAAAACGGGTTTAGAGTACATTTTACCAAATCCGACCCTAACCCTATAGACCTTGTTTGTTTCCTAGAATAAGAGTACTAGAAAGGATCAGGGATGGCAAAAATCCCCGATCCGCCGGAACTCCGCCCCGCCCCGCCCCTAATGGAACGGATTTGGAGAAGATATATAGGAGTAGGAGCGGATTTGGTAAGTGAAAGTAAAAACCCTATAGGAGTGGGCGGGGGTGGTATGAACAGGGCCTGCCCAAAGAGGGGGTCAAAAGGGGCAATCGCCCCGGGCTACCAAAGTTCACAAAATTTTGAGCCCCCGTGAAATTTTCATAATTACATTTTTATCTTGAGATTTTTTAGTATTTTACATTTAGCCTACCCAAGACCCAATATTTTAGTGCCATCAACTACATATATATTGATATACATGTATATAAAACTCAAAAACAAAGGCCCTTGGAATTTTGAAATTACACTTTTAGTGTAAGATTTTTTTGAGTTTTAGAAATAGACTTCTGTAGAATTTTGAAAGACACCATACAATGTTTAAGTTTCACAAATAAATTTATATTATAAGTAGACTCCAAAAAATTGCTAATTATGTATAAGTAAAGCTTAAAAAAATTGTCAATTATGTATATGTAGATCCCAAAAAAATCGCCTCGGTGGCGCTGCTCCCGAGCCTCCGAAGGGACCTCCCTTTTAGTAGTTCGTTCCAGGTCTCCAAATACACGGGATCAGCCATGTAATTGAAATAATACTCCCTACTAAAACCCGTCCTACCCATGATATATATATATATACCTTATACCAGGAGTCCATGACATATAAAAAGGAAACATAAATACTACAAGAGCAAAAATTGATAAGTATGACCCATGAAATAAGAGAACCCATCATGGTTACTTGTCAATTAATCATTCAATCCATTAATTTTGTCACGCCCCGACGTAGCATAAATAAGGAAAGCGTTTAATTTCCTTTATGGACCCGTAGGTCGCGACAGTTTGAAGGATCGATTCCGTCCCAAACGTCGAATAACAAAACATAATAATCAGAGAAGAGCAATCAAAGCTTACAAATATTTTCTAACTTAAACAATATTACAGCACGGGTTATCTAAAGGCACAGACCGCCTTGAAAACAAAACAATAGCTTAATGTCTATTACAGTCATCCTTATAAAACAAACAGTTTAAAACTTAAAAACGTGTAATAAATAAACAGTTTCTTCATTCCAAAAGCAGCCATTCTCAATTAGCATAGTCGTATGATTCCTCCTGGTTATAACCTGAAAAGCCTGAACACGAATGTCCAGGACGCATCAACGTCGTTAGCTTCAAGAAGCTGGTGAGTATTAAAAACATGACTTTGAATGTAAAACATACCCATTTACCTTTCTCCATTTTTCAATTTGTATAAATCAATAGTTAAACCGCAGGAAGAGTTCATTTTATAAAACCACAAGGAATATAATAAAAGTCGTTCATTCATAGAAACAGTTACTTGTGTATGAGACAATGCACCACACTCATCTTGCCGACTCTTTTCTCTCGACAGCCACAACAACCCACTATCTTACTCCTGGTATCTTTGAAACACTAAGATAGCCACACTTTAGCAACGGGGCGCCAGGGAGTGTCCAGTTTGCCTCACACTTTGGTCCGGGATACCAGGGAGTGTCCAATGCCTCACACTTTGAATACCCTAACCGCCATGCAAATACCGGGGCAACCCCTCACGCAGTATCCAGACTCGAGTTATCAGGGAGTGCCCGTAGGCCACACTTTAGCACTACCATGGGTGCCAGGGAATGTCCGAGTTCGGCGTCACACACTTTAACGCTTCCATGGGCGTCAGGGAGTGTCCATTTTTGCCACCGTCGCATTTCAAAGATACCCTCTCCACAATCTCAACCACAACCACAACCACAACCACAACCACAACCACAACTCAAACTCATACTCTTTCCACACTACCATTACTCTTTTCCACGCAGACTGACACCCACATGCATGTACCACTGACCCCACATGAATGATATGCACTTGAACCTAAGCAAAATACAGAATTAAAGGAACAACCCGCGTACGGGGATTGATAAGTCATAATACAATGTTTTAATCATTCAAACATAACCAAAAGAGTTCTGATTTACTAGATTTCCCAAACAAGACCTTAACAGTACTAACAGGTTGAACCAAACAGTCCCTTAATAGAAAACAGACAAAAATAGTAACTGCCTGACTTCGCGCGCGCGGGCCGCTCGCGCGAAAGGTCGCTCGCGCGGGCCGCTCGCGCGATATGCCCAATTATTTTTTTATAATATAAACTTTTCTGTTTGCCTGAGAAAGCCAAGGTCGCGCCCGCGGATCGCTCGCGCGAAGGGATTCTCGTGCGACCCTCGCTCGCGCGACCTGCCTAAATTTCATTTTATATATATAAACTCTTCTGTTTGCCTGGGAACGCATACCTCGCGCGCGCGGGTCGCTCGCGCGGGTCGCTCGCGCGATTCTCGCGCGCGCGATCGCGGCGCGAGATGAAGTAGAGACTTCATCTTCTTCGTGGAGCTGCTCTGTTTCAGTAAAACAGGGGCCTTTTTGACCCATTTCCAATTCTGTAACTATGTATGTCATGTAATATATGGATCTCTTTGTTTTTGAATGAGGATTTAGAATCCAAAGTCGATTTAACATGATTCAAATCATAACTCTCCAATTTTATGAAAAACTAAAACATGTTAAAACTTAATTTCTAATATACTTTGTGGTATGAACAAATTAGGCTCTATAACTTCGAACATGGCATGTGGGATGTATAATCTTCCATATTCATCTCTAAAAACGAATTTTGATCGAGTTTAGAAATTCATGGTTTTCATGCTATGAACTTCATACGTAGAATCATCAATGGAGGTTGACAAAAATCAAACCAATATACAGCAAATAAGTATGAGATTACATTCTTAGTGAGTTAGAAATACTCACTGATAAGAAGATTAACAGTTTGTTGAGAAAGACTAAGCAATTAAGGACCCAACTCCAAGCTTTGGCTATGGAGTTTAAGCTTTCTCTCTCTATATAATTTCTGTAGAACTCTCTGTGTATTCCTCTCAACTCTCTCAATTCTTCAGTTTCTAATTGTGCAGATAGAGATATGTGTGTGATAGTGTAGTGTGTATGAGTTATATAGAAGGAGCAAGTTGATGAACTTGGAGGCCAAGAAATAATAAGGACTCACTTAGCAAGCTTAATTGAGCTAACCAATCCTTAAACCCTCTAATTAACAGCACATATACATGAGCTGACATACTATATACGTATTTATACACTCTCACAAATTGAAGGGTCAAGTTAGACTAGTAGGGGGCAAGTGTTGGTTGTTTGGGAAAAGAAGCTTATGGCCTAAGGAATACACACACACAATCGCAATATCCAAACAAGGCACAAGTAAATCATGAGTTGCCATAATTGGTAAGTAAGCATAGTCACTTCAACCTTTACGTCCAAATCACAAACTGTGCAAGTTTAACGCGGCACAGACAGTTTTGAACATAAACTGGTATTTTCGGGACGCGGTGGTCACCACAAGAATACGGGAAAATCATTTTGACGTAATAAGTGATTTTCTGGTTTCATAGAAATACAGCTTGAAATAAAAGAGAACATTTCCACCGTTTTGAAATACAGATTTGAAAATTCAATACAGGTGTTGCTAAATTTCATATAATCGTAGTTTGGCCCCCAATAAAATTTAAATGTGAATTAGATAAGAAATTAATATTCCAAACATGTGACTGAAAATAAAATAAAAGCAGACAATGCTAATTGAATTTAATTATGCCAATGCAAATACAAATAAATTAAATATGGACATGAATATTAAATTAAATGGAAATGCAGGTTGTTACAAATTTACCAAAATATAAGTTTTAAAATTTAATTTAAGTTTCCCCGATGGTAAACCCGTCACCGCCCTGATAAAAAACCCTCCAAATCCGTACTAATAGGGTTGGGGCGGGTTTGGTAAACAACTTTTTCATAGGAGAAGGAGTTGGTAAGAGGCTACTCCGTACCAAACCTGCCCCATTGCCATCCCTAGAAAGGATAAGCTTTATCTTGTCCTACGTTTTGTATAGTCTATTGATTAGTGTTCAATATTGCATTCGTGTCCTCATGATTGCCCTATTGGACATAGCTTATCACCTAATCCGGGAGATTTAATGGATAAATTGTACTTTGATAATTTTTGTTGTTTTTGTAATTCTATTAATAAAAATCTCTTTCTAGTAGATGTTTTGGAACAATGGTAGAAGTTGGGCGAAGCTCAACTATAAGAAAGGGACTAAAACAACATTTCTGTGGGACGGATCGATTTGGGTTAAAAAGGTGGATCGATCTGCTTCTGCCCAGGGACTTGGAGACATTATCTTGTAAAGTCGGATCGATCCGGCTTTTACACGCCGATCGATCTGGGCATTTGGACGAGCATTCTGCTGATGACTTGAATATTAGGATCGATCCGGCCTTTTGCTTGGGATCGATCCGCGATTTTTCTTGGAAGACACTGCTACTAAGTGAAGCTAGCGGATTAATCCGCCCTTTTGCCTGGGATTGATCCGCATGATTTTTCGAAGATTCTACTAGTGACTTGAACTAGCAGATCAATCCGACCTTTTGCCTGGGATCGATCCGCAGCTTCTGAAGTTGTTGCCCTTTTTTTATTTACAAGTTTGCCATTTTGCCAGAGGGGTATAAATAGTTAGAGATAGTTTTTAGTTAGAGTGAGCATTTTATTTGGTTGGTTGTTTTTAGGTTGTAAACTACCCCCTCTCTCTAATCTCCTCATCTTCCTCTTCAATTACTCCTCCATCTACCCACATTGACTTACATTATAGTGTTAGAGAGAGAAGAGTGTTAATGTATTGAATACTTTGAAGCTTTTATTGAAGTAATTTCTTGGAGTCTCTTGCATTTATGATGAGTTCTTCTAGTTGGTATTATTTCTTACTCACCTTCTTTAATGTTTATGCTTTTACATCCATGAGTAGCTAGATAATGTAGGTTGGGGATCATAAATCCACCATTGGACCCACTTGAGCTCTAATGTAGGATTTTGATGCTTTGTGGTATTTCTAGGGTTCATGTGTGTAAGATTTGAATCTCTGAGACTTCACTTATATGTCTAGCATCTTAGGTTGTTAAATTTGTGATGTCAAATCCCTCATCATGTATTTCATGAAAGCTCCAATCAAACATTATGGGTTAACAACCACATATTTGATAGCTTGTCTAAATGAAATCCCCAACCCTAGAAATTACCACAAACATTGAATTCATTTGTTGTTTGGTCCAAGGTGGGGGAATACTCCTTTTCCTCGATTTCTCCATTTGCAAAACCCTCAATCCATTTACAACTCGTCTTTATTTAAAGCTCGCTTCTCATTTCATAGTTAGTCATTGTAGTATAACTTAGGGTTAATTGAAGCAAACCGAAAAAGTTGAAAAGACAGTTTTCTTAATTAGTTTGCTAATTGTCCATCACATTGTAATTGATTATTAAGCTTCTTGCATTCTAATCCCTGTGGACTAGGCACCCTACTTCTAAGTACTATAGTTTTAATAGGGTTGATAAACAAATTGATTTTGATATAATCACCTATCCTCTAGATAAAATATCCAAAACTCCCTTTTGTCGCGAATTCACATGATAGAATTATACCATTGGTTTTTTTTTTGGGAAAAGAAAAATGACTAAAATAATAATTTAAAGTAAATATTCTAAATATTTAATTACTAAAGATCACGATATATTCATAAAAATCTTTAAAATAAAATAATAAATAATTTTTTAAATATTTAAATTCATAAAAATTAATATTTTAGGTATAAAATTATATTTTAAGCTTGGAACAATCAGTAAAAAGGATATTGTGATAAATGTTTTAGAGTTAATGACAATTATGATTCTCAATTAGGGAAATGTCCTCTATACAAAAATAGAGTGAAATTTCACTTGGCATGAATATTAAGTGAAATTTCATTGAAGTTGTACACGAATATTCAATGAAACTTCAGTTAACTCGACCTTTGAGGGACTTTTTAATAAATTAACAATTAAATTGGACTTTAAACTCTCTTGACAGTTTCCTCTAGAGAGTTTTGCCTAAATTTCTATTTAAACTTAGAAAAGAAAATTTGAAATAATAATAAATCATAAAATTTATTATAGTAAATATTTAAATTTAGATATAACACCCGCATTTGTGTTATTGCATTGCATTAAATTGTCATGCATAATAATGTTATGTAGCGTATCATATGACACATGTTTGAGTGAGTTTTGACTCCAAGTCGACTTGGGTGTCTGTGTTAGAGAATCCTTTGAGACGATGTGAATGAGTGTTTTGTTGTTGTGACGTCTCTCCGAGATTGAGACGGTCATTGTGGAATAACTGAAATGTCAATCTGGAATTAAATGTTTACCTATGTATTTCACTATCTATATTATTTTTGGGTTAGAATTTATTTCTGTTGTTAGTTTTAGTATCCTAGTGAGGATGAATTAACACACTGTTAATTTGGTAGGCTAATTAGCACCTTCAGAAACGTTATGTAGAAATTTGCGTTTTAGCAACCAAACGGAACTTAGTTAGAAACTTTTATAATTTTGAGGTTTCACTCGTGAAGCTACAAATTTGCTGTGTAGAAAGTTTTAGACACTGATTAGGAGTTTTGAAAACTCGTGAGGAGGTAAACACAATTTTGAAAAAATATTGTCTATATATAGATAGAGATGATCTTTAGATTTTTATAACTCTTAAACTAAAATTCAAGAAGGAGGCCAAAGAGGAGAATTAGTTACTTCGAGCTTTGCGACGCCGAACGACGACCTTCTGTCCGTCTGATTCCTTCTAGATTTCATATTTGAGCTCCTCGAGGTAAGAGCTTCGTTTTAATACCTATTAGGCCTTGCTTGGCCAAGTTTTCCGAAAAGTCTTTTTCTAGAATTTTTCATAAAAGTTGATAATCGGACTTTTGATCCATAGGAACTGTACTAGAAGCTTTTCTGCACGTTCTTTGTGCACGGGTTTTCTTCAGATTTAATTATAGGAGCGTTATTCGGAGGTGAGTGATTCAACTATGTTATTGGAATGATTTCTTGACATGTATTCATGTTTGATATGAAAAGCATGTATTAGTTTAGAGATATATATTAGTGTAGTTCATATTGGGCGATTATATTGATAAGTAGGCCCAATTGCACGGTGAAATGTTTTGATTACCAAGAGCATGGTGATATGTATTTGAGCATATTGAGTTACTTATTTGGATTAGAAGGAGCATGTGGTCACTAACCATTTTGTGGAGCCGATATAGGCATTAAGGTCGCACGATTAAAGAAAAGAATCGTGGGTCTTACCCTTTCGCATGAACTTATTGGCGAGGAGTCGCGGATTGGGAGTATGGAATGTGCATGTGTGGACACGCGGAACCGCTCATCCACTCTTTTTAGTTTTGGTTTTGAGATTGTTTTTGAAAAAGGAAAGGAAAAGGTCTGTTGAAAACAAATACAGAGTTGCCACTTGGTCTTTAAGGAATCAAGAAACCAAATTTTGACTCACCCAAATGGATAAAGGGCACCGGCCCTTCATAACCAAAGAACTTGGCTCGAGGTTTTGGTACGAGAGAGGAAGGAGCCTTTGTCGCGACTAAAACACCCTCAAATCGCCCCGTATTTCGACGGGCATCAATTAGCATCTAAATAATCATCTTATACTATGTAAGGTTCAATAATTAATACTATGATAGTATATTACATCACACAAGAATTTTGAAATGGAAGATCAAAAGATAAGATATCGTTTATATGATCTTAGCCAAATATCATGCATTGCAAAAGTGAAAGATCACACGAATAAACCTAGGAAAATCGTCTAATCATATATCAAGTAATCAAGTTTTCCTAATCTAAGGGGACATGAATTGTTCTTGAAACAAATAAATCAAAGAAAACAAGGATGCTTAGCAAGCTAGAATGATGCATGTTAATCTTTGAGAAAAGAAGATCTCTCAATCCCCGGGACGGATGAGAAAGGAGAATTAGATCAAGGGGAAGCATGAACATATGATCATGATCATTCCTTATAGTTTTCTTGTAACGCCCCGAAAACAAAGAGAGCGGGCAACGGGAAAGGAGAGAGAGAAAAGAAGGAAAACGCAATCTCAAATGCGGAAGCGACTATGGGAACCCAAAATGAATTTTCATGTTAATCTGCCCAACAAAGATGAATGTATTTGAAATTCAAATTAAAAGACTAACCGGACAAACACTAGCTCAAGGAAAGAAGGAAATTACAATAAACTTAGTAAAAGACTATTTCTAGTCAGTTGCTGAATCTTAAAACGCACATAAGTAGCTATATCTTTGCAATTTTTACATTCTGTCCGCGTAGGTCCATGTAAAATTCGATTCTGCACAACTTTCGTCTAATGACTTTTTTTCCAATTCTGCACCATTTGGACAGAAAATAAGAAAAACAGTAGCAGTATTTTTTTTTGACAGCAGTTTTGACAGCATTTCTCATGCGTGCCCAATTCCGTTAAATCCTCGGATTTGACATCTAAAACATACGTACACAAGTCTGAAAAGGTGTATGACATGTGTGTAAACCAACCAGAACTTTATACGTTCGAAACATAATGAAAACGAGAGGTAAAAGAGGTAATAGAGAGAAAGAAGGGGAGAGGGAGAGATTGGGAGAGAGATATTGGGAGAGATAGAGGGAAGGTGTTCTAAGCACAAACGCACTTGTATTTCCACATTCAGAAACATTTTAAAAAGAAATACCATTCCAACATGAGTAAAAGAAAAGAAAGTTTGGGAAATGGGACGAGATTAAAGAGAGGAAAAATGGGGGAGGGAGATTTTAAAACATTTCCTTTAAAAGCAAAATGGACAAATCCGGCAAGGATTAAAATCAACACACATACATAAGGCATTGAAAGAGATTCTATATAAACGTCAAAGAGCTTCAAGTCTTTAAAAGAGTTAGAATACATCCAAGTCAAGAGATATTAAGACAAAAGAGAGGTTCTTTGCAACACACATGAAGTTTTAAATATGTACACAACACAACGACGCGGCCAACAAGTGCCGGTCCCAAAAGAAAGTGAGTCTAGCTATTACAGATTTCATATTCAATGTTCATATGAATTAGTACATGCAATTCTATTGATCTAATCCTATTCCATGATACTAGATCACATAAATTACATGTCCCCCTTTCCATCCACGAGCTAGCTCTCAAAACAAAGTCCTCCAACAAGAGGCTTCAAAAAGAGGATACCTTTAATCCCACCCTTTACTCGGACTTGGGGTCTTTCCCCTTATCAATATTTCCTGCAAAAAGATTTGGGATCGTAGTCCCTTAGCGCGACGGCTAAGTAGATAATGTATGTAAAGACACAAAGTAATTTCTATGACTAAGAATGAAATGCGATGCAATGAGGTTGCCACCGAGGCGATGCAAATGTAAGGCTTCTTAGCCATGCATGTAATCGTTCACTCCCCTCGTTACCGGACTGCGAGCAATCCCCCACTGGGAACTTAGCATACTAACCTTCCGATAGCTAGTCGGCTATAAGTTAGCGTTTGGCACGTTCTTAGGTACGTCCACCCTGTCTCACATCACAACCCGCATCCGGATTTCCATATCATCTCATTTTATACCCTCCCTTGTGAGGGATCTTTTCAACGCATATCCTGTGTATGCAATGTCTTTGCCGATATGGCACAAATGCTATGAATCCCTTTGATTCACTCAACCAATGTCAATGCTTATGCAATGTCATGTCCACTAATCAATGTATAATGTCTTATGCATTGTTGTTAAGAAATCAAAGGAACAATAATGAAATTCATGCTATGAGCTCAAATGTAATATTAACCCATTATGCTCCATAATAGTGTTAAGCTAGAATTAAGCACATTTTGCACACCTTGAATCACAAATGATAAAATTTGTATAGTAACTCATGATCTCCACACATGCAATTTCCAATAACCAAAGCTAACATCTCCAACTTAACTTCTAACATGGATTTCAACTAGCAAGTAGACAAGTAGGCACATAGATATTAACTTAAGCATGTAAATCACATAGTTCCATTCTAAGTTAAGAAATTTAAAGAGAACTAGGTTAGGGCAATTCATCAAATCCAAGGGTTTCACCAACAAGTTTTGCAATTCATACTTTGAAGGAGGAAATAAAGTGCACCCATGGACACATAAACATGTAGTTTCATAGGATCTAGGACCTAAGTTAATGATATACTACATAGCCCTAGAAATTTACCCAACAATCAACACACATGCATCATCATACTTAGAAATAGGAATTAAAGTGTATCAATACATAGAAAATCTACCTTGTTCTTGGAGAAATCCAAAGAACACCCAATTCAAAGTTAGGGCTTGAGAAGAGTGAGAGAAAGAGCTCCTAGAATCTTGAGTTAATGCTTCCAAATCTTCCAATGTTTGGTCCTATAGCTCCTAGCACCTTGACTCTTGAAGAAATTTGAGGTTCAAAGCTTGTGTTGAGCTTCCATGGTGGATCATTGAGGGAGGGAGTGAGAGGAAGAAGAAGAGAAGAAGAAGAAGAGAGAAAAGAAAGAAGAAAAAAAAAATAACGTGGGTCTCCCCCTCTTCAAAGTGGCCGGCCACTTTAGAGGGAGGAGAGAGAATGTGTGTATATTTTGTGTGGTTAAAATTTGGGCAACCAAAACATATGGGTCCCACGGGTATGGTCCAAATGCACAATGTTTTAAATATGTGGGTACATTCATACCTATGCAAGCAATAATGCAACATTAATTCTACAAGTTGGGAAAAAAAATAATATACCAAAAAATAATTGGGTCCAGATTCAAGTGTAAATTACTGAAATACCCCTTATTAAATTACGGGTCATTACAATCTACCCCCCTTAAAAGAATTCCGTCCCGGAATTCAAATCACAAACAAGAGAATAACTACAAACCATCAATAAGTCATCAAATCAATTTAGCAGTAAATCACAATGCACATGTCATATTTAGATCTAACTTACCTCAATCGGCGAAGAGATGGGGATAACGAGACCTCATCTCTGACTCTGTCTCCCAAGTCGATTCTTCAACGTTGTGATGGTTCCACTGAACTCGAACCAAAGGTATCGTCCGGCCTCTAAGAATGCGATCCTTCCTCTCAAGTATGCGAAGGGGTTGTTCCTCGTAAGAAACGTCTTGATCTACCTCGATCTCTTTCCAATCCAAAATATGCGAAGAATTCTCTTGATACTTTCGTAACATCGAAACGTGAAAGACGTTATGAACCTTTGAAAGCTGAGGTGGAAGGGCTAATCGGTAGGCAACCTCACCAATCTTATCAAGAATTTCGAATGGCCCAATGAACCTTGGTGATAGTTTTCCCTTCTTCCCAAATCGAAGTACTCCATGTCTTGGTGAAACCTTAAGAAACACATGATCACCGGGGCGAAGAGGTAGTGGCTGACGACGACGATCGGCATATGACTTCTGACGGCTCTGCGCTGTAATCAATCTTTTCCGAATAATGTCAATCTTCTCGGACGTCTCACGAATCAAATCAGGACCCAAGATGGATGACTCGCCAACCTCAGTCCAACACAAAGGAGATCTACAGGGTCGGCCATACAAGGCCTCAAACGGCGCCATTTGAATACTAGACTGATAGCTATTGTTGTAGGCGAATTCCACTATCGGCAAGTGGTCTTCCCAAGTACCCCCAAAATCCATAATGCAAGCTCGCAACATGTCCTCCAGAATCTGGATGGTACGCTCGGACTGTCCGTCCGTCTGTGGGTGAAATGCTGTGCTCAACAAAAGCTGGGTCCCCAAAGCCTTCTGAAGGCTCTGCCAGAACTGAGAAACGAACCTAGAGTCGCAGTCAGAAACAATTGAGACTGGAATACCATGAAGCCTTACGATTTCACGAACGTATAACTTGCTAAGAACATCAATAGAATTCGTCACTTTGATGGGCAAGAAATGTGCAGATTTGGTTAAGCGGTCAACGATCACCCAAATAGCATCGTGCTGACGAAAAGTCCTCGGGAGTGCAGTAACGAAATCCATAGCGATATGCTCCCATTTCCACTCCGGAATAGGAAGAGGCTGAAGTAAACCTGGAGGTCGCTGATGTTCGGCCTTTACCTGCTGACACGTCAGACAGCTGGATATAAACTCTGCAACGGATCGTTTCATCCCTTTCCACCAAAACTGACGACGCAAGTCTTGATACATCTTCGTGCCACCTGGATGCACTGCTAGGCGAGAATGATGAAATTCCTTCAAGACCTCTTCACGACAAGCCGTAGGAACACAAGGTCTACCTTTAAATCTTACACCGTGCTCAGGACTAAAAGTCCACCCATCAATCGCTTCACCACTAGAGATACGTGATCGAAGTGACTCGGTCTCATCATCGGACTGCTGGGCCTCCAAAACTCGACTCAAAAGCGACGGTTGAGCAACCAAAGTGAATAATGTAGCACGCCCATCGGCCTCTGCAAGACGAACATCGAAGTCTCTAAGTTGTTGCAGCATCTTCCATTCTCGAACTGCTATAGAAGCCAAAGTAGAACGAGGTTTCCTGCTAAGAGCATCGGCCATGACATTGGCCTTTCCGGGATGGTACTGTAGATCAAAATCATAATCTTCCAAGTACTCCATCCATCGTCGTTGCCTCAAATTCAAGTCACGTTGTGTGAAGATATACTTAAGGCTCTTGTGATCAGAGAAAACTTCAAATCGCTCACCATAAAGATAATGTCTCCAACTCTTCAACGCGAAGACCACAGCTGCAAGTTCCAAATCGTGCGTAGGATAATTTGACTCGTGAGGTTTCAACTGTCGAGAACCATAGGCAACAACCTTGCCTCCTTGCATCAAAACACATCCAAGACCCTCTTTCGAAGCATCACAATACACAGCATATTCCAATCCTCGCTCAGGTATAACTAGAATAGGCGTCGAGGTCAACTGAGTCTTCAATTGTTGGAAAGCTTGTTCGCAAGATTCGGTCTATACAAATTTCGTCCCTTTACGTGTAAGCTTGGTCATAGGCATGGCTATGCGCGAAAAATCCTTCACAAAACGTCGATAATAACCCGCTAGTCCCAAGAAACTTCGAACTTCAAAAACATTCTTCGGTGGTTGCCAATCCATCACAGCTTCAATCTTTGATGGATCCACAGAAACTCCATCACTAGACACGACGTGCCCAAGAAACTTTACTTCAGGTAGCCAAAATTCACACTTAGAAAACTTGGCATACAAGCGGTGTTCTCTCAAAGTATGTAAAACGATGCGAAGATGCTCCTCGTGTTTCTCCCTAGAAGGCGAATATATGAGAATGTCGTCAATGAAAACAATAACAAACTTGTCAAGATAAGAGTGAAATATACGATTCATCAAGTCCATGAATGCGGCAGGAGCATTCGTCAAACCAAAGGGCATCACAAGAAACTCAAAGTGACCATAACGTGAACGGAAGGCTGTCTTGGGAATATCTTGCTCTTGTATTCTTAATTGATGGTAGCCCGATCTCAGGTCGATCTTCGAAAAACACGTTGATCCTCGAAGTTGATCAAATAAGTCATCGATCCTTGGAAGTGGATACTTATTCTTTATTGTAGCTCGATTCAACTTGCGGTAGTCTATACACAGTCGCAAAGATCCATCCTTCTTTTTGGCAAAGAGAACCGGTGCTCCCCAAGGCGAAGCACTAGGGCGAATAAATCCTTTGTCCTGAAGATCTTCTAGTTGAGACTTCAACTCTTTCAACTCAGCAGGAGCCATTCGATACGGCGGAATAGAAATAGGAGATGTACCCGGAACAAGGTCTATTGTGAATTCGATCTCGCGAATGGGTGGTAAGCCAGGCAAATCCTCAGGAAATACATCAATGAACTCACAAACAACAGGAGGAAACTCTCCATGAGTCACCCTATTCTCATCAACCAACAAGCTAGCCAAATAATCATTATGTCCTCCCTTCCCATGCAAAAGATGTAAGGGTGAAGTCGGGAAGCTAGGACGATCCCCCAAAAACACACAAGTCTCTCCTGACGGAGCAAGGAAGGTGACTCTCCTACGAAAGCAGTCAATGAAAGCGCGATAGGCGCTAAGCCAATCTATACCAAGTATCACATCAAAACTAGACATATCAATTATAATGAAGTCAACTTTAAGATTTTGGTCTGATATGATAAGCTCACAATTTCGACATACAAGGTCTATTGGAACCAATCCTCCAACAGGAGTGTCTACGGTGAGCGTAGAACCTAAATGGCCTACCTCCAATCCTAACGCCGATGCAAATGCAGACGATATGAATGAATGAGATGCCCCAGTATCAAAGAGAACCGATGCCCTAGAATTGAACACTAGTAATGTACCTCGGATGACAGACGGTTCAGGGGTGTCGGAAGATGTAGCAGTACCAAGATTGTACACTTGCGGTGGGGTGGCGAGACCTTGTTGCCCACCTCTGAAAGATCCTAGCAACGGGTACTGTTGACCCCTGGAAACACTGGGTCTAGAGCTCTGAGCAGTAGGTGGTACAGGCGGTGATGGTAGAAGCGAAGGCCTAACACTCTGCTGATGATGTCCCATAATAGAAGGTGCAGATTGTACAGATTGCTTGAAAGGGCAGTTCTTGAGAAAATGATTGGGATCACCACAACCGAAACATACCCTTGGCCCTAGGTGATGCCCACCACGGGCTGATGTAGAATGTCGAGAACCACGAGCCTGTGAACGCTGAGCCTGAGGTCGAGAAGCAGTGGGTGCTGGATACGAATGATGTGTAGTATAAGAGGACTGTTGCTGCTGTCGAGGAGCCTCATACCTTGGCTTCTTGTTCTGAGGACCACTAGATGATTCGGTATGAGATCCTTTGGTTGAAGGACGAGCGTCTCTAATCTTCTTGGAACTATTATACTCCTCTTCAAAGATCATGGCTTTCTGTACCACTTGGTTATAGGTCGGGAGCTCGAAACCCATAACCTTTCCACGAAGACCCGGTCGAAGTGCGCGCTCAAATGTTCTTGCCTTGGTAGCATCATTGGATGTGATATCAGGTGCAAATCGCGCTAAGTCCCCAAAGCGGGCCTCAAAATCAGCAACAGACATATCTCCTTGCTGAAGAGATAAGAATTCCACCCTCTTAGCATTGCGTGCATGGTCCGGAAAATACTTCCCAAGAAATAGGCTTTCAAAAGTGCCCCAAGTCATACCCTCAAGAGCGTTAGTCGTCAAAACAAGGTCCCACCAAATCTGAGCTCTACCAGAGAATTGAAAAGTAGCGGCATCAATGCGAAGATGATCCTCTACGAGCCCGATATGATCAAAGATGCGGACAATCCTTTTTAGCCAAAGCTCAGCTCCGACTGGGTCAGGATCACCCGAGAAAATGGGAGGATTACGCTTCTCAAACTCCCTCATCACTGATAGAACTCTAGGCTCCGCCGGTGCCAAAGGAACAATAGGCTCCGCAACAGGAGGAGGCTCCTGAACCACTGAGGCGACGGGAGGAGGTTGCGGAATTTCATTTCGGGCCGCTCGGGCAGCTTGAGTGAACTCCCGCATGGCTTCAGCCATCTCACGAAAGAATTGAGCTCCCCCAGGAATTCCACCAAAAGCATCGCCGGGGGCGGAGGAAGAAGAAGAAGCCTCTACCCCACGGCCACCAGCGCCAACACGACCTCGAGCATGGCCTCTAGCACGACCTGCTGGACGGCCCCTAGCACGACCTCTCACTCGAGGAGGCATCACTAAACACAAGAAAACACAAAGACGTAAGCACAAAGGCATATGGTCATGCGAATATCTAATCTTGAAGGCATGTAACATAAGTCGAGTGAACATACTCTCATCAAAACATTCCTATATATGTTAATATACTTCACATTGGCATTTATGCACATAATCATGTCGGCATGCAATCATCTAAGCAAGTCAACTACAACACATGCCTTGAATTTAAGTAATGAAATTAACACCTCAAAACACGAAGCAAAAGTCATATAAAGACCCAAATGAACTCCCAGAGCACCAAGGTATTCGAACCCGGTTAGCTCTGATACCAATCTGTAACGCCCCGAAAACAAAGAGAGCGGGCAACGGGAAAGGAGAGAGAGAAAAGAAGGAAAACGCAATCTCAAATGCGGAAGCGACTATGGGAACCCAAAATGAATTTTCATGTTAATCTGCCCAACAAAGGTGAATGTATTTGAAATTCAAATTAAAAGACTAACCGGACAAACACTAACTCAAGGAAAGAAGGAAATTACAATAAACTTAGTAAAAGACTATTTCTAGTCAGTTGCTGAATCTTAAAACGCACATAAGTAGCTATATCTTTGAAATTTTCACATTCTGTCCGCGTAGGTCCATGTAAAATTCGATTCTGCACAACTTTCGTCTAATGACTTTTTTTTCCAATTCTGCACCATTTGGACAGAAAATAAGAAAAACAGTAGCAGTATTTTTTTTTGACAGCAGTTTTGACAGCATTTCTCATGCGTGCCCAATTCCGTTAAATCCTCGGATTTGACATCTAAAACATACGTACACAAGTCTGAAAAGGTGTATGACATGTGTGTAAACCAACCAGAACTTTATACGTTCGAAACATAATGAAAACGAGAGGTAAAAGAGGTAATAGAGAGAAAGAAGGGGAGAGGGAGAGATTGGGAGAGAGATATTGGGAGAGATAGAGGGAAGGTGTTCTAAGCACACACGCACTTGTATTTCCACATTCAGAAACATTTTAAAAAGAAATACCATTCCAACATGAGTAAAAGAAAAGAAAGTTTGGGAAATGGAACGAGATTAAAGAGAGGAAAAATGGGGGAGGGAGATTTTAAAACATTTCCTTTAAAAGCAAAATGGACAAATCCGGCAAGGATTAAAATCAACACACATACATAAGGCATTGAAAGAGATTCTATATAAACGTCAAAGAGCTTCAAGTCTTTAAAAGAGTTAGAATACATCCAAGTCAAGAGATATTAAGACAAAAGAGAGGTTCTTTGCAACACACATGAAGTTTTAAATATGTACACAACACAACGACGCGGCCAACAAGTGCCGGTCCCAAAAGAAAGTGAGTCTAGCTATTACAGATTTCATATTCAATGTTCATATGAATTAGTACATGCAATTCTATTGATCTAATCCTATTCCATGATACTAGATCACATAAATTACATGTCCCCCTTTCCATCCACGAGCTAGCTCTCAAAACAAAGTCCTCCAACAAGAGGCTTCAAAAAGAGGATACCTTTAATCCCACCCTTTACTCGGACTTGGGGTCTTTCCCCTTATCAATATTTCCTGCAAAAAGATTTGGGATCGTAGTCCCTTAGCGCGACGGCTAAGTAGATAATGTATGTAAAGACACAAAGTAATTTCTATGACTAAGAATGAAATGCGATGCAATGAGGTTGCCACCGAGGCGATGCAAATGTAAGGCTTCTTAGCCATGCATGTAATCGTTCACTCCCCTCGTTACCGGACTGCGAGCAATCCCCCACTGGGAACTTAGCATACTAACCTTCCGATAGCTAGTCGGCTATAAGTTAGCGTTTGGCACGTTCTTAGGTACGTCCACCCTGTCTCACATCACAACCCGCATCCGGATTTCCATATCATCTCATTTTATACCCTCCCTTGTGAGGGATCTTTTCAACGCATATCCTGTGTATGCAATGTCTTTGCCGATATGGCACAAATGCTATGAATCCCTTTGATTCACTCAACCAATGTCAATGCTTATGCAATGTCATGTCCACTAATCAATGTATAATGTCTTATGCATTATTGTTAAGAAATCAAAGGAACAATAATGAAATTCATGCTATGAGCTCAAATGTAATATTAACCCATTATGCTCCATAATAGTGTTAAGCTAGAATTAAGCACATTTTGCACACCTTGAATCACAAATGATAAAATTTGTATAGTAACTCATGATCTCCACACATGCAATTTCCAATAACCAAAGCTAACATCTCCAACTTAACTTCTAACATGGATTTCAACTAGCAAGTAGACAAGTAGGCACATAGATATTAACTTAAGCATGTAAATCACATAGTTCCATTCTAAGTTAAGAAATTTAAAGAGAACTAGGTTAGGGCAATTCATCAAATCCAAGGGTTTCACCAACAAGTTTTGCAATTCATACTTTGAAGGAGGAAATAAAGTGCACCCATGGACACATAAACATGTAGTTTCATAGGATCTAGGACCTAAGTTAATGATATACTACATAGCCCTAGAAATTTACCCAACAATCAACACACATGCATCATCATACTTAGAAATAGGAATTAAAGTGTATCAATACATAGAAAATCTACCTTGTTCTTGGAGAAATCCAAAGAACACCCAATTCAAAGTTAGGGCTTGAGAAGAGTGAGAGAAAGAGCTCCTAGAATCTTGAGTTAATGCTTCCAAATCTTCCAATGTTTGGTCCTATAGCTCCTAGCACCTTGACTCTTGAAGAAATTTGAGGTTCAAAGCTTGTGTTGAGCTTCCATGGTGGATCATTGAGGGAGGGAGTGAGAGGAAGAAGAAGAGAAGAAGAAGAAGAGAGAAAAGAAAGAAGAAAAAAAAAATAACGTGGGTCTCCCCCTCTTCAAAGTGGCCGGCCACTTTAGAGGGAGGAGAGAGAATGTGTGTATATTTTGTGTGGTTAAAATTTGGGCAACCAAAACATATGGGTCCCACGGGTATGGTCCAAATGCACAATGTTTTAAATATGTGGGTACATTCATACCTATGCAAGCAATAATGCAACATTAATTCTACAAGTTGGGAAAAAAAATAATATACCAAAAAATAATTGGGTCCAGATTCATGTATAAATTACTGAAATACCCCTTATTAAATTACGGGTCATTACATTTCTTAGATTAGAAGTTACAAAAACCCCAAATCTTGCATGAATGGAATGTATGATCCTAGAATGTGCAAATGTTGTAGTGTGTTTGTGTACATGGACTTTCTAAAGTGGCTTAGAAGTCTAAGATATACATGAATGCATGAAGAAAATCATCATATACTATGTACAAATATGGTATGAACCACTTCCTAAGACATGAACAAATTTGGAGTACAAGTAAGCATCAAATCAAAGGATGGAAGTAAAAGTATGCTTGCTGTGAATAGTGGATAGAACAGTAACATGTTTTGGAAATTGAAAAGAGGGGTTAGGAATGTTTTCAATGCATGATTTTTTATGCAGATCTTTATTATTGTGTCTAGAACACAACCCAAAAAGCCAATCATTAATAACTATCACAGATTGAGAGAAATCATATAAACAATAGAGGTTATTCAGAAACAGAGTCCGTATTCTCGACTGAAATGTTAGAAAATCTTAGAAAATGAAAACTAAATATCTAGAGGCCCATATTATACAGAATGTTCCCTAAGACATTTAATATCAAGGAAAAAATAAGTTTAGATCACTCTTTTGGGAAAAGTTTTCTGTAAAACAAGTTGAAAGTCAACCTAGCTGCTGTGACAGCAGAGGCAGAATGTTTGGATAAAAATGGACCCCTTTCAAGTGCTTCCAAGTCAAGCGAAAAATCATGGATGTTCTATAATGAGTTAGAAAGACTTTACAAGTAGTCTTACATTCATATATTGAGTATTGAACTCAAAATAATTCTTTGAAGTTAAATGACTCACTGTTTGAAGGTTTTGAGAAAACAAGGTTTAATTCTTGGAATTAAAATGAGGGGTTTAAGAGGGGGTTTTGAAATGAGAGTTTTGAAAACATATTTTCAATACTTAATGAAGATTATAACTACATAAAATGTCAACATTTGACTCACATCAAGAACCTCCAAGATTATTGGAAAGTATTATTTCCATTTTAAAGACAACTTCATGAATACATAGGAATGTGTTGGAGTAGAAATCATCATCTATCAAACATGTTTTTGAGGTCAAGAACTACTATCCATAAGGATTCACTCACCTCAAACTTCATGTCATCGTCTAGATGATGATAGACTAGGAAGTAAATAAAGAAAACAAATAAAGAAATGAGGTAAGAGAAGATGAACAACAAAGTAAGCAAACAAGTATATAAACAATCAATAGATGATATTCAATGATGTATTGGACTTGTAGCTTTGGGTGTATTGAATATTAAGTAAATGGAAGTAATAAAGTAAAAACAAAGTTTAGAACTCACTCTCTTGTTTGGAAATCAAAGAAGGAAGCTTCTTTTCTCTCTACTCTAACCTTATCTCTACAACTTTCTCTCTAAAACTTTTCAAAGCTTGCATTTGACACCCCCAAAATGAGAAGTCTATAGGCCAATTTGGAGTGGTTTTGGAGTTTTAGATGTACTCCCATTGGTCCCAAACATTTGTGAACATAGAACTACGTCGTTTTAGTTTTCAATTAATCAAAATGAACCCCCAAAAGAAATTACAAAAGTGGACCATTCTGGGGGAGAGTGCCGCGGCAGCATTGGGCCTGTGTCACGGAAACAGTGGGCCAGTGCCGCGGCGACACTGCTCCTCATTCATCCAGATAATCCTTTTTAGGCCCCCAGAGGTTCTGGTATTTGCGAAAAGGCCCTATTCGTTCGAAATTCACAGAAAATGCATACGAACTCCAAATTGAGGTTATGATACAGTGTTGGAAAGGTAATGGAGTCTACTTTTCATAAAAAATAGTTCAGAGATAGGTCACTTTGAAAAGTTTTGCGGTATTCGCGATAAAAGCCTATTTGATCGCCTTTTTAACCTTCGAAAATTCATAATAAATTCGTTTTAAATCCAAAATTATGTGCGACATACTGTTGGAAAGTCATTGACCTCTAGTATCTATGAAAAATATTTAAAAAATGATACAGTGCTCCGGTTTTAAAGTCAACTTTTGTTCAAACTGGTCAAACTTGGGATTCCCAGGAAGTTCTGGAAACCTCTGGGAGCTCCCAAGAGTTAACGTTTTTGTTCGGTTTTATTTTAAAACTCATTTTAATACTTTCCATATGATCTAGAATGATTCCAAAACTTTTCGGCGAATTTGGACGATTTTGGTCAAACTTGGTCAAACCTTGGTCAAACCGGTCAACGAGGACTTTTTGGGAACTTTCGGGACTTCTGGGGGTCTTTGGGAGCCGACGATTTCATCCGGTCTTGCTTTAGAACTCATTTTATTATTTTTCTTACGATGTAGCGCATTTCTAGAATATTTGGTCCAAATCCGAGAGCGTTCAGGCTTTCAGGGGTATTTTGGTCATTCTGAGCATTTTGAGAGATAGAACTAACTTCTAGGAGTCCTTTTTGAGTCTTTTCGATCATTATGAACTACCAAGCTATGGGTCTCCTAAATCTGATAGTCGACAAAATGGGGTGTCTACAACACGTGAGTCTCCGGCGATTAGTATGAAATGTAGAGATGTGAATGCGAGTATGTTTATCATTCATTTGCATATGTTGATTTATTCCCTAAGCATTAACTTAAACAAATTGAATATGTGTGGTTATTCAAATAACCATTTTAGGTGTTAATGCTGGTGAGGAATCGCATAAGTGAGCACGTGGGTTTGGGAGTTCACTAGAAGGCGACTTGTCATGTTATCCCGTAGTTTTGTAACTGAATCGTCTATTTCATTTGTTTTGTTAAGGGACTTGTAATAGAAATGGATAATAGTCTTGTGTATGTTTTATTCCGTTTCCAAACTTTGTAAGAAATCACTTTCAAGTGAACTAGAACTACATTTTGTTTTGACTTTGAAATCATGGTTTGGGTTGGTTAAGATATTATGAATCTGAACCCGGAGTTCACGCTTTGAAATGTTTTACTTGTCGACTTCATGTCTTGATTTAATGTTGAGGTGGTTAATGATCGCAAGGGTCGCTTGACCGTAGGCAATATCTTAGTGCAAGAAGGATTGCTGTCAGAGGGTCATTCGATCGGTCGAAGAGGACAGTTCGACCGGTTGAAGTGCCCTCTGCTATGAAGGATTATTGCCGAAGGGTCATCCCACTGGTCGAATGGGACAACTCGACCGGTCGAAATGACCCCTGCATGAAAACTTTTATGCCCCTTCCACAACTTATTTAAATGTTTTGATTGGTTCTTAGGGAAACTTTTGGACCCCTTTGAACATAAATTCATTCGTTTCAAAATATAATTACGTTTTCAAATTTATACGGATTTTACCAACTTTGGTTGTGTTGTTTTAAACAAGCGACTACTCATTGATATTTTTTCAAAGTTTTGTTTTCGCTGCTATGACTTTTAAATGAGTAGGAAGAGCTTCGGTGGCATGCCACGAGTTCCGGTTATGCTATTGTGGGATCGGGCTGTGACATTAGAGTACCAAACCTCCTCCTACTCTTATAATACCTCTACAAAACCTATTCCATTAGGAGTGGAGCGGGGGGTAAAACTCCTAAGGCGGATAATTTTTCCACCCCAAGTACAATAGTTTTTTTTATCCATTGAAGTTCTAATTTGATAACCCTCATAAAATCTATTTTTGGCACAACTTCTACTTCTGTGATTCACTTGCAAAAAAAGCTGTTTATCGAAAGTTGCCCCAGGCCAATCGCAAATTTCAGCGATTGGCTCACTTTTTTTTTTGGGTCCGATTGATCTCGCAGAATCTAGTTTGCCACACAGTTTTATTTTAGATTTTGGAGTTCTATAATCACTTATGACTTTAAAATTGTTCCCAAATTGGGACTTCTAAAAAAGAATACAACTCTAAGGGTCCGTTTGATAAAACTGAAAATTAAACACTAAGTTTTTTGTGCTAAAAATTTTGAGCATTTGAATTTACAGAACTAAATTTTAAAAATTATTTTCAAGTATTAAAATAGACTGCATTCAGTGATTTTCTTCAATAGAAATTTATTGCTTAAAGTTTTTCGTTAGGTTTTGGCTTCTTTTTCATTTAAGTACTACACTATCAAACACAGAGAAAAAAATGCTAAAATATTTTATTTTCAGCACTTAATTGGATTATCAAACACGCCCTAAATGTGGAGTTTTTGGTTGATTTCCATTGAGCCCCACTGTTCTAAAAACCCTCCTAGGCCCTAGGCCTTGACCAACATCCTCGATTTTCACCTAATCCTTTTAAAAATGGTAAAGTAGGATTTAGTCCCTAATCTTAGATTTTTCTAGAAATAGGTCATTCCTATATCTGAATCTAGAAATTAGTCCATTTGTGTTGCTAAAGACATAAATACCCCTATATTATGTCACAACCCGATCCCACAAAGGTGGAACCGAAGCCGTGGCACGCCACCGAGGCTCGCCCAATTCAATTAAAGGTTATAGCAGCGGAATAAACAAAAGTAAAAATCTATAAATTCAGGCTATAAAAAGAATTTCTCCATTTGAAACACTTAAGGAAAACAATCCATTTTTAAACCAGTAATCCAGTCGACTGCAATCACAGACCAGTCGACTGCTTTGAGTCCCAAAGAGTCCCAACCCATCAACTACTCAATCCAGTTGACTGCCTCCTATGTCCAGTCGACTGGGGTGTCAAATTCTAAGTCGACTGGTTCTGTTCGGTCGACTGAACTCTAGTCTAAGCAAAATGTCTGATTCTGAAACACAAATCAGTCGACTGTGTCGAGGACCTAGTGGATCGCTTTTACAAAAATGAGGCAGTGTCTCATTTGAAAAATGAATCCATTCGATTGGCACTTGGTCCGATCGACTGGTTTACCCTACAACAGAATTTTCTGCAGAAATTCCCATTCCAAGCTGAACAACTCTCATCCATGAGCTCATTTACCAATTCCAAACTATCAAGAAACATACAGAAATATATAATATACCCAATCAAACATGTCCCAAGCTTTTAATCTCCAAATTTTATTACAATACCAAGTCACAAAGTGAATTAAACAACCGTTATATTACAAAACTATAAGTTGACTTTCAAGTTGCCTTCTAAGTGAACTCCCAATCCCACGTGCTCACTTCTCCGATTCCTCATCGGCATTCACACCTACAATGGTTATTTAATTAAACACATATATTTCGATTCGTTTAAGCTAACGCTTAGTGAATATAACAACGATGCACATGACTGATAAACATGCTTGCATTCACATTCTCTACATTTCATATTAGTCTCCGAAGTCTTACGTGTATGGTCCATACTCCTAGTCCGCGACTCCTCGTCAATAAGTCCAAGCGACCAAGTAAGACCCACGTTTTTTTTCTTCAAATGTGTGACCTTATCCCTAGAACGATTCCAAAACGATGGCTTGGTACCACGCACTCCTTTGACCCAAATAGCGACTAAACATGCTCAAAATACATTTCACCATGCTTTTGACATAAATCAAACATTTTTCCATACAATTGGGCCTACTTATCTGTTGGCCCAAAAGTAATCCTTAGAGAGGGGGGGTGAATAAGATTACTAACAATTAATGGAAAATTAAACTTAAAGCAAGCACAATACTTAAATAAAATAGTAATTAAAGAAAGAAGGGAAAGAGGCACTTGCAAACCAAGTTTTCAAGTGGTTCGGCAATCCGCAAACTGCGGCCTACGTCCACCCCTCAAGAACACCTCTTGAGGATTTCACTAACCAATCTTCTTTGGGTGAAGATCAAACCACTCCTTACAAGTTCTTCTTGAACTAGTTGTTACACTTCTAATGAAGAAACCCTTCACTTGGAGCAAGGGTTACACCAACTCTCTTACAACTTCAAGGTTTTAAGAATGTTTAAATACAACTGAATAACACTCTCTTTGTAGAGTAGATAGAAATAATAAAAGCTCACAATAATAGCTCTCAAGGAATTGCAAAATCAAATCTAGAGCTAGAAGCTTGAATCTCAAATAATTAGGGCTTGAATCTTTGATTGCAATAAATGAGTATTGAATGAGAGTAATTGATATCACAACAACCAAATTTGAACAGAGTATATATACTCTCTCAAGAAAAGTTGAACGTTTAAGGTAGGTGGGAGCATTAAATGCTAAAGCAAAAATAGAGGAAAATAGTTGTTACTGTTCTGTGCAGTAATCCAGTCGACTGGTTTTGCGATCCAGTTGACTGTATTTCAAACTGTTTGAAATGCGCCTTAAAATCAATCGAATGAAAAAGGATCTGTCGACTGAATGAGTTGAAGCAAAAACTCTATTTTCCATGACATAAACCAGTCGACTGTATGGTTTGTTCGATCTACTAAATGCTAAAATGTACAGTCGACTGAGAATAAGTCCAGTCGACTATTTTTCCTTGTAGAAAAATTGTTTGCTTGTTTTGAAACAAATGTTCAATTTTAAGCCCTTGTCTTGAGATTCAACGTAACTAACTTTACACAAAGTCCTATTAGATAAATACAAGATAAAAATATACTTCCACAAGGCTTCCATAGAATATCCATCATTAGTATTAAGCTCTGTTTGGACAACACACTAAATGAAAATAATAAGTATTCAACTTTATAGTTTGTTAATCATCAAAATTACTTAAGGTAAAACCCTTGGGGCTAATAATCTCTCCCTTTTTGATGATGACAAACTAGTTGCCAGAGAGAAAAAATAATAGCAAGTAATTGTCCATTCAAGAGAAATTACATACTTAGAAGAACATGTGAATAGATAAAGCCATTTTTTTTATAAGAAATGACAATTAATTCAAGGTGGATAATAAGCAGCAGGATATTCTCCCCCTTTTATCATCAACAAAAAAAAACAACTTAGAGCGAAGATAATCTCCCCCTCTTTGAGTGAGTTGATGAATTGGATGGAGGGGGAGGGGGGAGTTGTGGAAATCACGTATAAAAAATATCATCATCTTTCCACGGTTAGTACACAAACAGGCATATAAATATCATGAGAAGTAATAACAAACAAATATCATATAAACCGGAATGCTGAGAAAAGCATGAACAACAAGTGAGTTTAAAAACAAAATAGATGATTTTATATAGATCCAATATAAGTTTTAGATACAACTATGATGTGATAGATACAAAAAGAATGTGTAAGACCTCACTAAACCCAAAACACAAAACTATCTATCTAAAAGTCCATGTTAGCTTATATAGCTTATCCTATATCCAAAAGAGAACAAAGAGGTCGTCAAATCCCGAAGCGACTCCGAATCAACCGAATGGCATCGCGAGCATCATCAAGGCTGGACTGCATCTCGGATAGGTGTCTGTCCACTAACTCCTGAGTGGCAATAGAGGTGGTACAAAGAACGTCCACAGCAGTGCCAACCTCTAGAATGTCTGAGCAGAGAGTGTTAAAGTGAGAGGCTACTGTAGAGGAGAGAGAAGACACACTAGAAGATAGAGTGGAGTGGAGTGAAGTGACAGTGATGGAAAGAGAGTCAATGAAAGCGGTGACGATGGCGAACTGCTCTAAAGGATCAGTAGCAGGAGGGGGAGGAACTGAAGAGGATGGAATGTCAGAAGATGGAGGAATGAAAGTGGAGGGAGCACTAGATGATGGGGCAATGGTGGTGGTAGGATCAGTGGTGGTTGTAGGAGCAATGATGGGAGTAGTGATGGGAACACAGTGGGTCTTGGGAATAAAAACGCCACCCTCGAGCTTATAGCCCATGAGAGACAGAGTGGTGGTGGAATAGATGTCATGAGAAAAGGGGTTATAGCGATCACGCTCATCGATGGGGACCTTGAAATGGTGGAAGATTGTGGTGAGGCCCGTGCCATAAGGGAAGGAGCTGACTTTTGACTTTTAGTGTGCCTCACAGATGTGTTTGCAAAAAAGAGTCAAAAAATCAAATTTGTTGCCTTCAATAACACACCATTAAAGAAAGACATCAAAGTACGACACATAGTCGCGACCACCCACGCGTAGAAGGAATGTGTAGGTGAGAATGTTGTGAAGGAGATGAGCTTCAAAAGTGAGCTGTGAAGCCGATGGTTTCAAGGTAGTAACCAAATTAGGGTTGCCACAGACTAACCTACAAGCAGTGAGAGGATTAAAACCATGACCAACATTCCATTTGTTTCCTTATAGGCGCGAATGTTGCCCATAGGAATACCGAAAATCTGGACAAAGGTGTCGGGAGTAACAATAAATTTGATGCCACGAACATAAGAAGAAAAAGATATAGCGGAGGGTGTGTAGTTGAGGTTAGCAAAGAATTCACGGACAACAGAGGGATACATAGGTTGGTTAATAGAGAGAAAGGAGGTCCAAGAAAGAGCATTAAACAGTGTACCAATTCGCAAACCATGAGAATTTGAAAAGTCAGAAGAAAGAGTCTGTAACAACCCAAAAATTTTTATGTAAATAATTATTTTAATTATTATTTCCAGTTAGCAATATTATATGAGTGTGCCTATGTAACACATGTGTTTGAAAAATTTTAAGTGTTTGGTAGACATATAAATTAAATCATGAGTATGCGCGTTTAGTTTGGGAGTTATATTTTATTAATTTATATTTGTTAAAAAAAAAAGTGAAAGGTTGATATGTATTTTTGTTATAGAGTGTTTACAGGCCCGAGAATGTGTTAAATAATATAATTAACATTAAAACTTAGTACCGGGGTTATGGGTACCCATTGGGCTACTCATTTTAACACTTTGTACTGCATTTTGGGCCCACATGAGTCTCTTTTGTGAGCCCATAAAAAGAAAAATGGGATTATTAATGTTTGTGTGAGTGTTACAATTATATGTTGAGTGTATGTACCATAGTATATATTAATATGTTAGGTGTGCTTCATGTACATAGATATATAATATAATAATAGGGTTTAGGTAACCCATTTTTCCTTTGGCAGCCGCAATAGATAGATACAGAGAGAGAGAGAGAGAGAGAGAGAGAGAGAGAGAGAGAGAGAAGACGAAAAGAAGAAGAAGGAGAAAGGAGAAGGATTCCGGGTTCGTGGTCACGTGGGGAATCGCGGAGCATTCGTGGTTGTCAATTTTGAATCGAACTAGGTGAGTTAAACTTTGTGTATCCGAGTATATATATACATATACAAGTATGTATATATATGTATGTGTATGGGAGTAAATTAGTGCATGTTAAATTTAATTGTTAGGGTTAAATCTTTGTAATGGATCGATACACGTTGCTATTGTTGAAGTAATTTAGATACATTCTTTCTCTTCGTGTGACTTTGTGATTATGACATTAGGGTATTCGAAAGGGTTAAGTGAATAGTTAGTTTGATAAAACCATATGTGAAATATTCATCGCAATAAAAAAAAAAAAAAGATATGTGAAATTCGTTTTTCTGTAATTCATACAGTTGCAGAAACTTCAGGAAATTATTAGAAAATCGTGGCTTTGAATTTGAACATTCTGTCCACGTGACTTATGTAAAACGTGATTCTGCACACTTTTCGTGTTTTAAGTTTTTCCTGATTCTGCACCGTTTGGGCAAAAATTTAAGATTACAGTAGCAGTTTTCAATATAGTTCAACGTGCAAATTGGAGAATATGATTTCTTATTATGTGTTTTATGTATGCTAATATTGAATGTTGGGTTGAGGTTGTTGTATCTGAAATAAATGACCTTATTGTGTGGTCATTTTGATAAAAGGAGTAAATTAGATACGTTGAATAGTATATTGGAAATCTTGTAATTGATTGGAAATTATTGAGGGAAGATTGTTATGGGTTAATTGATAAAACCCTTCATTGTAAGAAATTGGAATGCATCTAAAAGTTAGAGATGTGATTGGATGATAAGACGGAACTATTTGATAAATGTGAAATTCACAATTATTGGGGATAATACGAACGATAAGTGATAATTGCAACATAGTTCTTTAGTGTTCACCGCTCGCCGTTGTTGTGTTATTATTTTTGGTAGCTCGCACTCTTTTGCCAGTGGCTTCGTGATCAAGCTGGCTTAAGACTTGTTGAGTGTACTTTTTGCCAGTGGCTTCGTGATCAAGCTGGCCTAAGCCTTATGCTCGGCTTATATTGTATAGACGTCTAGGCATATTGACCAGCCGTCCGTTGTGTATACCTGGTTTGGTTGATACCCCAACCAAACTGGCACCGGAGTGGATGTTGGTAGTATGTCCGGGCACACATGGGATATATGTGTGGGCCGTACCATGGAGGGTGGCCAAGTGGTGAAGCTAGGGAATGCAAAGATAAATTTAAAGTTAATAAGTAATGAACATGGATTATTTCATAAGACTGATAAGCGTGGAAAAATGAATGCGACGTTTGAGTTAGAATGTGGACGGTTTGTATACAAAATTGTTTGCTTGGTTTATGATCATTCAATTTGCAGGATGGTGGGCCCACTAACGTATTACAGGTTTGGCTCACCATAAGTAATGGGTAAGTATGAAACTCGTAATAACTTTGGATTTTGGGCTAGAAACTACTTGCCACGACATAAATGGAAACTACTCTATTGTTCAGATATGTGTGTGGAACTACATGTCTTGACCCAAGAGTATTGTAGTGTAATTTGTTGTCTACGGGTTCAAGTTGGATCCCTAAAACTTGTTGTTTTGTTTAACTCATACCAGTCATGTGACTGACCCGAGTGTGTTATGCATTCGGGTGCGTTTCTATATGAAACGTAGTCGAATGTATGTGCAGGTTTAGTATTTGGAGATTTTATTTGGAGCTTCTGTTTGGGTGAAGAGATGGTCGCGGTGTTATTTAGTATTAGAGTTGTACTTATTTTTTTGTTGTACTTTATTAATTTCTTGGCATTGTGGGCCATGTTGTATTTTATTATTTTGGGGTTATGGGACGATTGTAGTAGCTCTGATTCAAGTTTTGTAATAGTGTGGATTTCTTTATTATTTTGTTATGGCAACAGAATTCTCTTTATTATTGTAAATTGTAACTTAGAATTTTATCATGGAGATCTCAATGAAAATGAGTATTTTTTTGTTACTTAAAGTTTGTGAATTATTTTAAAGAGGAACATTTTTCAGCAAAGTTTACTATTTCAAATGTGTGACAAGTTGATTGGTTTTCACTCTCAGATTTTTGGGCAATTAAATACTGGTTGGGATGCACTTGATTGAATATTTGGTTGTCCAAAAATCGGGGTGTGACAGTTTGGTATCAGAGCTTAAGGTTAGCTTAGCGAGTCTAGGTGATCCTCGGAATGTGGATTACTGGGTTTGTTCAGAGTTATAGGACTGCGAATCTTCTTGGGTTGAGATTTAGGTTGAGTATGTGCTACATCTATTTCTCTGTTATGTGTGAGCTTTGTGCTTTGTTTTGTTGATTTGTTTAACTTTTATTATCTACCATTTTCATGATAACTGTGTGAAGTCATACATAGTATTCTTTAGCATTCCATAGTAGTGTATTCATTTTATTTACATGAGGAGTAATGGGGGGATTTGGAAGTCACGTCAATCATCGGAATTTCTTAGTCGGGAATCCTCTTATCTTGGTGACCTCTTGCGGCGTATCTATTGACATTATGCTAAACTTCTGAATTATATGGAAGAGATCAGTTGTCATTGGGATTTCTTTATTTTACGGGTTTTCTTATTTCTATTATCAACTGGGCATCTAACGCAATATAACATTATGGATATTCTGGAGTTCTTATAAAGCAGATTATTTCTTCGGGTATTCTGCTGTTACAACCAGCTCATTTTATTCATATGAATACATTATTATTATCAATATTCTGGAATTCTATCTGGAGTATCTATCAAATCGCTGGCCTTCTTCTATCTGCCAAGATTATACTATGAATCTCAGGTGAGTATTGATTATATACGAGGCTTACCATCGGACGAAAATTTCTTTATCTTCAATGGCAGTATTTTCTCGGACTTGGGTGAAGCGGTAAGTAATTGGAGGTGTAGTGCGGGGTACGGTAAGAGGTGAACATGTGCATGTACATAAATTATATTCGTGAATTGCATCACTGTATGTTGAAATTATTTGTAAGGTCTAAGTGTATATGAAATGACTAGTTATATTGGGCTATATTTTAGTTCTGGTTAGAATTTAACAATCGATTATACGAGACTATAGGTATATACATGAGGGTTTCCTTGTTTGGATTATTCGCTCGACGTACTAAGTCTTGTATAGTTAAGAGTTAAACGCAATCAATGATTTGTATGAAATTACGTGCCTAACTTTATTTATGACTGAATTGTGTATTTACAGTTGCTACAAATTTCGGGACGAAATTTCTTTAAGGAGGGTAAAATGTAACAACCCAAAAATTTTTATGTAAATAATTATTTTAATTATTATTTCCAGTTAGCAATATTATATGAGTGTGCCTATGTAACACATGTGTTTGAAAATTTTTAAGTATTTGGTAGACATATAAATTAAATCATGAGTAAGCGCGTTTATTTTGGGAGTTATATTTTATTAATTTATATTTGTTAAAAAAAAAGTGAAAGGTTGATATGTATTTTTGTTATATAGTGTTTACAGGCCCGAGAATGTGTTAAATAATGTAATTAACATTAAAACTTAGTACCGGGGTCATGGGTACCCATTGGGTTACTCATTTTAACACTTTGTACTGCATTTTGGGCCCACATGAGTCTCTTTTGTGAGCCCATAAAAAGAAAAACGGGATTATTAATGTTTGTGTGAGTGTTACAATTATATGTTGAGTGTATGTACCATAGTATATATTAATATGTTAGGTGTGCTTCATGTATATAGATATATAATATAATAATAGGGTATAGGTAACCCATTTTTTCCTTTGGCAGCCGCAATAGATAGATACAGAGAGAGAGAGAGAAGAAGCAAAGAAGAAGAAGGAGAAATGAGAAGGATTCCGGGTTCGTGGTCACGTGGGCAATCGCGGAGCATTCGTGGTTGTCAATTTTGAATCGAACTAGGTGAGTTAAACTTTGTGTATCCGAGTATATATATATATACACGTATGTATATATATGTATGTGTATGGGAGTAAATTAGTGCATGTTAAATTTAATTGTTAGGGTTAAATCTTTGTAATGGATCGATACACGTTGCTATTGTTGAAGTAATTTAGATACATTCTTTCTCTTCGTGTGACTTTGTGATTATGACATTAGGGTATTCGAAAGGGTTAAGTGAATAGTTAGTTTGATAAAACCATATGTGAAATATTCATCGCAATAAAAAAAAAAAAAGATATGTGAAATTCATTTTTCTGTAATTCATACAGTTGCAGAAACTTCAGGAAATTATTAGAAAATCGTGGCTTTGAATTTGAACATTCTGTCCGCTAGACTTATGTAAAACGTAATTCTGCACACTTTTCGTGTTTTAAGTTTTTCCTGATTCTGCACCGTTTGGGCAAAAAATTAAGATTACAGTAGCAGTTTTCAATATAGTTCAACGTGCAAATTGGAGAATATGATTTCTTATTATGTGTTTTATGTATGCTAATATTGAATGTTGGGTTGAGGTTGTTGTATCTGAAATAACTGACCTTATTGTGTGGTCATTTTGATAAAAAAGGAGTAAATTAGATACGTTGAATAGTATATTGGAAATCTTGTAATTGATTGGAAATTATTGAGGGAAGATTGTTATGGGTTAATTGATAAAACCCTTCATTGTAAGAAATTGGAATGCATCTAAAAGTTAGAGATGTGATTGGATGATAAGACGGAACTATTTGATAAATGTGAAATTCACAATTATTGGGGATAATACGAACGATAAGTGATAATTGCAACATAGTTCTTTAGTGTTCACCGCTCGCCGTTGTTGTGTTATTATTTTTGGTAGCTCGCACTCTTTTGCCAGTGGCTTCGTGATCAAGCTGGCTTAAGACTTGTTGAGTGTACTTTTTGCCAGTGGCTTCGTGATCAAGCTGGCCTAAGCCTTATGCTCGGCTTATATTGTATAGATGTCTAGGCATATTGACCAGCCGTCCGTTGTGTATACCTGATTTGGTTGATACCCCAACCAAACTGGCACCGGAGTGGATGTTGGTAGTATGTCCGGGCACACATGGGATATATGTGTGGGCCGTACCATGGAGGGTGGCCAAGTGGTGAAGCTAGGGAATGCAAAGATAAATTTAAAGTTAATAAGTAATGAACATGGATTATTTCATAAGACTGATAAGCGTGGAAAAATGAATGCGACGTTTGAGTTAGAATGTGGACGGTTTGTATACAGAATTGTTTGCTTGGTTTATGATCATTCAATTTGCAGGATGGTGGGCCCACTAACGTATTACAGGTTTGGCTCACCATAAGTAATGGGTAAGTATGAAACTCGTAATAACTTTGGATTTTGGGCTAGAAACTACTTGCCACGACATAAATGGAAACTACTCTATTGTTCAGATATGTGTGTGGAACTACTTGTCTTGACCCAAGAGTATTGTAGTGTAATTTGTTGTCTACGGGTTCAAGTTGGATCCCTAAGACTTGTTGTTTTGTTTAACTCATACCAGTCATGTGACTGACCCGAGTGTGTTATGCATTCGGGTGCGTTTCTATATGAAACGTAGTCGAATGTATGTGCAGGTTTAGTATTTGGAGATTTTATTTGGAGCTTCTGTTTGGGTGAAGAGATGGTCACGGTGTTATTTAGTATTAGAGTTGTACTTATTTTTTTGTTGTACTTTATTAATTTCTTGGCATTGTGGGCCATGTTGTATTTTATTATTTTGGGGTTATGGGACGATTGTAGTAGCTCTGATTCAAGTTTTGTAATAGTGTGGATTTCTTAATTATTTTGTTATGGCAACAGAATTCTCTTTATTATTGTAAATTGTAACTTAGAATTTTATCATGGAGATCTCAATGAAAATGAGTATTTTTTTGTTACTTAAAGTTTGTGAATTATTTTAAAGAGGAACATTTTTCAGCAAAGTTTACTATTTCAAATGTGTGACAAGTTGATTGGTTTTCACTCTCAGATTTTTGGGCAATTAAATACTGGTTGGGATGCACTTGATTGAATATTTGGTTGTCCAAAAATCGTGGTGTGACAACGTTTTACCCACAACAACCTTGCGATGCATGAAGTTGTCCAAAAATGCTTGTTTGCGATCCTCGTCAAGAAAGCATGGATTGGGACGAGGGCGTTGTGGAGCTGGTGGCTGAGAGGAGGTGGTTTCGACTTCTTTGCATTTCTTAGGGGTCATTAGTGCAGTGAGATGGAGAGAAGAAGGAGAGAAATAAAACGAGGATAGGGAGGATGGAGGTGGAGCTTAGGATGGAGGTGGCCGGAATTAGAAGAATAAGAGATGGGGAAAAAATTTGGGGAGGAAAGAGAATAAGGCGCAGTCACCTGAGAAGAAAGGGAAAAAAATTAGGGTTTTTAAAACAAAAGACGCAAGAGATATATATATATATATATACATTTTCGGTCAACTGAAAATAGGGTTAGGTCGACTGAATAATTTAGGGCAAGGGATGGTCGATTGAAACTATGAATGGTCGACTGGTTTTAAACGCAGATTGTAAGACCCCTAGTGTATTAGTCGATTGGATAGAAATCAGTCGACTGAAAAAGTCAAGTCGACTAGACGAATACAACTTTAAAATTTTTGAAAAGATAAAACAGAATCCGGTCGACTGAATCAGTGGTCATTCGATTGTTTTTACAGAAAATAGTTTTAGCTTAAAGAGGAGGAAAAAGGTTCCAAGACACGGAACTACACCACATCGGCTTGACAAGCCATCCCTAATTCACGACGAATGATACAAAAACGATCTTCTTAAAGAGGTTTAGTGAAAATATCCGCCCATTGATGATTGGTATAAAAAAAAACAAGTTTGTCATCCCCCTTTTGAACATGATCTCTAATGAAATGGTGTCTAATCTTAATGTGCTTAGTTCTAGAGTGTTGAATGGGATTCTGAGAAAGACTTATTGCACTAGTGTTATCGCATCTAAGTGGGATGTGATAAAAAAGAAGTCCAAAGTCTTCTAATTGTTGTTTCATATAGAGAACTTGTGCACAACAACTACCGGTGGCTATATACTCGGCTTCCGCCGTGGACAAAGCTACAGAATTTTGTTTCTTACTAAGCCAAGAGACTAGGGAGTGTCCTAAAAAGTGACACGTGCCATTTGTGCTTTTGCGATCCACTTTGCAACCGGCAAAGTCCGTATCCGAATAACTAACTAAGTCAAAGAGAGTGTTCTTAGGATACCATAAACCTAAGTCAGTGGTGCCTACCAAGTATCTAAAAATGTGCTTAATGGCTACAACATGCGACACTCTAGGTGATGATTAGAATCTAGCACAAAGACATACACTAAACAGAATATCCGGTCCATTAGATACAACAAACTACCTATCATGCCACGAAAATTTTTGGTATCAACAAGTTTTCTGGATTCATCTTTGTCAAGCTTGAGAGATGAACTCATGGGAGTAGCAATAGGTTTACAATTTTCAAAACCAAATCTTTTCAATAGATCTTTAATGTATTTGGATTAGTTTATGAAAATGCCATCTTTATGTTGTTTGATTTGTAAACCAAGAAAGAAATTTAGTTCTCCCATCATGCTTATTTCAAATTCATCTTGCATGCATTTTGCAAATTCCTCACACATTTTTTCATTGGTAGCACCAAAGATTATATCATCCACATAGATTTGAACAAGCAATATACCATTGTGTGAATGTTTAATAAAAAGTGTGGTGTCAATTTTTCCTCGAGTAAATCCAAGATCAAGTAGATATTTTCTAAGACGATCATACCAAGCACGAGGAGCTTGTTTCAAACCATATAGAGCCTTTGAAAGTTTAAAGACATGGTTTGAAAATTGTGAACTTTCAAATCCAGGAGGTTGCTTGACATAGACTTCTTCCGCTATAAAACCATTTAAAAAGGCACTTTTATATCCATTTGAAAAAGTTTGAAATTTTTGTGGCAAGCAAAAGCAAGTAATATTCTAATGGCTTCTAATCTTGCTAAGAGAGCATAGGTTTCGTCATAGTCTATTCCTTCTTCTTGGTTGTACCCTTGGATTTCTAATCTAGCCTTATTTCTAATCACAACTCCGGATTCATCCTTCTTATTCCTAAACACGCATTTGGTTCCTATGATTGAATGATCATTGGGTCTAGGAACTAAAGTCCAAACTTGGTTTCTCTTAAATTGGTTCAATTCTTCTTGCATAGCCATAATCCAACTATCATCTTGCTCAACTTCCTCTATGTTTTTAGGTTCTATTTGAGATAGAATGCTAAGTTGTTACAAATGCTTCTAAGAGAGGATCTAGTAGCTATGCCTTGACCGGGATCACCTATGATTTGATCTATGGGGTGACTAAGAACGATCTTCCAATCTCTAGGGAGGTTATCTTTAACGTTGTTCTTAGGGTGTTTTAGAGGAGTAGGGGAATCTTCCTTAGGCTTTTCTAAAGGTATGGAGGATGAAGTACTAGCCCTCTCTAGGCTTGCTACGACAACATCATCATCATCCTCCTTTCTTCTAAAGGGATTAGCCTTATCAAAAACTACATGCATGGACTCTTCTACAACTAAGGTCTTCTTATTAAAAACTTTATATGCCTTGCTAATTTGTGAATAACCTAAGAAGATACCCTCATCCGATTTAGCGTCAAACTTACCTAAGTTATCCTTATTGTTCAAGATGAAGCACTTATAACCGAAAACTCTAAAATAACTGATGTTAGGTTTTCTACCCTTCCAAAGTTTATAGGGAATCTTACCAAGATTATTTCTAACAACAACACGATTAATAACATAACAAGAAGTACTAGTTGCTTCGGCCCAAAAGTATTGTGGCAAAGAGTGTTCATTCAATAAAGTTCTTGCCATCTCTTGAAGTGAACTATTTTTCATTTCAACAACACCATTTTGTTGAGGAGTTCTTGGTGCCGAAAAGTTATGTCCAAAACCATTTTCATCACAAAAACTTGAAATATCTTTATTGTCAAATTCTCTTCCTCTGTCACTTCCAAAATTGTTGATAGTATATGATCGGGAGAGAACAAATCCTAATTATATGCCTCAATTCACATTTATTAGCCGTTTTTATCCTGTTTTTGTATAATTTTACTCCGTTTTCCACTTTTTGTCTGGCTTTAGAAGAAAGGATGGAATTCAGGTTAAATGGGGTGAAAAAGCAAGAAGAAAGAAGTAGAAAAAGCCAATTCCCGCGAGCAGCCCGTGAGCGCGAGAATTCCGCATATCGCTCGCGCGACCTTCCAGAATCGCGCTCGCGCGGCCCGCTCGCACGATCCGTACAAAAAATGTAAAACGCGTATTTTTGAGTGCTGAAGACCCCTGTGTGGACGAAATTGCCTAATTACGTCCAGAAAGCAATTTACAGTAGTTTTAGTCGGATTAGGTTTAGAAAACCTTCCTAATCTCTCTAAAACTATATATATCTCATTCTACATCAATTAAGGGGTTACACATTCATTCATACATCAACTTTGAAGGCAAGAGGAGGAGAAGATCTAGCTTGAAGGTCTCTAATGGCAACCATCGACTCAACCTTCATGCTTTCATCCGTCATGTGCAACTAAACTCCTATTCTAGGGTTTCAATGAAACCCTAGCTATGTAAAGGGGGAATTCTATGCTTTCTGATTATAGGATTTTATGTATTGGATAGTAATTGTATGTTAGTGGATTATTTATATATAATAAGTTTTTAATGATAATAATCAAGAGTATTTTGTATCTATTCTTGTCTTAGATTTTTCCTTATGCTTATTGAACTCAATAGTCCTTGATTTCTTTGATTGATAGGAGTATTTACATACAATAGTGCTTATGTGATTGTGATGTTTACATCTTTTATAATTCATGCCTAGGAAAGATGAATTATGTTACACCCTAGTTATAGGTAGATAATTCATGTGAACCGAAGATGCGTTATGATTAGATTAAACTAGCGACATACTCTTGTTGATACTATTGGGCTTGTAGCTACAATAGATCATGACTATCCAAACATAGAACTTAAAATAGAAAGTGTAGACCCCTAATACATAGTGGTGGATTTGCAATCCTAGATCTCATCCACTTATATTTCAAACAATCTTAAATTTTGCACTAGTTTACTTAGATTTAATTTTAATATTTTATTTCCATAATTCATAGTTCAATTTCATTTAATTTCATAGTTTAATTAGTAGTAGGATTTAAACCAATCAATCAAACTTCCGTTCTCAAATAACTAAATAGATTTAGGTTTTCTAAATTAAAGGACAAAAATATACAATCTTTGTGGGTTCGACATTTACTTCCACACTACAAATCCTTAGAAAGTAAAGCATACTTTTAATATCTTGATATTGACGACATCCGTATACCCTTTTAAATTTTGAACTCTTTTATAAAATTTTACAAAATTTGGGTAAGCCTCATCTTTATGAGCAAGAAAGATGACCTAAGTAAATCTTGATTAGTCATCAACAATTACAAATGCTTACACTTTGCCACTCATACTTGTTACACGATTAGGACCAAATAAATCCATATGAAGTAATTCAAAGGGTCTACTAGTAGAATCTCCTTTTTTTCTTTTTGAAAGAGGTTTTTGTTTGTTTTCTAAGTTGTCAAGCATCACAAATCTTGTCCTTAACAAATTTTGTTTTTGGTAAACCTTTGACTAAATCATTTTTTGATAAATTTGAAAGGAGATCCATACTAGCATGTCCTAATCATCTATGCCAAAGCCAACTAGTTTTACTCAATACGACAAAGCATTTAACATCTTGAGAGGAAATATCATCAAAATCAATGGTATAAACATTTTCACCACGATAAGCAATAAATAACACTTTATCATCTTTAGCATTCATAATCATGCAATAGTTTGATTCAAACACAACTTTAAAGCCTTTATCACATAATTGACTAAGGCTCAACAAGGCCATCAACAAGTAATACATTTTCAGTAGTTAAAGAAAAGTTCTTACTAATTTTACCTATGCCAATGATTTTTCCCTTGGAGTTATCTCCGAAGGTGACATTTCCACCATCCTTGGGAGAGAGAGAGGAGAACTTTGATTTGTCTTTGGTCATGTGTATAGAGCATCCACTATCCTAGAACCATCTATCCTTGCTTGAGGATTTTAAGCACACCTATAAAACAAGCTTAAGTATTCCTCTTTTGGTACCCAATATTCATTGGGTCCACTTTTGTTAGCAAAGGGAGGTGTGGTTCCCTTTTCAATCCAAACAATAGTGGTTTTTTTTTCCTATTTGGGCATTTATAGTTCACATACCCCTTTTTCATGCAATAATGACAGATTACATGAGGATTGAATTTTCTTGAAGTGGATCCTTTTGTAAAAATGCTTTGATGAGATTTGTTTGAAGAAGAACTAGTAGAGACATCACTTGAAAAGAAATTGTTGTACTTCTTTTCTTTGTAGGTGGGATTGAAACCCAATCCGGCTTTATCGAAAACACATCTTTGTTTTCCCAAAAACATATTTAAATTTTGCTCTCCATGAGTGAATTTAGCTAAAGTTTTAGTTAAATCTTCAACTTGTTTCTTCAACTCAATGTTATCTTTTTCAAAATCATTTGAAGGAATGCTTCTTGAAGTGAGCATTTCATTTTCTTTTCTTAAAGATTCATTTTGTGATTTCAATTCACTAAGTTCATTTGAGAGAAGAGAAAAATTCTTTTTGAGAGCTAAGTATTTGGTTCCCAAGCTTTCCAATTCCTCATGCAATTCATCAAATGCATTTTGTAGCTCATCATAGTTATGAGATTCATTATAAGAGTCATAGTTAGAGTCTACCTCATCACTTTCATGTGCCATGAGACAAATGTTTGCCACTTCATCATCACTTGATTCATCTTTGGATGTCTCATTCTTGGAGTCATCCCAAGTTGTGGCTTTCATTACCTTCTTCGCCTTTTGCTTGAAGTTCTTCTTTAGTAATGGGCAATCGGACTTAATGTGTCCGGTCTTTTTACATTTGAAGCAAATGATTAGATCTTTCTTGGCTTCATTTTCCTTTTGTCCTTTTTCTTGCAAAGGATTTGTCTCTTCTCAAGAACCTCTTGAACTTGCGAGTGATCATTGCCATTTCATCATCTTCATCACTATCATTGTCTTGGTCATTTGAAGCCTTTAGACCAAGTTCTTCTTTTTATCTTCATTGTCGAAGACGGCCAATTCCATTCCATATTTTATGAGAGATCCCATGAATTGTTCAATAGAGATCCTTGAGAGTTCCTTTGCTTCTCGGACCGCCGTGACCTTTGGTTGCCAATGCTTTGGTAGAAACCTAAGCACCTTCCCAATCATCTCTTCGTTAGGATAAATTCTACCAAGATTTTTCAAACTATTAGTAATAGTAGTAAAGCAAATAGACATTTCACTAATAGTTTCATTTGGAAGCATTTTGAACATTTCATATGATTGAACCAATAAGCTAATCTTAGACTTCTTAACTTGATAAATTCCTTCATGAGTGACCTCTAATTTGTCCCAAATTTCTTTAGCCGATTCACATGAAGAGATTCTATTGTACTCATTAGGGTCTAAGCCACAATATAGGAGATTCATAGACATAGCATTCATTTTAATAAGTTTCTTGTCTCCATCATTATATTCATCTTCCGTTTTAGCAACGATTTTGGTGCCTATAGTCTTAGTGGGAACATGAGGTCCTTTGATTACGATTTGCCATAAATCGAAGTCTTAAGCAATAATGTAAATTCTCATCCTATTTTTCCAATAAGCATAGTTAGTTCCATTAAAGCATGGAGGTCTTTGGGATGATTGTCCCTCACTATAAGTGAGATTGGTACTTGTGGTTGCCATGTGATCTTAACTCTAAGATATGTGAAATCAATACTAGAATTCTTGCTCTGATACCAATTGTTGGCCCAAAAGTAATCCTTAGGGGAGGGGAGGGGGGGGGGGGGGGGGGGGGGGGGGGGGGGGGGGAGGTGAATAAGATTACTAACATTTAATGGAAAATTAAAACTTAAAGCAAGCACAATACTTAAATAAAACAGTAATTAAAGAGAGAAGGGAAAGAGGCACTTGCAAACCAAGTTTTTAAGTGGTTTGGCAATCCGCAAACCGTGGCCTACGTCCACCCCTCAAGAACACCTCTTTAGGATTCCACTAACCAATCTTCTTAGGGTGAAGATCAAACCACTCCTTTTAATTTCTTCTTGAACTCCTTGTTACGCTTCCAATGAAGAAGCCCTTCACTTGGAGCAAGGGTTACACCAACCCTCTTACAACTTCAAGGTTTTAAGAATGTTTGAATACAACTGAATAACACTCTCTTTGTAGAGTAGATAGAAATAATAAAAGCTCACAATATTAGCTCTCAAGGGATTATAAAATCAAATCTAGCACTAGAAGCTTGAATCTTAAATAATTAGGGCTTGAATCTTTGATTGCAATAAGTGAGTATTGAATGAGTAATTGATATCCCAACAACCAAATTTAAACTGAGTATATATACTCTCTCAAGAAAATCTGAATGTTTAAGGTAGGTGGAAGCATTAAATGTTAAAGCAAAAACAAAGAGAAATAACCGTTACTGTTCTGCGTAGTAATCCAGTCGACTGGGTTCGCGATCTAGTCGACTATATTTCAAACAGTTTGAAATGTGCCTTAAAATCAGTCGACTGAAAAAGGATCCGGTCGACTGAATGAGTTGAAGCAAAAACTTTGTTTTCCATGAGATAAACCAGTCGACTATATTATTTGTTCGATTGACTGAATGCTAAAATGTACAGTCGACTGAGAATAAGTCCAGCCGACTGTTTTTCCTTGTAGAAAAACAGTTTGCTTGTTTTGAAACAAATGTTCAATTTTAAGCCCTTGTCTTGAGATTCAACCTAACTAACTTTACACAAAGTCCTATTAGATTAATACAAGATAAAAATATGCTTCCACAAGGCTTCCATAGAATATCCATCATTAGTATTAAGCTCTGTTTGGACAACACACTAAATGAAAATAATAAGTACTCAACTTTATAGTTTGTTAATCATCAAAATTAGTTAAGGTAAAACCCTTGGGGCTAACAGTATCAATATAATCACCCAATATGAACTAAACAACATCTAGCTATAAATTGAAACATGCTTTCCGTACAAACGTGAATACATGTCAAGAAATCATTCCAAAACACAGTTGAATCACTCACCTCCGATTAACGCTCCTAGATCCGTTCCAAGGAACACTCGAGCACAAGGAACGTGTAGAAAGTCCGTTTAATACAATTCCTGATCAAAAGTTTGATTAACAACTTTCAAAGAAAATTCCCAAAAATGAGTTTTGAAAAAACTTATCCAAACAAGACCTAGTGGATATCAAAACGACAACCATACCTCGAGGAGTTCGAATATGAAATCTGGATAAAAACAAATGCACAGAAGTTCGTCGATTTGTGTCTTGAAGCTCTAAGCCAAGAAATCCCTAATCTCCCCTCTCTTGATTTCTAATTTAGGTTATATAACTCATGAAAATATCTCACCTCTTTCTATATATAGCCACATGTGACGACCAAGAGCCAATACTCTTGAGGCAGGAAGGCCAAGATGGATGAGATGAGGTCAGGTGTGGGGGCTTGTTCCACATCACCTGTGATGTAATTCTAGGACTAGTTTATAAGGATTAATCGCCCCTTGATATGCAACAAGGCCTTTTAAAATCGTAAGGGAGCTAATCACAAAAAAACTCAACAGTTAAGCGTGCTGCTGCCAAAGTAGTACCAGGGGTGAGTGACCCCCTGGGAAGTTTTTTGTGTTTAGGCCGAAAGCGGACAATATTTTTGCTAGACGGGGAGGTGAGTCGTTATACCACGACTCTTGAAAATTGTGTTTACCTCCCCACGAGTTCTCAAAACGTCTAATTATTCTCCGAAACGTCTTACACGCCTAATTTATTGCTTCATGAGTGAAAACTATAAATTATAAAAGTTTTCGTCTAAGTTCCGTTTGGTTGCTAAAACGCAGTTCCACATGATTTTATGAAATTACTAATTAGCCTACCAGTTATGTAGTATGTTAATTCGTCCTGACAAGGACACCAAAATTAACACTAGAAATATATTCTAAACCAGATAATAATATAGTTAATGAAATACACTAGTAAACATTTATTTTCAGACAAACATTTAGGGTATTCCATAATGAACGTCTTAATCTCGGAGAGACTTCACAACATCAAAACATCTATTTCATACAGTCTCAGAGGGTTCTCTTACACAGACACCTAATTTAACTCGTGAGTCACAACTCACTCACACATGTGTCATAATATACATCACATCACATCACATTATCATGCATGACAAATGTAATGAAATGTGACAAGCGTGTACAAAGGTATTATATATTATCCCTCCCCTCTCTCTCTCTCTCTCTATATATATATATATATATAATATATATACATCAAGGATCTGATTTTCAAAATTCAAAACCCAATATAGAGAGAAAATCTGCAACTATACATATAACTATATTTATGAGTAATGTTAGGCCCACACAAAAATCCACACAAAATGATTCTAGCCTTTGATTCCGGTGGATCCTATGTGGGACCATGTGTTCCCTACATAGGACACACTGAAATTAAGGGTCAGGATTGTTTTATGTAAAATTTGATGTGGATTTTTGTGTGAGTCTAGCATTATTGTAAATATATATATGTAGAGATGGAGAGAGAGATTTTTGCTAAAGAGAGGAGGAAGACAGAGATTTCACCTACCAATAAAGAATCTCAAATAGCCTTCTCTGCATCTTTGCACAAAACCCCCTGCCATAATGATTTTGATGACGATTGAAGATATCCGGCGAGATTCAGAAGCGACCGTGAACTTTTCGACGCAATCAACCTCAACTTCGCCATAAAAAAAACACAAAATCGAAGCATTTTGGCATTAAATACTCACTGATCTCGTTAAAAAAAAGCTTCATTATTATGTTTCCTCTTTGCAAAATTAGGGTTTCTGACGAAAAGAACTTACTTTCCAGGTTAAGGTATTGGTGACATAATCAGGGGCGAGAGAATCTTCACACTCTAATGTAAAGATTCTCTAAACACTTCTCAGTTTTTTGAATGAGAATTTCACAGTAGCGAAGGAAATTATCAGTTTTTTAATGAAAAATTCCACAAAATAATGAGAATTTATTAGTTTTTTGAATGGGAAATTTCCCAACAGAGTAGGAATTTCTCAATTTTTTTAAAATAAAAAACCTCGAATAGAATGAGAATTTTTTAATTTTTTTTATTAGAAATTTCATAAAATAATGAAAATTTCTAAGTTTTTAAAAATGAAAATTCCTCAGTTTTTACGTGCGAAAATATTCACGTAACATCAATTACTCAGTCTATTGACAAGAATAACTTCTCATTGAATATGAGGCCCAATCTAATTGGATTTTTATCCAGTAACTCCAACAATGGGAATTTATCAGTTTTTTGAATGAGAAATTTCCCAACAAAGTGGGATTTCTCAAAATTTTAAATGCAAAAACCCCAATAGAGTGGGAATTTCTCAGTGTTTTGATTAGAAATTTGAGAAAATAATAAGAATTTATCAATTTTTTCGTGCAAATATATTCAAGTAGCATTAATTACTCAGTCTATTGACAAGAATAACTTCTCAATGAATATAAGACACTTCCCAATCTAATCAGATTTTTTTCCAATAACTCCCGCAATCCAATCACACATACACACAACCACAAAGATGATTATGACCACTATTTTAATGACAATCACAATCCACCGATTCAGTCTGAAAATATATGAAATGATTGGAATTTCAACCAACAGATAATGGTGAGCAAATTAAGGAAATCCCTTGAATTAAGGGAACATTATTGCATTAACAGTTAATTTCATTACCTTTAAATACCATCTAAATCAATATCTATATATGTCTATATAGATATACGAATATATATATACTCTGTATATATCAGTATCCATATGACTAAGGGTACTTTTGACATTAAAAAAAATTAAATTGGACAAAATGATCTATTTCTAATTAAGATACATAATCAATGATCTATTTGTAATCTAGATCTTATGTTGGATTAATTTCTAAAAAAACAGATAGGGAGAGACTAATTCTTATATTTCTATTTTAAAAAATCGCACAGCAATTTAGGCCGGGCCTAGGCGTATGCGGGCTATTTGCACCATAGTCGACAAACTTGGAGAGAGAGAGAGAGAGAGAGAGAGAGAGAGAGAGAGAGAGAGAGAGAGAGAGAGAGAGAGAGAGAGAGAGAGAGAGAGAGAGGACTACAACAATTGTCTCTTTTGCGGCATCTCACTCGGACCAACTTCTAAAGCGAAATTCAGATGATGTTGGATGAGACTAAGCAATAACGTCTATGAATCCTGAAAATTTGGATCAGTTACAATGCAAGTTGTATTGGATGAGGATTGAGGAGTATGAGTGTGAGTCTGATGGAGAGTGAGTATAGGAGCACTATGGAGAAGAGAGTTGGAAGCATAGATTTTTGGTAAGCATTAATTTAAATTACACTGTTGATAATGTGAATTTTTTTATATATTAGAATTGGTTCTATATTATTAATTTTGTTTTTAAATAGTTTTTCCGCCTAGACCCCCCTCCACCGCCCACTTATCGCCTAGCGATTTTTAGAACATTCTTTGCCTATGCGATAGTCAATGTAATCCTCCTTTTTAAGTTTCTAGTATTTACTAGCAGATTCGTTCTTTCTTTCCTTTTTTTTCTTTTTCTTTTCTTTTTCTTTTCTTTTCTTTCTCACTCTCTCCTTTTTTTTTTTCTTTTTTTTTTCCTCTTTACATGGATAATGACTAATTATGGTCATATGTTGCTAAAAAGTTTTAAGTAAGAATGTGTTTTGTTCAAGTGCTCGAAAATTCTATTCTAAAGCTTTTGTATGTTCTCCATTACTTTTGTGGATAAGACCCATGTTATAGAGAATAATATTATTTGAGGGATCAATTTCTAGTTCATAGCTAGCTTCATGATAATTCTGTAAAGCTTCAACCGCTCATCCAATAATTCGTTCAGCAAGTGCCTGAATTTGAATCTTCAACCGCCCCATGCTCCAGGTGACCGAATTTTATTTTATTTTTTTTTCTTCCTTTTTTCTTTTTCTCCTCACTCCAAAAAGTAATCCACTTGTTCATGAATCTATCTGGAACACATTTGGGTCAAGCTTCTTAGGTGTAGTTTGTTAAGTTCATCGTACGCTAGTGGGGCTCTCAATAAGAAAAAGAGTATTTTAAACAATTTTTTTTTTTTAATCCTGGCTTCAACCACACCCCAAACCACAACCATACTTTGCATGCATGCATCTTGTGCTTCCCAAAAAAGTGTGGGCCCTGTGTTAAAAAATTTACATAGCACAAGATACATGCATTTAAAGCATGTATTGTGATTTGAGGTGCGGTTAAAGGTGATTGCCTGACATTATTGTTATTTAAATTAATAAATAAAAAGATGGTATCTTATTTCTAAATTTCTAATTATAAGTTGGCTGGGGTGGACCAAACCAAGTTCTCCATCTCTCTAAAAATACATCAAATATCCAATTAAATATACTATCAAACAAATCCAACTTATTCCCAAATCTAGCTAGCTATTTAATGATCAATTTTTTTATTCATCGGCCAGACTAGAAAAAAATTCATGTATATCCTCAGTTTTTCAGTAACAAGTCACCATCTTCTATAAATAGGACCACCTTGTAATCTTGTTCTAAGTATTAAAAAAAAAAAAAAATGGAGACCAACCATAAGAGAAGAGGCTTCATGAAGACTAATTTGGTTATGCCCTTCTGTAGAGCTACCAAACTTTCATCATCTGTGCAAGCTAATAGTCCAAATCAAGAAGCATCTCCGAAAATCTCTGTCACGCCTAAGGGGAGGTCGTTTGGCAAGCCGGATAGTTCTTGGGGCTGTGATGGCTATGTCCATGGCCCGAATGGTGGTGGCGGAGACCAAAGTGTGGACATGAAGGCTTCAAGTTACATTTCACATGTTAAAGAGCAGCTTAGACTCGAAACACTCGAGTATGACTAATGAAAATTAAAAAGAGAGTGAGAAGTGTACAAAAAATAGCAAAGCAAAAGTAATTACTATATGTTATAAACGAAAATTCTCTAAAGAAGGCGCACTCTCTTTATCAAAGAGAGGGCCCTCTGTTTTGATCGTCAAATCGTGTTTAAAAACTGTGAAATGACAAAACTGTCATTAATGAAAACACGATCCGACGGCCAAAACAGAAGCCCTCTCTTTAATAAAGAGAAGGCGCCCTCCTGACTGATGTTATAAATTCTTGAGTATATCTATAAAACTTTGTTACTTGGTTTCTGCTGTATGTGTGTTTTTGGGTTATTAAATTTTATGTGAAGTGTGCAAGCCTCTTGCTGAAGTTGTAATTTTTTTTTGGGGGGTTTTTTGTGATCTTGAGAAAATAATATGAAATATTAATAATAAAAACTAAATAAGAAAATTGAATAGAAATAAAAATTCATAGAATTATAGCAAAAAAAAAAAAAAAAATTATGATCAGTGCTCAGTGCTCCTGTGGTCTAAAAGTGATTTTTTATTTATTTATTTATTTTTTTTTTTTTTTTTGCGTCCGATAAATCTTGTGACATTAATCTCCAGATAGATGGATCATCTCAGGTGAAAACAGTTTTTCTTCTGAGTTACACTCGATTGATTAGAAGTAGATTAACGAATAATAGCTCCTTCCCAAGTTTTTCTTCTATTTTTACATACATACATATATACCGCTCCCGTGGTTTTTTTAAGCTTTCGTCCACTATGATTTACCCAGTACACTTACCCAGTACGAACTGGAACCAGACTCTATATATTTCGTGGAGATCAATTACTAGCTCCCTTTTTATTTTGAACAACGATAAGCAGCTTTGATTGTTTGGTTGATCTCTCCGTAAAACTAAAAACCCAACCCATATTTCCGACAAATGGGAGAAGACGTGAACTAGCCCAAACTAAAAAATGGGCCTACAGGGCCCACGTGAATATAAAAAGTTCTTTTTTTGGGCCTTAATTATCAGTTAACCAATAGTAGTTGGGAACATCACACAAATCACATTCTCACCAGTACATTACCAACCTTTTGGACTATAAGAGTCCGAATTTTCATGGCGACAATATGGTGGACCGGTGGTAGTCTTATTTAGCCTCACATATATTTCAGTAGGCCTAGAAAATGGGCAGACTTAGGCGGGTTCGGGCTGGGCCGGATGTGTTCACCCGGTTTTTATTTATTAAAGAAAAAAAAAAAAAAAACAATGCCAAAGCCTTGTTTCGGAAGAAAAAGGGATGAGGAGATCATTAAAAAAAAAAAAAAAAAAAAAAATTCCCAAAGCAAAAAATTTCTATCTGTGTATGTAGCATCATTGATGTACAAATAAATACACACTATATACAACATCAATGACAGATTGCTGTTAGAAAAATGAAAAGAAAAATAAAGCATGATTTTAAAAACAAAGAAAAGGATAAACAAAACAAAACAAAACATACAAACAAATGTACATACAAAACATGAAACAATTTCACCACATTAACTGATACCCAAAAGGGTCTGTGAAAAAAGAAGAAAGAAGAAGAAGAAGAAGAAGAAGAAGAAGGAAAAATCATATTTTTAAAAGCCCAGAAACAAAAAATGATTAAAAAAGAAAAAGAAAATCAGATTTGCAAAAAACCCAAAACAGGAACCAAACGAAAACAATTGAAACTCAGATCACCAAATCTAGGTATCCAAAACCACGAGTAAATATTGGTTACAACTATGTCATTATATGTAACATCACAAATACAATAGCAGTTTTTGCTGATGTGGAATAGGATTTTCCTGGAAATAAGGAGAAAAAAATGAATTGATAAATGAATCTGATTGGCTTGGGATGTCACGTCACCTCTATAACCGTTGCAACCAAATTTTTTTTTTCCAAAACCACATACATACAAAAGCATACATGCAAATGGTGAAAAGAAAATCACCAAATATGATAATGGAGGCCCATTAACACACAAAAACAGAACATTGAAGTAGAACCAAAGAGAGAGAGAGAAATATTCATACATGTATATATATACATAAATACAAATCGATGAATGAGAGAGAGTCGTTTCAAATGGCGAGAGATGTGGCCCAAGTACAGCCCGCGGGTTACCCGACATTAGCTCAAAACTTTAAGGCCCAGTCTTACATTCCTATACGCGAATGCCACCCGCGCGGAATATAACACAAACCCAAATGTGAAAATTATCGGGCTTATTCGGGCCAACTGTCTGGCTTGAACCTGGTTTGTCAGGCCTACATTTCGGGACTGTATAATTTTATTTTAGACCATCTATTATTGTATATATTTCAGTTGAGGATAATCCTTACCATATATCAAAATTAAGTGTCTTAATGATGGAATTCATAGTAGAGGGCCTAAATTGAAATTAGAGAAAAATAAAGGGTATTGAAAAGTGTTTCACCCATACTTTATAGCAGTGTTTCAGAACCATTTTTTCACTTTGCGAAAAAAGAAAAGAAAAAAGAAAAGAACTTTTATTTGAATTTCAACCAAAATTGCCTACATAATTTATATTTTTTATTTGCAACATAGAAGACCCAATGCCATCCACTAAAGGTTCCCCAAGTTATATGAGATTTATTTATTAATTTTTGTCTTATTCTGCTGACATGGTATCACATGATTGGGACAATAAAAACATCCAGAACTGTGCTGCAAGTTGCCAAAACCCATTAGACGTAACATGTGATCATCTGCCTTCAAGGACCTTTCCAAATTCCAACTATCTTAGTTATGAGCACATGAATGATACAGATAGCTCTATAACATTCCTCATGGTTTATACATATTAATCCATGTTTATATAGCATTCTTTTTTTCTTTTCTTTCTTTTTGCTCAGAAAGAACTTGTATTAAATACCAGTGTGGGTAAAACCACGTTCCGACACTGGTATTTCAACCATATATTCACTTTGCCAAAAAAAGAAAAGAAAAAAGAAAGAACTTTTATTTGAATTTCAACCAAAACTGCCTTTCATAATTTATATTTTTTATTTGCAACATAGAAGACCCACGTTCCCCTTGATGGATATCCTCACGAACAAAAGCAAAAGGAAGGAATATCATCAATAGGGATTGTCCCGAGCGGTTACAAAAGTGAGCCCATTGGGCAAGATTGTGCGCTACAAAATTAGAGAATCTATGAATTTTCCTATTTAAGAAGAGAAAGAGAAGACTTACAGTCTCTAATAATGGAGTCAATCACCCAAAGTGGGGAGGAGTCCCAGTCACAAAGGGTAGAGTAGACGAGGAGAGAGTCCCCTTCCACAATCAGGTTTTTAAAATCTTTTGAGATAGCCTCCTTGATGGCACAAGTTGCCGCCCTGGCTTAAGGCCATAATTTTGTCTTAAGGTCCAAATAAGTATTTCTAGGTTGTCGTTAATAAGTTTACAGGTCCTTAAGCATTATTTGGTTCATGGATTTAGCAAGATAAATAAAGGGAATTGCTATGTAAACCGCTAGTTTTGCTATGTACACCGCTCAACTTTACAAAAGTGAGAATTTTTAGAAGAAAGATGATTAGAATTAAGGAATTTGGGTGTACATAGCAAATAGACGAGTGTACAAAGCAATTCCCTAAATAAAAGCAAAAAATAACGAAAACATTTATTTTTCATGTGAGGAAATAGGATGTAAAACAAATTATTGTTTTTCATTTTTTTTTTTTTTTTTTTTGAGTCACTTCTCTTCTCATTTTTTTCCTTCATGTCCCGTCGATCTCTAAATATGCAAACCAAACGGAGTCTTAAAATCTGTTTCTAACCACGATCGTTTAAATTAGTCAACAAACAAGAGAATCCATAATGAAGATATTGTACCAAGAAAGTTAACACAGATAAATGGAGGTTCAGATAGTCCACTCAATTATAAAGGTTTAGTTGATGAAGAATTTATGCACACTATTTAGTGCTACTGCTTTTTTCTAATAGTAGTGGTCAAAAAATTGTTGGAAAATGGGCATTTTGGGCAAAAGAAAACCAAGTTACTTTACCAATTACTTTGCCATGTTCCTAAAGCCTTTATTTCCAACTTCCCACATACTTTGTTGCTGTGGAGAGTGACTGGTGCATTAGGTGAATTATGAATAGTACGCCGATTGGTCACACGAGTAAATATTGGTTCTTGTAATTAATAGAATTAAGCCAATTTATCATCTGTCATAGGGCCTGTTTGGGAAGTGCAGAGCCAATTTTACCAAATTCAAATTTATGGTAGAGACCCTTTTTTTTTTTTGGGGGGGGGGGGGGGGGGTATGAGAATCTATGGTCAGCCTAAAATCGCTCTTAATTAAATCAATTTCTTTATCAAATCAACATGATTATATTTCATGCGGAAATGAGATGATTGTGGATTAAAGCATAGAGGCCCATCTTAGCTAGGAAGAACCTTAGAAAATTCTGGGCAACAAAAGGTGAAATGGATAAAGAAATTAGAACTATGTACATTACTATGTAAGGTTACTTAGCATATATATTTTCACATTGGTTATTAAATTAAAATCGAATATATTCGTGAGATTGCAGGAGTAACTCCAATTTTAGATCAAGTGACATAAAAACGGCCGAGAGGGTTTGGATGTGTGCATCAAAGACCATTATTTGCACCGGGTGAAGGGGAGCAATAGGTCTTATATTGAAGCTATGTTAGGGAAATGGAAAGACTAAAATTGATATGGGTAGTTAAGTGAGATTGTAAATCCGAAGGGACCTAGAAAAAAGTTCACGTAACAAACTCTAGATTATTTGATAAAAGTTTAATATTAGACATACGTACTCTAATCTATTAATATTTGATAGGTTAGTGCGAGCGTATTGGACAAGCAAGACTATCTGCACATTCTTCCCAGTATGCACATGTCTTATCCAATACCAGTGATTTATAAATTGTTGCTAACATCTAACAAGTTTACGTATAAAGTCGAGTCTTTTGGTCTGTCAAAAAGGGTTTACGTGTGATTAAAAAATAAAATTTTATCTTCTCACTTCCATTGAGTTCTAGCCACATGTCATGATGAGACGACTAATGGGCTATTAGAGAAGTCGTATAATTCGTAATGTTATTCACAAGTGTGTTGGTTCTATAAATTTAAGTGTTTGAGAGAACACCCTTTGGATGTTTGAGACTTGAAAAACAAAATCTGGCTTAGCACAATTTTCATTATTTATGTGGTTCTTCTGCAAACGAACTTCACATTGGTTTGATAAAGAAATTTGTTGATTTGAAATCTAACATGAACTCCGATGCACCAACAAAGCAATTACCAAACACTCGATAAATTTATAGAACCAATTCAATTATGAACCACAAAACTGTTTTTTTAGTCTTCCCAAATAACATTAATAAATAAATAATAATAATAGAAGCATGGCCAAGCCTAGTCCTTTTTTTGTGTCTTTCCGAGCACACCCTAACCAACCAGTATCATGATTAATGATCAGGCAATTGCAAAATCCAATAGATAATTCTAAGCTTTAAGCCAACGAGTGTTTAATTGTTTTAGTGTAGAGCACATTTTTGCTTACTCCTTTTGTTCACTCTCCTCTCTTATTGACTAATGTAGTAGGGTTCAATATTTTACATTATTAATTAATTCTCATTTAATATTGAATTCTACTGCATTAACCAACGGAAAAAGAAGATGAGTAAGAGTGAGCAATTATTCTTATTCTTACTTGGATCAAAGCTGGATACGCACACCCCTACACGCACACACACTCCAGTCCAACCCAACCCCAAACCCCTCAATCACCCATAGCAAAGTTCAGTAAGGGTCACTCATTCCGATTGAAGTACACACAAGGAGACAAGATCAAAAAATCCCCATAAGAGATTCGAACACACCACCTCCCCTATAAAAAAGTGATGTCGTGACACTTGACTACTAGGGTGAACAATTTTGAGATGACAAAAAATGTACTCCGTAATCTTTACTTTATTATCTACCCCACCAATCACCAATAGGACTTGGATATGAAGCACTCGGACAAAAGATGAGTGTGACGTTTCGCATAGACAAACTACCTCTGGTTGATGTGATCATTGTAATAGCTACTAGCTAGGTGGGCCTTACCTACTTGTACTTTATGCAATAGCCGAGCCCCAATTAGAATGTGACTTCCTTAAAGCGATAGTTCCCCAAAATGGTATGCTGCCACGTGTCATTATTGCTGACGTTGATGGTGTCTGTATTTTTAAGGTAACCTATCTGACCTTTAAGAACTAGCTAGTGGGTCCACAACATTGAACACTAGCCACTCAGTTTTCTAATCGTAATCTTTCCTCTGGTCCCCACCAATCAAATTACTATTTCACTTACCACTGCACTGTGGACATTAACTTTAGAGCTTGAACTATATGGTTTTTAATTTGCACCCAAATTTGAAGTTAAAATTTGATGTGTGACGATAGTATAATTAATTAGTAAAGTTTTTTTTTTTTGGTAATTGTGGGTGTCCGGGTCAGCTTGTGCACACCTTGACTAATCTCACGAGGTCAGGGTATCCGGATGAATCACATGTGGCCACTCCCTTGAGATTCGAACTTGAGATCTCTGAGTATAACACCCTTGCCATCCGGCCACAAGAGAAGTGATTAATTAATTAGTAAAGTTATTCATGTGTAACTCTCAACAGTTTAAAGGCAAATTTAATTATTAGTTTACTAAAAAGTTTTTGAAAGGGTAAATGCCACCTTATATTCATATGAAAAATGTAAGACCCACACAGTAAACTACACATTTTTTCACACACAGCTTTAAATGCATGTATCCTGTGTTGTATAAGTGGGGCACAAAAAAATATAAAAAATTTAAGCAGCACAAGGTACAAATATTTAAAATAGTGTGAAAAAAATATGTGGTTCACTGTGTGAGTCTAGTAGTGCTCTTTTTCTTAACTCTAAAAGCAAATTGGTATAATAGACTGCTAATTATATTGCTCATGCAAATTTTTATTAAAACTCACTAGCTAGGAAAAAATTTCATTGTATAGATTTAATAGTTGTAATATCATTAAAGGACGAAGAATTTTCCGAGGAGGGACCTAATCCTGCAAGTAATCTCCGATTCAAAAATTATTCACAAGCCATCGGTATCAAGCCCGGGTGCCAAATCTAAAACGTCTGCATTAACATTTAATCATCTCGTCCTCGCCTTTCGTTTAGGGGTGGCAATTCGGGTTACACGGGTCATAATCGGGTCATAAACGGGTTGCGTGATTTTGGGTTGATTTTTAATTTTGAGTATTATTCAATAAAAAATATTAACTTTTTTTTTATTTAATCGTGTCGTGTCGTGTCATAATCGGGTTGTCTCAGTAAAACGGGATGTCGTGTCAAAAATTACCACCCCTACTTTCGTTCCACTAGAGTACGTACCTCAATTGATTAAGGAACTGTAATATTGCTTTTTGCATAGTTGTCAACGATGAAATTACATAGCTTGTTATATATACACATATATAGAGAGAGAGAGAGTCACGTTTCAGTGCGCACTGAGTGAACGCATTAGTCCAATGCAATGAGTGCGCATTGTAATTGTCATTCTTGTTCAAATGGCATTTTCAAACATTTTACTTTGTTTATATACTATCAAATCTCAAATAACCAAAAATGCTACGCTCATAACCTTTTTATATCATTTTTCACGATCAACACATCCTAGTTTGATCTCTGTGGGTCCTGTGTGAAACTCATGTGAGATCCTCATGGAGTCTACCAAAATCAAGGATCATGATGTATAGTTGTGAAAAAAGTTATGAGCGCAACATTACTCCTTAAATGTGTTGTATACCTAGCATTTTTGGCAAATCAATAGCAGAAAAATCAACTAAAATAATTTTAGATGTATGTATATCTCATGCATTGCACTGACTCATATATAACTTGTTGTCAACTAACATAGTATCTCAGAAGTACCATTATTATCAAATGTTGGTTCCACCTATTAAGATACGATGGGAGGGATAAATTGAAAAATACACAAATTTTGGTATTAGTACGTAGTGGCTACTTTCCTGCTCGAACTAGCAGTACTAAACACTTATCAACTTTTATTATTGTATTGAATAATATTGGTCTCTGGATGTAGCTCAATATTGTATCCTAGCGACTCGTACGTTGCTTAATTAATGATAATTTATGGCCCCGTGTACGTAAGTGCTGCACTTGAAATTCAAACAATGACTATGATTTCGAGAATTTTTTTTTTTTTGGGTAATGTATAGGTGCATATAAAATGTGCACATAAAGTGTGCATATAAAAATTTGGGTCATTCATTTGGCGGAGTCCGTGCCTGTATTCATGGAATCCAAAGAAATGAATGACCCGGCCAGATCTTATGTGCACACTTTATGTGAACATTTTATGTGCACCAATCATTACTTTTTATTTTTTATTTTTTATTACTTACCTGGATGACACACACACATATACACACAGAATCCAAATAGTAGGAATCCAAGAGATTAGTCTGACAAGAGCACACAGAGCGTTCTACAAGGAAAGGAGAGGATGAAACCCTCCCACTGAGAAGGTGATACCATTGGGCTAAAGGGATCTTGGTACTTCGTGAATTATTTGGTAAGATATTGTTTTTTCTTTTTTTCTTTTGTAATTTAATTTAATTATTATTATTATTATTATTATTTCTTATTTTTTCTTTTTTTTCTTTTTTTTTGTTTTTTGCGGGGATGGGGGTTTAACTTGGTGTTTGTACATAAAGGTTTGACCAAATAATCGCAATATCAATCATTTTTAAAATTCTAAAAAGCAATTATAGAAGCAAATGGTACCACGAAAGCGCGTTAACGGCGTGATTATCTTTACAAAGAGTTTGGTGGTTGATTGATCCAAAGTGGTGATCATCTGGATGAACTCAAATGGCGTTATTGGCACTCTGCTGAGGCAGCTGTCCTTAAACCTTCCTCTTCTATGTAAATGACTTTGGTACATTCCTTGTTTACACCAAACAAGCAAAATCAATGGATGTTTCAAGTGTAATGGAACACACAGTCAACCTTTTCGGCTTAGACACTTAGAATAATATACCTAATATATCGTAGTACTTATTAAGCTACCAAATTTTGGGTTAATCAAAGAAGTTAATTAGCATAAGAGATTATTAGTAAATGATTACCAACTTAAACATTTGTTCAATATTAGCACTATTTGATCCAATGAGATTTCCTTGGCTTAATATATCCTATATATACGTACATTCAAGCAGATTCTATATTTCCATAGCAGCACGAAAAAAAAAATGTCACAATTTTTATTTCAAGAGATCATATATTCTTTCTACGCTAAGGCTTTATTTTGTTTACAGATTTAAAAAAGAAAAAGAAAAAGTAAAAGGAAAGAAAAACAAGAAGTAAAGTAGTTCCATTGGCCGGGTTTCTCAGTATATATGTTTTCCCTAATATTGTTAAATAACATTAAAAAGTCGCGAAGTATTTTTGCAATATTGGAAAAAATATGAAGGGAAATTATAACTCACAAAACTCAAAAAGTTTAATTACTTTCTCGACATATTTTATTTTTTCTTCTTTCGATTTTTCTTACCAACGGAAATAAGTAAGAGGTTTCCTCTATGTATTCTTTTCTTTTCCTTTACCAAACGAGGCCAAAACGACTCGATTGTTTTAAAATTAAATTCACAAGTCTCATTGACATATTATACGTGAGTAAAAGTACGTATGTAGGTGACGATTTTGTTACATCAATCATCTTAATTAAGGTTTTATTTGGTTCATGGATTGGTGAGATCGAGAAAAGAGAGGGGAAAGAAAAACCAGATGGAAAACTAGTTTCTTTTATGTACGTTATGGATGGGAGTACTATTTTTTTTTTTATCTTATTTTCTTTTCACTTTTCTTTTTTCTCACAAAATCTATGAATCAAACAAAGTCTAAAAAATTTTAGAACCTTAAAACGAATGCATTGAAAAATTGAGTGGGGCTAGAGCCAGGGCCGACCCTGAGATGCCAAAATTTGGCCAAGGCCTCAAGCAAACTTTCAAAGGGCCTAAAAAAATTAATGAGGCATTTATACTAAGTTTCATATAAATTAGGGAGAAATTAGAAGAAAATACGCCTAAAAATGAGGCCTCATGCAGCGGCTTCGCCGCTTTACCTCAGGACTAGCCCTAGCTAAAGCTACTCTAATTCTTAATATCTTAAACCCACAAACTTACCCTATTGATAGAGAACGTCTTATTTCTCTTTAAACATTTGATCATGCAATATTAACTTAAATTCTCTCTCTTTTTTATGTTTGGATATTCTATGAAGTTAGCAGCCCCGTATATATATAAACCTAAAGTTAGCCGCTTTACCTCGCCGCTTTAGATATCGTAAACCTAAAGCTTCCTACATGTTTTTTTTTTTTTTTTGGGATAACATAGAAAATTATATTAATTTCACTACAAATTTCAGGGATTCATATATATATATATATGGGGTTTGCTAATTTACAGCATATGAGACTTTTAGCGACGAAAAACAAGGTTTTAGGGACGAAATTTTTTGTCGCTAAAAGTACTTTTAGCGACAATAATTTCATCGCTAAAAACCTGTTTTTTGTCGCTAAAATGGCTGTTGTATGTTGCTAACTTACAACTATCATATTGTAAGTTAGTAGCCCCGTATATATATATATATATATATATATATATATTCTACTTTTAGCGACAAAATTTCGTCACTAAAAATATGTTTTTTGTCGCTAAAATGGCTGTTGTATATTGCTAACTTACAACTATCATATTGTAAGTTAGCAGCCCCGTATATATATATATATATATATATATATATTCTACACCAGGCAATGCTATGAAAAAAAGAAGTTATGATTTTAATTTGAGTTAATGCACTTAAAGTTGATTGTGCATGAAGTGTAGAGGGTCTATTACAAGAAATTATTCTGTAGTTCGGATCCACAACCAATATAGTTGATGTGGTATATAGTTTGAAATAGGCCTGTAAACGGATCGGATCTGAGCCGGATCTAGTGCATCCATATAATCTACGTGATCTAAAGTCTATACAATAGCGTCATCAGCTAATTGAGCTGGTGATTTAAGACCATATAATAATTTCTCAAACTATAATAAACTATTCAAATTCCAATTCGAATTTCTTAGAGCTAGTCATATAATCTACAGTAGGTGAATTAGGTAAGTTACCAATTGTCAATTGTACGAAATTTGAATTCGACTTTCAGAAAATACCAATGATACATATGACATATATATATATATATATATATATATCAACAGCTATATCTCAACTAAATCACAAACTTTTGTAGATGGAGGCCATTAACTGTATCTATCTACTTTTACATGAATTGTACACATTCTTGTATTAATGCTCACACTCCTTCACCTTTGGCTGGATGTTCATTTTTGTTTAATTACGTCTTTTTTTTTCTAGTTTTTTTCTAGCCTCACCAGCTAAGATATAGACAAATAGTGGATCACCCAATTGTAGGTTCCACTAGCTAAGTCCTCTATGATTAATATTAATAAGGGACCACGCTATAGTTTAGCTTTTTTTCTGAACCCATGTGGTCTTTGATTCTGTCCTAGTTCACTTGATAGTTGATGTGGTCTTTATTTGGTCCCCACCTGTGAACTAGTTCAATTACTCTTATCTGATTAAATATTTATTTACTTCCTGTACGTACATTGTGATTTATAGTACCTGTGAAACACTGGATCTTTCCCTCTTTGAAGAACTTGGTAAAAAAAAATCTAACTATTGCATGAGGAGAGAGAAATTCTTTCATGTATACCTTTGGACAATATGGAACAAATATCTAAGGCTCAACTTCTCCCAATCTAATTAAAACCCTAATTAGGGTTCAATTCACTCTTGAGTATATTACATGTTCCCATTCTAAAATGTCCAATTTGCCTTTACTATAATGACTCTAGACCTAATTTTTATATGCACATGCATGAGTTATTGAACCAATAACTTTTTACTATAAAAGGGAAAATGTTATTTTTACTTTGATTCATGATCATATATATGCTTATGGATGTATATATGGTGACCCATAATTGATTCCTTTGGTGTGGATATCAGACGACTTTCATGTTAATGGAAGGTTACAAGTACCGACATTTTTAAGAAGGTAATGTGGTGTATCGTGTCTGACATACGGACATGACACTTCACGAATACTTTTTTTGGAGTATCGACGTATAATTTTGTAGGATTTTATCGTGTCGATGTGTCCGTGTCCGTGCTTCATAGATGGAATGATATATATATATATATATGGGGGCTGCTAACTTACAACACGATGGTTGTAGGTTAGCAGCATACAACAGCCTCTTTAGCGACGGAAAACAGGTTTTTAGTGACGAAACTTTTGTCGCTAAAGGTTCTAACTTTTAGCGACGAAAAATTTTGTCACTGAAAGTCTATTTTTCGTCGCTAAAAGCCTCATGTGTTGTAAGTTAGCAAATCCCTATATATATATATGAGAGTGTGGTTGGCCTTTTAGGCATCTGAGTCGTCTTGTTATTTTTAAATTTGGACGTCAAGCTAGGTTTCTATCTTGAGTACTGTTTGAAATTTTTGCAGTACTCCACATTTTCTCAACAAAGGAAAATGAGAAGTTCTTCAATGCATATTCTATACTTATTCTACATTCATTACATTGTCTGATTTGTGTATTTGGTAAAGGAAAATTGAAGGAAAAGAAAATCAGAAAGGGAAAACCAAATTTCTCGGTGTTTTTTCTTACATTGATATTATACTAGAAACTCAAAGATTCTTGAAAAATAGTAGAAAATCGATCACAACAAAAGGAGAAATAATATAAATGTAAAAAGTAAATATTCATTTCATTTTTGTCTTCTTTTCATTTTTTAATTCATGAACCAAACGTAGCCTTGAATTAAATGGTTACTAAGATGAATCTTTTACTTTACACATACACTCTATATTTTTTTTTTAAAAAACATGTAGTTGTTATATAGTTGAAGAAATACCATGACGTTATCTTTGTAAATGTAGGAAAAAAAAATCTTAAAGAGAAGACAAATGAGTAGTGTTATGATTTATAAATTTTGTACTCCTCCGACCCATTTTATGTGTCCATCTTTTCTTTTTGAGATGTCCCAAAATTGTTATCCACTTTCCTAAATTAGTGTGCAAATTTTACTTAGTTTTCCAAACTACCCTTCTTGCAATCAACACCAAAACAAAACAAAAAAAGAAAGTGCAATAATTATGGGCAATTGTGGAAAGTAGGTGTAGATTCTTTTTGTCCCCTTAAATAGTTGGATTCCCCAATATGGACACATAAAATGGGACGGAGGTAGTATTTAATTTCTAAACTGTGGTTTCCAACACATGCGACAATGGAGGATGTTGAAGTAGTCCCACGATTATTGAAGGTGATTACACTGTACATGTTGGGAATCACATTTTTTAGGACAATTAGTGAAAAAAGACATTATGATAAAAAAAAAATGAATAAATAAATAAAAAAGTAGAGTTAAGGACAAATTTTGGAAAGCATAGCATATTTAAAGATATCAGAGCCCTTCTAATGAGAGATCTCTCATTTTAATAAAGTGGGGACTTTTGTTCTCGGCTGTTGAATTGTATTTTCATTAAGGGTACTTCAGTCATTTTACAGGCGTGATTTCGATTAAATGACTATATATCCAACGGCAACAATTGAAGTATTCACTTTATTAAAATGAGGGATCCCTTGTTAGAAAGATTTTGCATATATATATATATATATATATATATAGAGAGAGAGAGAGAGAGAGAGAGAGAGAGAGAGAGAGAGAGTTAGGCTCCAATGCACATTGGGTGAGCGCACTGAGTTTTTAAACTTAAAAAATCATGGGCTGCCCAGCTGAACGGTGCTCTATCTCGCCGCCTCGTTGACCTGCAATTTTTTTAAATTTAAAAGCTCAATGTGCTCACCTAATACGCCCTGCAACGAGACTATATATATATATATATATATATTCGTCAAATTGGGCCTAGTTCACACTTAAGCAAGGACAACAAAACATAATTAGTAGATATATTCAATGATTCAGTCGTCTCTGCCTGTCTAGTCTCTCTTCCGGGAGTGGAGGGTGGGGTGTAGAATCATGAGGTAGACAACGTGTATGATGTGGATTGGGTAGGAAGAGGAAAGATCAATTGAAGGAGAAAAAGTAGTTTGACCTTTTGAAGATTTGCATGGCAAGTTCTTCTTGACCTATATATATGTATATATATATATAAATGTGTCACAAGTTTCATATTTTTCACGTCGTTATATATGTGATCGATCAATTTCATTGCAATTTCCCTCCAAGGACAATAATTTCAGTCCCCAACGTATCTAACAAATATTTTCATATGCACGTTAACAAAGGGAGTGTGGTGGCATGACCTCATTTATATATGTGTATATATATATATATATATATCTCAGGGATTCGGAGGAAAAAAAAATTAAAGGATAAAAAGAAGAGAGAGAACTAATATTTGAAGGTTAATTTGGTTGTGTTTCTTGATTTACATAATTAGGCCATTGGATGAAACTTAATTTCATATCACGTTTTCTTTTCATGTTGTAAGTTGTCCACCTTTTGGAAATAAGACCAATTTGCATGACTCGCGAGGAAACACTAGTTTACTACATTTTTAAGATTTTCTATTTTCTATTTTCTATTTTTGTTAATGTTTCAAAACGTTTTTATCTACACATAAAAACTCACACATGCATGTGCACTAATTATATCCTCACTTTGTCCCAAATTCAAAGTCTTTTTTAAAAATTACATTTTTTTTAATGAAATTATTTTATTTTTTTTTTGTGTAAAAATTTTCAACTTTCTATAATTGCCCTTCTTTCAAGTTCGGGTGGGAGGGGGGGATACTTAGAATGAATGGGGGTTTCCGGGCAGTACTCTACAGGCAAATTTTTATTAGTCTATTTGTGATCTCCTTGCATGCAAACTATCACCTTTTTTTTTCTTTTCTTTTTTTAAAGGGACGTTGGTTGCTGATTGTAATTTGTTACACTTTGAATCATAGTAAAATAATTTGGATTAGACTAAACTAGAAAGTGAGAAGAAAAATATAGTTGAGTGAGATATTTAGGATGTGCTACATTAGAATTTGGTTATGAATATATTACATATAATGATTTTTGTTTTAATTTTTGGGCCAATTAGATTATATTTGGGCTATCATATTGCATATAAAATTTTTATTTGGAGGCAAACTAGTATATTTTGGGGGGTATGCAATTACACAATTCTTGGGTGGGGGCCAATCTCAACAAACTTTGAAATTTATGTAATGTATATTCAAATATCACTCTTAAAGCAGAACATCTCAAAATGGAATTATATATATATATATATATATATATAAAAATTTGGGACCGATCGAAGAATTGTTATACAATAAGATCCATACCCAAATCTTCTGTATGACTAGGCTTCAACAGCTTATTATACTGAGTCCATGGGTCACATAGGGCCAAGGGCATTAGATTACGTACGTAGTTTTTTTTTTTTTTTTTTGAACAGCAACGAATTTTTATTAATTAGCCAAAAGGCCCAAACAAGATACATCAACCAGATTACGTACGTAGGTACGTACTACTGCTTGATAATTAAGAAAAAAATATTTACTAAAACAATTCAAGAGTAAATTAACTCATATGTTCAAATTTAGTAAGTCTTATTTTTGCTTTATGAATTCAAGATTAACTAATAAGTTAAATCTTTTTAACTTTACTTAGATTGGTATTTTAGAGAAAATTTTCTACAAGTGATTATTGGCATTGCATTACAAACACAGTTAAAAAAAAATACTGGAATTGTATTAAAAACACTCAATTGGTTATTGAGCAACTCTTATGAGATAATAAAGAGACTCACTTGTTTAAGTATTAATTTGCAATGTTATTAGAGGAATTAAAGTGTGATTCTAAACAAACCTTAATTTTTCTTTTTGAGTTTATAAATGCACGTCTCACATGTAAATGTAGTGATGTTCATCTATCTATATTTCATATATACCCAATATTTGTCTGTATCTTTAGTAGCATTAGGCATGAAAAATAACAAATGAGACACTTAGTACTCTGCTGCCACACTTTACTTAGCAAGTTTGTTAAACCAACTTACCGTCCTTCATTCCATGAATTAATTTAGTACATTGCTTTTCACATGACCTTTCTTGAACTCTCTCAGACCTTTTTCTATTTTGGATTATATTAACCTTTTCAAGTTCAAAAAAAGGTCTTTTCTTGGACATTTTTTTTCACGGTACATGAACCAAACTCATTTTGGTTCTAGAGACTTCACCCCATGTTCTCCACTGCGTCAACATATTTCCATGAAAGTTCATTAAAAAAAAACATTTGTACACAACATTTTTGGCATGTGAATGAAAAAATAAACATTTGTAGCTAGGTAAACTTGAATCAAGATTAAGAATACTTGTATGTTATGCTGCATTTGAAACGGTAATGAATTTTCGTTTCTTGTAATTAGTAATTTTATCAATTAAAAAAAACGCATAATTATATATATATATATATATATATATATAAGAGGGATTTAGATGGTATAAAAGCATGATAGATGGTTGGAGAGTTTTATATTTTGTCATATATATGAAAAATTCCAGTTCCAACTTACTAGCATAAGCAAATAAGATTGCATTTTCTGAAAAAATAAAAATTGTATTGGAATGCAGTTATGAAGTAAATTAAGAATGGGAGATATTGTTAAATTTGAAAATCTTCGGCATGACGTGCAGTGTGACATTTTAGTCACATGCACCAATATAGTTCCTGTTTTTATAGTAAACATGCCTAATAATTTTTTATTTTAGGAAAACAAAGTAGAAATAATTCAAGCCTATGATAAGATGAAACTATATACGTCTATCTAATTTACTCTCTACATGCACCAATTGCGTTAAATCGATGTACAAAAGGGTATTACTATACTGTAAGTGCGTATAGAAAACAATTAAATGAGTGCAAATAGAATTTAATTCCATTAAGACCTCATTTGATTTCTTCAAATAAAAAAATAGGATTTAATTTACCAAGAGGAAGAACTCCCCAAGGTTTAACCTAGGGGCCTTTCAGAAATTGGTACAGAACAAGCCACTCACTCCCTGTAGCGGTAAATTGCAATTCGCACAAATTTAAGAATTCGAACATACACACAGAATACTAATTAGTACAGGTCGCTTAGGCAATCCATATTCGTTCTACCATCCAATATTATATTTGCTTAATTACACCCAAATGACTCGCCAAAAAACTCGAACTAGCGACCTCTTAATTGAAACCAGATGTTGTTTACCAGGACTGTAACTTTTTTCTTTGGGTAATTAGTCAAAGACTGTATTAATTTACCAATGTGTGAGCATAGTAGATAAATGGGTTGGGTTGCATACTTGCATTGCTAACAAAGTTATTTCCTTTCTTAAGGCTAGGTCACATGTTGATCCAATCCCTTAAAATATCAAGCCTAGCTAGCTATAACCTAGTTTGATAATGATCAGACATTGATCTCTTAATCTGTCGACACGTAGCACTGTCCGTACACCTTTAGCATTGAATGGCTCATCGGTTTTAAGGTTTCGCCCCACTAGTCTCATCCTCAGTACTTCACTCCACCATCTTCTAATGATCTCCACCGTCCGATTCACCATCAAGTCAAAAATAACATCCCAAAAAGCACCATATCATTCCCCCCATTCCCATCTGTTTATTAGACTCATAGGTATTTGTCTTTCTCTCGGTGTACATGAGAAGAGGATCAGTGTGTATGTATATATATATATATATACATACATATATATCGATATAGCGATACAAAGGAGGAAGCAAAGGCTAAAAAGCAGAGTGGAGCAGGAGAATTTGGGGGTGTATTTTTGTGAGAGTCAGTGAGAGAGAGAGAGAGAGAGAGAGAGAGAGAGAGAGAGAGAGAGAGAGAGAGAGGGGCGGGCAGGGGGAAGGAATGGGGAGAGGTAGGGTTGAGCTGAAGAGGATAGAGAATAAGATAAACAGGCAAGTGACATTTGCAAAGAGAAGGAATGGACTTTTGAAGAAAGCTTATGAGCTTTCCGTTCTTTGCGATGCTGAGGTCGCTCTTATCGTCTTCTCCAATAGAGGCAAGCTCTACGAGTTCTGCAGTAGCCCTAGGTATATTATATATATATATATATATATATTCTTCAAAACTTCTTCTTAATTTATAAGCTTTCTCTCTCTCTCTAGATCTGTTTTTGTGTGTTTGTACTGTTCTGATTCTGATTCTGCTAATTTAGATCTATTCGTGTTTGTGAACTTTTTTTAGTTTTTGAATTTGTTTCATGTTTAGGTGTTGTTGAGCTTGTGAAAAAAGGTTTTTTTTTTAATTTTTTTTTCATGTTTCCGTTTTTGTGAATGTGTCGGTGTTCATAGAATTTTGTGCTAGTGTTGTTGTTAGATCTGCAAGTGGAAACCATATTAAGAAGATAAAATATCATTAGCTAGGAACAGACGTGCTTGCTTTTGATCTCTGAAGTATTGGTCTAATTTATTCTCTTTTTTGTTTTTAAATTTGGTCTTTGGTGTTATAAAAGTTGTTGATTCTGGTTGATGACGCTTGGAGTTTTGTTTTCAGGAAAAAATAAAGGGCCTAATGTTGATAAATCAAATTTGATTTTTAGTTAAAGAGTCCACAAAATGTCAAAAATAGATATGATTTTAGGTTCCACTTCCAATGTTTTTGTGAATCTCTCTCTCTCTCTCTCTCTCTCTCTCTCTCTCTCTCTCTCTCTCTCACACACACACACACACACACACACACACACACACACATATATATATATATGCATAGCAAAATAAACAACAGATTTTGAATCATGGATAATTTGCCATTTCAAGTGTTAGGGTTTTGTTCAATTTTCTTTGCGCATCTGTAAGAGTTTATTGTCATATAACACTGTCTTAACTCAAACCAAAGCGAATTCGTGAAAAGGTATTTTTAAGTCATATCTTTGTCCTTATCTATGGAAAAAAAAAATAAGAAAAAGAAAAAAAGATATGTACAAAAAAATCTCAAAAAACTTGTTCTTCCCTTTCTTGGTGTTATATATATATATATATATATATATACGGAACGATTATAATTTGATATAGCTAAATTTGAAGCCATTAATGAAGGCATCTCCAAAAGCTCTTCATGAGATCGACCCAGTTGTTGATTAGCTCTCCTCTCTCTCTCCCTCTCTCTCTCTCTCTCTCTGAGACTTTGAGTCTCTCAAATCAGTCAAATCAATGATCTGATGCAGATCGCTTCAAAACTGTCACCTGCATATATATACATATATGTATATATATAATGCATTTAGGGTTTGTTAGGCCATCTCCAAGGGAGGAGCCATCACCCTAGCCAAAACCTTCAACTACCAAAATGCCTAGCCAAAATCTCAAATTTGGTCTCCAATGCAAAGAGCCATCACATGAGCCAAAATGGCTCTTTCCCAATTGGAGAGCCAAAATGCCTAGGATGATGGAGGTGAGCTAAAAAAATGGCTCCAATGATCATGGTGGTTGGCCTATGTGCTTCAATTTGATTGGGTTTGGGATGTGGGCCAAGTCATTGATTGAATGAAAAAATGGCAAAACAAATAAATGGCTAGTCATTTGGCTATTGTGGTTGGAGTGGCTTCCATATATTAGCTAGGCATTTTCTTATTCAACTAGCCAAATTGGTATTTTGCCTAGCTCAAATGCCTAGCTCCCTTGGAGATGCTCTTAGTGCTTTCTATCCAGCGGATTATGAAAAAGACTCTCTGACTTTTTTTTTTTTAATTTAAATTTCCACTAATTCAACCATTTATTTTGGAAAAAAAAGCAAAAGAAAATACTACTCCCTCCGTCCCTTTTTTTGAGTCCACCTTTGGGAACTCAACTTATTAAGGGGACATAAAGAATCTACACCTACTTTCCTTAATTACCCCTAATCATTACAATAACTTTTTTAATTTTGTCCTGGTGTAGATTTCAAGAAAGGGTAGTTTTGGAAACTAAGTAAAGATTGTATACCAATTTAGGAAAGTGGACACTAATTTTGGGACATCCCAAAATGGAATACAGAACTCAAAAAAAGGGACGGAGGGAGTATGAAATAACAGTTGGATTTTGAAGATTAGTTTGTGAGTTGAAGAGTGAAACAATCTAATTAATATATATGTGCCATATGTAGGTTGCGATTTTTGGTTGATTTAGGTACTATATGACTTATTATTATTATTATTAATATGTAATTTAATTTGTTTTACATAACTTTTTTTTTGTCAAAATTTAATAAGGTATTATATAACTTGAAGCACTTCTTCTTTATGTGGATAGCCTTTTCTTTTTTTTCAAAAAAAAAAAAAAATTGGATTTTGTGAATGCAAGGTGCCAATTATTACCACGAAAGTTACTATTGCCTAGGCTAGAAGTTTTTTGTATGCATTGGGTTAGATTTTGGACCGTCTCTAATGGATATATCAAATTCCATGCATTAATTTTTTATTTTTTTATTTTTTCTTGGAATTCCATACATTAAATGCTCCTTGAGAATTTGATCCTCTCTAATTTTTTTCAAAATGTCATTGAAAACATTATTATTATTATTATTTAATAGCAAATTCATTATATATAAATCATGGCGACAAATGCACCATTGTATACAATTACCCCAAAAGAAAATCTAACGACTAATGCTAGATGCACTTCCAAATGCACAACTAAATGCACAATTCTGCTTTAAAATGTTGGACTTCGTGCTGAAAAGCTTGCACACCCTGCACACCCTCTTTTTAGTGTACAAACTTTTCAGCACGAGGTCCAATATTTTTAAGCAGAGTTGTGCATTTAGTTGTGCATTTAGGAGTGCATCTAGCATTACTCAAATCTAACAGAACCCCAAAATCACCGCCGAGGTTCCCAATCTGAAACATTCTGCAGATTGAAAGTTTCGTAAGGAGAACCATATATACATCACATCCACCAGAAGAGTTTCTCCAAAACAAAAACTCTACACTATCTGCAGGTTGTGAAACCTCTATACATGGACCCATAAGTGCAGGGTAAACAAAGTAAGCAAACAAAAGATGTTGCAAATTGTAAAAAACAGACTAATACTTATAAAGCCCCCACTAAAACCCACCAAATACTTTTCCCACATGAAAGTATGAGCAGAGGCTAAATAGCTCTCCTGGCATCTGCATTAAAACCTGATAAAAACTGTATGGATCGAAATAGCCCCAAGTCGACCACTGAATGATCATACGACGCGAATTAAAACACATTCCATTACAGAAGAAAATGCATACCAAATAAAAAACACACACCAAAGGAGAAAGATGTTCTCCATTCATGAAAGAAAATACCACACAAAAGAGACTCAAGCTGAAATAATCCCTCCCCCCCATATCCCAGTGTATGTACTTATCAATATGTAAAGAGATTCTATATGTACCAGAGAATCAATCACCTATATTAGCCATCACCACAAAGACCCCTTTCGACTACCATATTCCACTTTCAATCCCAATCTGCATCAAGAAACATAGATAAGGACTCTTGGATTTCAAATAATTCAACGAAGCTGGAGTCTACGATTCCAATAGTTTGGGAGAAGACCCGTAGTTAGATTAATTGAAGAGAAGAAAAGATAAGAAAAATGACGTTTTGCGGAGATACTAATGATTTGAAATCACCGTTGTATTCAATATTTACTCCTATTGTTAGTCTTACATCATTTATATCTAGTATTTTCTGTTTTCCTAGCCTGCTCTCCTTTTGTTTTTTCTTTAAAAAATGAATAATTTAGTAAATATAGCATCCTTGTGACATTCTCTAAACGGAACAAATATATATATGACAATACCCAGACACAACTAGTTCCGTGTGAACATACTAGGCTAATTTATTTTATTTTTTGAACAGCAAGTAAAAATCATTAATATCAAAGGAAAGCGGTGGCATGGATTTGATGTGTTTCCCTATGGAAAGGATGGCGAACACTAGGCGGTGTGATCGGTTATGGTAGTTTTATTGGGTTGTAGAGGAAATGTGTACAGTTGGGAGGTTGATCAGAACGGGCGATGTTTAGTCCTACATGACACAGCTTCATGAGTAGATTTCTGCTTTTGTTTTAATTTGGTGCCCTTAGCTTAATGCCTATGGAAAATATGGGCGTATAATATCATTTCTGGCTAGGGTGTTGTCTTATTGATTGTTCTCTTCTGCGGGCTTCTAAGCTACAATATTCTGTAATTCTCATTACATGAATGGAAGAGCTGTTCAAAAAACCTTAATATAAAAATAGAGGACACCCAATTGAAGTTCTAGTACTCCCCAAAGAAGAGAACCATAGCGGAGATCAAAAACAAAAAAGGGCTCCCACAACTACCCAAACCAAAAGATGCACCACAAACACCCAAAAACCACCAAGGCAACTAGTAACAGAAAGAAAAGGAAAAAAACACACACACACACCCAAGAATTAAAGACAAGATAAGAAAGAGAGCTTAAACCCCTACAAAGACCAAAGAAAGCCTCAACATGCACTAGAAGCAAAGGGATGGAAGAACATTGGAGTAGCCAATTGATTCTCAAAGTTGTAACCTCTTATAGTTCAAAGGGCCCTTCCACTTCTTCCCTTCCTATCCAAAAAAATAGATGCATAAAAAACTTAGCTAGAAGCCCTAATTAATTTTTTCTTTTAATCATAGTATTTTGACAATTTTCTATCTTCATCCAAAGGTTTCTACACTCTCAAGTTGTTATCCTAATTCCCTAATCTTGGACATCCAACTTTGTTTAATATACTCGCAGGTTTCTATACTCGAGTTTCCAACTTTGTCGCAGTCGCTTAAAGTGAACATCCAAGTCATGTTTACCCTAATATTGTTAGGGTTCATGTTCAGTGTAGATGTGAGTTGTGAGAGGTTTAATATTGGAATCAATCCTCCTCTTTTTTTTTTTTTTTTTTGCCTTGAACAGCAAGACGACTTTTATTGATTGAGCCTTAAATGCCAAGAGAGATACAAATACACCAACAAGAAACTACAAATTACGAACATCAGAGAAATTGCCCCGAGACAAACCCTTCCACAGCTCCCAAATCAAACAAAGACAAAACCCACCTCTCACACTAGCCCAAAAACAAAATTGCTGCTACCATGTAGCATGGTAGCATATAGCATGTAGCAGTCCAATGCATTTGGTGGACTGGGGTACGATCTATTTAAGTTAAAATAAAGGTGGTCTGGGTATCGGGAGAGTTGTTGATAGAAACAATCCTCCTCTTAGGACCGATTGTATAAATAGTATACAATTTATTTTTGGATATTTACTCATTTTTTTCTTTATATTTATAAGATGGATGTATAGTAAGACTAGAAAAGATAGCATTAGAAATAGGAGTGTCATAGATTGATGATAAATTGAGGGAGAATAGACTTAGATGGCTCGGTCATGTGCAACGAAGACCTGTAGACACATCTGTGCGAAAGCGAAAGAGTGATAGGATCGAAGTGCCTGGATTGGTTAGAAGGAGAGACTGACATAGACTGACCTGGGAGCATGTAGTAAAGCAAGATATGAATGTATATAATTTAAATGAGCATATAGCTGTTGATCGTGTAAAATGAAGAAAAAAGATTCATACAGTCGACTCCAATTACTTGGGACACAAAAATTGGTTTGGTTTGGTTTCTTTATATTTGTAAATCTATCAATGGTTCTTTACTTAATTTGTACTTTCATGTGTGTTTGAGTTTGTATTTTTTGTTTTCTCCGTCTTATATTAATTTTTTTGTTAAATCAGCATGCTCAAAACGCTTGAGAGGTATCAAAAGTGTAACTATGGAGCACCAGAGACAAATGTATCTGCAAGGGAGGCGCTGGTATGTAACTATGCTTCTCAAATTTGAATGTCAACTATGGTTCTTAAATGCTTTAACATATGCACCACATACAATGGTATGTAGTACTACTGACTACTCGCACAGCACTGTTAAAGCATTTGGGACTCAAATTTGAGAAACCAATAACATCACTCAAAAAAAAAAAAAAAAAATAGTGACAAAAATCTCAATCATGTGTTCTATTGTATTCTGCATAAGCTTGCACGTAGATGTAGAGCTCACAGCAAGTTTGAACCCCCTCTTTTTCTCTCCCCTTGTACGAGAACTTCTTAATTAACATAAAAACTAAGTTCCAAAAAGAAAACTTAAGGAATACGACTCATAATGTGTCCCCTAGCCTGAACATGCAAGCTTATGCAGAAAATGATTGGAACTTATTTCTGAAAGTTTGTAAATGGTATAATTAAGTATTTCTCATGATCTAAACTTGAGAAAGTTTGTTTCATCATTGTGGTTGTAGGAGTTTAGTAGTCAGCAGGAATATTTGAAACTTAAAGCGCGTTATGAAGGCCTACAACGGTCCCAAAGGTAAGCGATAATTTGATTGAATTAGTGCGATTAATACGAGTCTGTTGAAATGTGTGTCACTAATTAGGATGTGTTAATTTGATGTGTTATATGAGATTAGGAATCTTCTGGGTGAGGATCTTGGTCCTCTAAACAGCAAGGAGCTTGAGTCACTTGAGAGGCAGCTCGATTCGTCACTGAAGCAGATCAGATCAACACGGGTACTCCTCCACCTTACCATTTGCTAGTTGATTTAGTAATATATATATAAACATACCCAGTGACGAATAACCATTTGCTCCTTCAGACTTTTAAAGAATTAAGGTTAAGTGAACATACCCAGTAAATAGGGATAGTAATTTGCCCGAATGCCCTGTCCTGCCCCGCCCCGCCCCGTCCCTAACGCTATGATTGGGAGTTTAGGAGAGAAAAGAAGAGAAGAGAAAGTCATAAGTAAGGAGAGAAAAGAAGAGAAGAGAAAGGATGGTGTTTTCTTTCATCTTGATTGGGAGTTGAGGAGAGAAGAGAAAGTAACTTTCTTTCCCCTTGATTGCAAGTTGAGAAGAAAAGAAAAGAAAAGAAATTAAAGTTACCATTCTATCTCCACTTAGATGAAATTACAATTAAGTAAGATTAAACTAGAAGGGTATAGTGGGTATTAAGAAATATTAATTAATCCCCACTTTCTTTTCTCTCCTTTTCTTCCCAATTTGGAGAGAAAGAAATTGAAAGAAAGTGAGGCTAGTTTTCTCTCCTTTTCTCTCCTTTTCTCTCCTCATTAAAACTCGCAATCGAGAGAAAGCGAGAGAAAGTGAGGTACTTTCTCTTCTTTTCTCTCATTTTTGTAACTCCCAATCATAGCGTAATGGAACAGGTTTGGGGGGTCTTTAAAATGACCAGGGGCGGGTAAGTAAACCCGTTGCGGGTTCGGGGCAGGGTTGGTATAGGGGGTCAAACCCGGATTACCCTGATTATTGTATGTTTTGCATGTTTTCTTCGTGTCCCACATCGTTATAAAAGCTGGTCTTCACTAACGGTTAAAGCTCACTTAAGCTTACACAGATTCACGTGCTTACAATAAATGTTGTGGACTGTGGTACTTCCTCATGTTTAAAAGTTGTGCATTTTGTCCTCATATATATGTATATATATATATAGTTAAAAGACAGTCAGACTCTAAAGAGGGCGCCCTCTCTTTATTAAAGAGAGAGCCTCTGTTTTGACCGTCAGATCGTATTTAAAAACTGTGAAATGACATCACTGCTCTTAATGAAATCATGATCCGACGACCAAAATTGATGTCCTCTCTTTAATAAAGTGAGGACGCCCTCTTTAGAAAATTTTCGAGTTAAAGGATTATTTGGTGGATCTGTGGAGACATCAAAAGTGAACACGTGGCTCGATAAAGGTCATATAATTAAGTTAAAGTTGTTTTTCATCTCAGAAACTAGTAATAGGGGCGGGCCGGAGTCGAGGCAGGAACGGGTTACGTTGAAGCAGGCGGAGTCGGGGATGGGTTGACTAGCACTATGGGACGTGACGGGGTCGGGGAGGAAATTTACTAGATGGGGCGGGGTCGGAAAATAGGTACCCCGTCCCATACCCGTCTCATTGCCATTCCTATCAGTGAGTATGTTTTTTCGCCTAAAAATACTCGCGGGTTGCTCCGCTGACCCACGGGTTCTTTTAGGTTAAAAAAACATGTTCACTGGGTATCTTCACTCAAACATATTTACTTATATACACAGAACCCTTTATCATGAGGAATTCCTTATTTTGTCAAAATGAGGACTTCTGTTGCCATTGCTCGATCCAGTTTTTATTAAAGGTATTGAAGTAATTTCACAGACTGAAAACTAGATCCAAACCCATTGATTTTCCATTATTGCTTGGCAAGGAAGCCTGGGTTCTTGTAAAGCTTTGTTTGGTTCTTGGATTTAGTGAGGAAAAAAAAGTAAAAACATTTTCTTTTGTTTGGTTAATAAGGAAAACGGAGAGGAAAATAGAAAAGAAAAGAGAATAAATTAAAAAATAAATTTAAAAATTTAAATCTTTGTTTGGTTCATGGATTGGCTGAGGGAAAAGAGAGGGGAAAAGAAATCCGGATGGAAAACTAATTCCTTTTACTTTACAGATGAGGCTAGTATTCCATCTTGTTTTCCTTTCTCTTCTTTTTTTCTTTCACCAAATCCATGAACCAAACAAAGCCTAAATATTGTGACTCGTTTCCCTTCATTTATTCATATGTTACAAGCCTGGATTCTTGTAAGGCTTTGTTTGGTTTTTGAATTTAGTGAGGAAAAAAAAATGGAAAATATTTTCTTTTATTTGGTTAATAAGGAAAACAGAGAGGACAATAGAGAATAAATTGAGAAATAAATTTAAAAAAAATTAATTCTTTGTTTGTTCATGGATTGGGTGAGGGAAAAGAAATCCGGATGAAAAACTAATTCATTTCCTTACGGAGGAGACTAGTATTCCATCTTGTTTGCTTTCTCCTCTTTTTTCCTTCACCAAATCCATAAACCAAACAAAGCCTAAATTTTGTGAGTCGTTTCCTTTCATTTATTCATATGTTACAATTAAATTTTAGAAATTTTTTATTTTTAATTAATATTATATAAGCATTAAGGAAAACACGAGGGAGCATGTTTTTCTTCTTGTTTTCCTTTCCATTTTCTTTCTCTCACGAAATTCATGAACCAAACAGAACCTAAAAGATCAAAGAATCCACACCCAATGCGCACTCGCACTGAAGTCGATTCTTCTCGGATGTGGCAGAGTGTTTTTCTATTTTCTATTATTTTTTATTTTTTATTTTTAAAAAAAGAGAAAACTCTAACATGATTTTAAAAAATTTAAAGTTAATTTAAGGATGTTGAGAGTTAGGTAACACGTCAAAAGACTAATATTGCTCATTTTTGTTTTTTATTTGTTTTATTTGAATTTTTTTTGAAATAATGTATAGTTTGTTACAATGTGCAGTTTAAAAATTATATAAAAGTTTATAACTACCGATATATATATTTATTACAAAATAACTAACAATGTTAGAGATGCTCAAATTAATGTTAAGTGATCTACGTATCTTGAACTCTTGTTCATAGAGGGTCAAAGGGGCTCAAGCTCCCCCCACCAATTTTGAATTTTTTTTTTTTTTTTTTTTACCATTAAAAAAAATATAAAAAATTTACACTTAAGTCCCCCTAAAATTTTTAAAAAAAAAACATATTCTATGAGTATTAGAGTTTTTATAGAGTTTGTAATTCCAAACCCACCCTACTTTGAAAATATGTATATTAGATCATATTATAATATACATATTACAATACTAATTGCAATTCAACTCATCTTAAATATTTAATCAAATGCATTTTTTTTCACATTTCTTAACTTAACCTAATCCAAATTGATTTAATATTATTTCAAACTTTACCGAAAAATTACACAAAAAATGTGTATAAATAGACCAAAAGGTTTACCTCCCACGGTAAATTACTTGGCCCTCCAAATGCCTCTTCGGCTCTTCCAGATTTTGTCCCCTGCCAAGCCCCTAACTTCAAATTTCTGCATCCGCCACTACTTGTCTATAAACTTTTTAATGTCTTATAATTTTTATCTTTTCACAGACCCAGTTCATGCTGGATCAGCTCACCGATCTACAGAGAAGGGTATGAAAACTTTTTGAGTTTCCTCAGTTTTTAGATGATGTTCAATGACATTACCTTTTTTCTTCCAAATCTTATATTACAGGAACATGCACTTAATGAAGCAAACAGAACCCTGAAACAAAGGGTATGTAGCATTCTCTTCTCTCTTTTTTTTCTTTTTATGACATCAAATGGAAATTAATTGATAGAAGAATAAGAATTACAATTGAGGAGGCCCATAGCCCCCATAGGAGTGAAATTGCCTCTGAATCCCCTTCCATTAAATAAAATTCAGGAGGGAATTAATAATTTCCAGCTATGCGGCAATTGATTTTTTTTTTTTTTTTTTTTAATTTTTAGTTTGACATTCTTTTGTATTTGAGTACCTGAGATCCAAGGCAATCTGTTAGATAACTAATGCAAGCAGTAATATTATCTTAATGGGTGAATTACATTGACCTTCCCTTAGCTGAGTTTTGTTCACCTTGGGGATTTCCCAGATTGAAGATTGGAGGTTCCCAAAATATGTGTTGACGCCCTTGGATTTTGCAGACTCCTCTTTATTTTTGCTCACACTGCGTTTCAGGGTTGGAGTGTAGAGCACAGACAAATGTATATATTTTTGTTTTTAGGGTAAATTACACTCACCTTATTCCCATAAGGTATGGTCGGATCTTCCTCCTATTTTTGAGGTTTGAGGTTTGGAGTTAGATAACACTCATTTTTCCTCCGTTAGTCAATGATTAGTTGACCAAACAGAGAAGTTAGTTTCTTGGTTATATATATTCAGAATGACAATTTTACCCTTGTCGAGAAACTGACATCTGAATGGAGAGGAAATGCCACGAAAATTATGTCCCAAACCGTGAGTACTAACTATTTCCGCACAAATTTATTACTTGCTCACCACAAAAATTGTGATGATCACTGTGGTGATAATCGTTTACCATAACAGATGTTGTAGGGTCCTTGAATTTGATGTATATGGATTTAAGGCTTAGTATACGAGACAGAGGTAGCGAATTAGGGAGCGATTAATGAATTGAGGCAAAGACTAAAATTTAGGAGGGGGAAGAGAAGATACGAGAATGATTAACAGGGGAGGTTGTTGTTCATTGTGTAAATGTGTGTATATATATATATATATATATATATATACATATTAGTCTTTTTAATCCATGTAATGCACGGGACAACTATTATCATATACAATGATGGTATATAACATAAAGTGCAATAAATAATTAAAGTTTGTCAATCCGATAGATAAAACAAAATTTTAATCTTCAAATATTCATATTCAACACCCACAATAAAATAGTAGAGTTGTTATTAGGAATTCAATACTAAATAAGAAAACGTGTTTGAAGTAATTTAATGAGCAAAATTACAAAATTTTGCTCGCCTTGCCTCTCATTGTGCCACGTGGCACTTGAGGCTCCCATATTATTATAAATATATAGGTTTTGTTAACATGTGTCCCTAGGGCATATATTAAGCTTCTAAAAATGGAAATAAACAAGAGAGACAAACACTGAACCCTTCACTGGACACTGAAACTCACACTATTCCTTTTATTTATTTCTAATTTTAAACCCTTAATATATGCCCTAAAGATACATGTTAACAAGACCCTTATAATATAATAATTAGTTGTGTGTCTATGTGTGTACTGTGTATATATCTACTCATTGTTGCAATGATTACAGCACATTATAGTCATTCTAAAATCCTTGACTTTTCAATTAGGAAATAATTACAAACTTATGGATAAGAAAGAAAATCACTCATTATATTAACATATTTTTTTATAAGAGAGATCAGTGTAATTTTTTAAAATGCAATAGAGATTCATATACTTTAAGACATACTTCAAAGGAGGCTAGTGTAATTAACCCTTATTTCAGGAAAAAAAAAAAAAAGTGTAATTAACCCTTATTTTAAGGGATTCCGTTTGTCTGTGTTTTCGGATGTGTTGGCCCCCTATTGAATCACTCTAACACAGGGTTGATTCAATTGGAAGCCTGCACATGTCCTATAGGTTTTCATTTGGGGTTTTTTTTTTTTTTTTTTATAGCACCAAACTAGATATGAAAACATGGATGTGGTGACCAATTAGCTTTGTTGGATCCAGAGAGGCTGCTATGTAGATTTAGGGGATCACTTGGTTTACTTGTTAATATTTTGTTGCAATTACGAGGTTTATTAGTGTATTGCAGTGGATTATTCTTGAAGTGTAACACTTTTGACTTTGAGGATCATTTGTATACGACTACTTTTGAATATCCATGAAGGAATATTTTTGCTGTTTTAAAAAAAAAAAAAATACTTAACATTGAAAATGGCACGCAACTTCTGGCCTCCAGATCAAGTAATGTCTATTTTAAACAATATTTTCAAAATTGTATAAAAGTCTGGCAATGCATTTTTTGACCGGTCGATATGCACAGTTAGACCGGTCCAACAGTATACACGTTCAAATCTTAATCTATTTTCACATGTTCAAAGATATTCCTTTCAATACAAAGCATCCCCAACCTTTTTCAAATCTTTTGGGAATAAAACAAAATCATTTTAGAAACATTCTAGCATGCTCGAAATCCTCGGAAACCAATTAAACCATATACTCGGATTTATCGGAAAACTCAAACATTGTTTCTACATTTTATACAAGAACTAAAGGAATCTTTTTCAACTTCCCAAAACCAAAACCAAACTAGTTTGAACAACACAAGTATAACTACAACAACATCCCAAGTCTTACAACCCAAAACGTGAGTTTACATAATCATAACTCAAGGTACAAGATCTTGTTACAAGTCTTACTAATACAACTCCGTGGCCACTAGAAACTCCTTACAAGTGTTTCCCAAACCAAACTCTAAGTTGAGACTACAAAGTGTATGAACATATAAATATATAAGACAACCCCGAACTTTCCTAGCGACTTCATTACTCGTTTCAACCCCCGTCCTTCCTCGCTCCTGAAATAGTTATACAGTAACCACTAATAAGCTATTATAATTAGTGAGCAACATTAATAATGAACGTGAATGTTTAATACATGCTTAACTCATGAACATACCAGATCACCAACTAAACATGCTTTCGATCTCCGAGGTACACGTACTATTCCATCACTGCCCGCCTTACCACGCCTTGAACTCAAATGATGTCTTTGATACACACATGACCCATAGTCACCATATATCCCTCCCATTCTACGAAGTAACCACTCATGATGGAATAAACATGCCCCCTCTTCAATCCATATAACACAAACGTATAATGATACTCCCACAACATTTAACATCGCACTTTCAGCGTTGAACATTGTAGTCATTTGCATACATGCTTCCAAAAGTGATTTTAACATCCTATTCTCACTTTTAACACTAATTCATGCTTTAACAAGCTAATTTACCATACCCACTTTATGAATTAAAACATATAAGGCATTCAAGAACACGATTAACATCACTCACCTCCTCAATTCTTGTTCTAAAGATCAAACTGAGTTCAATTCAATCCCCGTTACGCAACAAATTCAACAATTAAAAGCAAATTAAACTATATACGAACGTTAACCTTACCCTCCCGTTCCCGAATATGGCTTGGATTTCAAGATTCGACGCCCCTAGGTCGATCAATTTGATGCTAGAAGTGTTTTCCCCAATTTTTTGTCCCGTTCCCAAGTCTCTATTGTAGAAGAAGAAGTGATGAGCTTCTTTTTCTTTTTTCTTTTTGTTGCTCAGCAAGAAAATTCATTGATTAAGAAAAGCTTTACCACCGAAAAGAACCCAAAAGCAGCATCGAAACACGGGGAAGGATCCTCGGCAGCAACATGGGTCTGCTAGGTGAGCAATACCTATATAGGCTTGTGGTTCTGGCAGGATCACATATATATATATATATATATATATATATTTTGCCTTTGTTAAAAAGCCATTAAAAAAAATAAAAAAAATAAAAATTGTGATCTTACCAATGCTACATGAATGCTGTCCACACACCAGCATCCAAAGGTGCGGCCGACGATCCAGAGGCAAATCCTAGAGTTGATTCTGCAGAAAAATACCCAAAGACAAATAAAGCAGCCCCCAACTGACAAAATTAATGGTGGACTACCCAAAAAAGACCAAGGCTCTGAGCTTGTTTTCTTTTAACTTCTAATAGCCTCTAAAGGAAGCTTTGGAATTATCAATGTTTAATTTACCTTCCCACAACTAAGTCATTATTCTAATATTACCCCACCAACTATATTAACTACCCAATTTATAATGGGTCCCGTCTATGTCACGTAATAAATCCAATACATAGTCTCAATTAATGCCGTGAAGTTACTAATTTGCCTACTTGACGTGTCCAATTCGCTCTCACGATGTTTACATTTCTAACCATAAAAATGGCCGCACATAATAATAATATTTAAAATAATTAAATAAATAATCACACTTCAATTAATTTATGCAAATAATGCAAATAAACACATTGGACAACATTTGGTCACATGTACTCATTCCCCTTCGTTCCATCCGTAATGGAACTCTCTGTGAATATATCAAATAAAGATAACAACAAAGAGAAAAGAGAGAAGAAAGCTAGAGTTTCTCATAACACACGAAACTGAATGAATGAATACAATACAAAAAGAAGAGAGAATAATAGTATATCTAGGAATACCCTAATATAAAGTAAAAGACTAAACTACCCTAAAGCTAAATATAAATAAAACTAATTATAATATCTAACTCTAATATCCCCCCTCAAACTCACGATGCTGCAGCTAGAAGCATAGAGAGTTTGCCAACTAAAAAACGAAAACGCTGAATCGGATGAGACTTTGTAAACAAATCAGCAATCTGCGCGGAAGAAGAAACAAAAGGCAAAGTGATAGCTCCATGCTTAAGATGATGACGAGTAATGTGACAATCAATCTCTATATGCTTGGTCCTCTCATGGAAAACTGAATTGTGAGCAATCTGAATAGCACTCTTATTATCACAATACATAGGTGAAGGGCGAGGAAGAGAGACACCCATATCTGTAAGTAGTCTGCGTAACCAAATAACCTCACGGGTGGTCGAAGCCATAGCACGATACTCAGCTTCTGTGGAAGACACAGCAACAACATCTTGCTTCTTACTCTTCCAAGAAATGAGAGAATCACTCAAAAATATACAAAATCCAGTAACAGACTTGCGATCTGTAGGATCACCGGCCCAATCAGCATCAGAGTATGCACGCAGCTCCAATGAAGAAGATGACGAAAGTAAAAGACTTTGAAATCGAGTGCCCCTCAAGTACCTCAAAATACGATGAACAGCAGCCCAATGAACTGTAGTAGGGGAAGTAACAAACTGACTAACAACATGAACAGCATGAGCAATATCTGGACGAGTAACGGTAAGATAAACCAAGCTACCAACAATAGTGCGATATAAGGTAGGATCAGGCAAAGGAACGCCATCAGAAGGGGAAAGACGAACATTAAGCTCCAAAGGGGTATCAACAATCTTATTATCAGTGAGGCGAGCACGCTCAAGAATGTCACCTGTATACTTAGACTGAGAAAGAAGATAACCTTTTGGAGAACAGGCTACTTCAATCCCCAAAAAATAACGTAGTGGGCCTAAGTCCTTCATTTCAAAACAACGAGCTAATTCAGACTTCAACACTGCAATCCCATCAACATCATCACCAGTAATAATCATATCATCAACATACAAAGAAAGCATAATACGACCAGCAGTGGTACACCTAATAAAGAGAGCTGAATCATACTCACTCGGGAAAAACCCAAATGAGGTAATCACTGTGGAAAACTTCTCAAACCAAGCTCGAGGGGCTTGTTTAAGACCATATAAGGCTTTTTTAAGCCTGCAAACTTCACCAGGACCATGAGGAACACCCGGAGGAGGAACCATATAAACCTCCTCTTGGAGATCTCCATTCAAGAAAGCATTTTTAACATCCATCTGAGTTATATGCCACTGACGAATAGAAGCAACTGCAATAAGAGTACGAACAGTAGTCATTTTAGCAACAGGAGCAAAAGTCTCCTCGTAATCCATACCGTACTGCTGGGAAAAACCCTTGGCAACCAATCTTGCTTTGTACCGCTCAACAGACCCATCTGACTTGGTTTTGATTTTATAAACCCAACGAGAACCAATAGCGCTCTTACCAGAAGGTAAAGGAACCAAACTCCAAGTATCTGTCTTATACAATGCTGAGAGTTCCTCTGCCATAGCCTGTTGCCAAAGAGGATCAAGAGCTGCCTCTTTATATGACAGAGGCTCAGAGAGATCATGAACTGAAGCTAAAAATGAAGCAAAAGAATCCGAATAACAAGAATAAACAAAATCAGGTGATTGAGTGGACTTACGAGTGCGAGCAGGATAGCGAGGAGGTTCCACAGTCTCAGTAGGTGCTTGGGTGGCCTCTGGAAGGGAGGTAGCATCTAGCGGCAAGGTACCAGTATCAGCAGAAGTAGAACCATGAGGTGAGACAATATCAGTGGTGCATGGGGCTTGAGAGGGCACACTATTAGTATCATCAGAGAATGGGTCAAGATGGATGAGATCAGATTTAGTCAACTCATGATGATTATCAGGAATAGAAAAGAAGGGTATGTGCTCGAGAAACACAACATGACGAGATACATATAGTTTCTTAGTAACTGGGTCAAAACAACGATATCCCTTCTGACCCTCACCATAACCTAGAAAAACACAAATAGCAGACTTAGGTGACAATTTGGTACGCTCTACATGAGGTCGAAGGACAAAACAAGTACAGCCAAACACCTTTAAGGAAGAATAATCAGGAGCATGCCCATACAATTTTTCAAAAGGTGACAGACCTGAGCAGTGAGATGACGGAATTTTATTAATTAAATTGACAGCAGTAAGGACAGCCTCACCCCAAAAATCACTAGGGACATATGCAGACAATAAAAGAGAGCGAGCAGTTTCAACAATATACCGATGTTTCCTTTCAGCAACACCATTTTGCTCAGGAGTGTCTGTACAAGAGGACTGATGAATAGTTCCATCTAAAGCAAGCAACTCACGAAATTTATGATAGGTATACTCTCCACCTAAATCACATCTAAAACATTTGATGATAGCAGAATGTTGAGTTTTAACAAAAGCACGAAAGGTATTGTAAATATCAAAGAAGTCTGAACGGCGTTTCATAAGATAAACCCAACAGTAACGAGTGCAATCATCAATAAATGATACATAATATCGAGACCCCCCTCTTGTAGTAACAGGATAGGGTCCCCACACATCAGAATGAACTAAATCAAATGGTGCAAGAGAATAAGAAATACTTCTATTAAATGGTAAAGCGGAAAATTTTGCCAGTTTACAACCACTACAATCAGAAATGTCATGAGTTTTTAAATCTCCTAATTTTCCTGTAGAAGCCAAATATTTTAAACGAGAGGCTGAAACATGACCAAGGCGAGAATGCCATAAATAAAAACTAGATGAAGATGAACTCAAACGAAAGGATGACAAATCAACACTAGAAGCTGCAACCACTGGTACATTGAGTTTGTCCAAGATGTATAATCCCCCTTGCCTACGGCCTGTCCCAATCAGCGTCTGAGACTGCGGATCCTGCACATGACAAAAAGTAGAAGAAAAAGAGACTAAGTAACCTGCATCACAAAGCTGACCAACAGAAACAAGATTCATAGTAAGTTTGGGAATGTGGTAAACACTAGAGAGAGATACATGAGGTGTGACAACAGACCCAACACCTGTTAATGGCATGGGAGTACCATCAGCAGTCATAACAGGCAAAGAGGAAAAAGGACATAAGGAAGCAAAAGACGACAAATCAGGTGACATATGATTAGAAGCCCCAGAGTCTAAGACCCAAATACCTGAGGACATACCTGAAGACATACCGGAAGACATACCGAGTGAAGAGGTGGCCATAGCATGTGGCTGTGTGGCAAGGAACTTCTGAAATTGCTCAGCAAGGGAGGTCATAGATGGAGTGGATGGGGAAGGGGAACCGGGTCCAAATGAGTCTGATGGTGGTACAACTGCTACAGTGTTAGGCTGTGGAGGCCTATACGAACGCTGCTGAGATTGGTTGTCAGATTTCCAATGAGAAGGCTGAGGTTGCTGTTGTTGTGGTGGTCGACTATTGGAAGGCTGGTTGCTGCTATTGGGCTGGTTTGCACGACCCAACCTAGGACACTGAGCCTTCCAATGACCCTTCTCCTTACAGTAGCTGCATACATCACTACCAACTCTCGAGTAAGGCTTATTCTGATTGTTTGACTGTGGTCGAAAAGGGGCTGCTAAAACAGATGGAGTAGAGTCAGGGAGAATTCCCTTTCCAGACTGAGTCTTGAGACGTATTTCCTCGGCTACTAACTCATGGACAACAGAATCAACTGACGGAAGTGGACTACGATGGAGAATGGACCCACGAAGGCCCTCAAAATCACCACGTAGAGCCATCAAAAACTGAACCAGACGTTGTTCCTCCCTACTAGCAATATATGGTGCAAACGCCCGCAATTCAGGCGACTCCATGAGAGCCAACTGATCCCAAAGATCTGTCATTGTAGAATAGAACTCTTGAATACTCAAATTTTTTTGTTCAAGGGCACGAATATCACTCTCTAATTGGTACCTTTTTGCAAAATTGGACTGTGTAAACAGTTTAGCCAAATGATCCCACACCTCCTTTGCATATTCAAACTTTGCCAATTGTATACCTATCGAGGGAGCAACGGAGTTGTTGATCCAAGTAATGATTTTCGAATTGTTTGTTTCCCAAACATCTAGCAATTCTGCAAATTTATCAGTCTGTTCATTCATAGGTTTACTAAAATCCCCATTGATATAACCCCACATCTTCTTCCCCTTGAGAAAATTCTTCATCACATAATTCCAATATGCAAAATTCTTGCCATCGAGTTTAACACTAATCGCTTGGAGCGAATCATCACGTTCAGCAGCCATTACGAAAACGAAACAATTAAATAACACAAAGCAAACGAACCAGAATCAGACAGCAGATCCAAAAACGAACACGAATCAGTGCGAGATCCAAAAACGAATCTGAATCAGCGAGAAAAGCAAACGAACCAGAAGCAAACAACAGATCCAAAAACGAACGCGAATCAGTGCGAGATGCAAAAACTAATCTGAATCAGCGAGAAATCCAAAAACGAACCAGAATCATCCGAAAATCGTGGATGAGATTCGAACCTGCTCTGATACCATGTGAATATATCAAATAAAGATAACAACAAAGAGAAAAGAGAGAAGAAAGCTAGAGTTTCTCATAACACACGAAACTGAATGAATGAATACAATACAAAAAGAAGAGAGAATAATAGTATATCTAGGAATACCCTAATATAAAGTAAAAGACTAAACTACCCTAAAGCTAAATATAAATAAAACTAATTATAATATCTAACTCTAATACTCTCATTACTTGTCCTTATTAGGACAGTCACCACCCTCCGGCTTCGTATCCCTATATGGACACCCATAACCGCCCGGTGAGTCTATAACTCACCTTTAACGAGTGTTAATTCACAGTGATACGTGCATACGAAATGCAATTATGCTAACCCCATGAGAGGAAGTTACAGCTAAGCTGACCGCTGTCACCATCAAACCTCAAAGAAGGTGAGTGTAATTTCAGAAACTAGGAAAGTCCTATGACATACCTGATGGGAATTAGTTAGCACAACTTACCCTATCTTAATCTGTAGAAGCATATGTCCTCGTGTATTTTTTGTGGTGTCTATGTACACTATATGTCATTGTAGTGAATGTTTTTATATATGCTTTGCAGCTGTTTGAAGGGGACCAAGTACATTCTCTCCAGTGGAATCCAAATGCACAAGATGTTGGGTATGGCAGACAACCAGCTCCACCTCAGCCAGATGACTTCTTTCATCCCTTGGAATGTGAACCCACATTACAAATTGGGTAGGCCCTATCCTCAATTCTCAAACAAGAAAGTAGATTATTAGTGCTATCTTGTGTGCTATTGGTATATTTTTACTCAAATTTCACAAATTATAGTGCTATTTCCCAAGCTATAATTTGAAATGCCAAATCTTGTGCCACCTTTGGTACATTTAGTTTTCAATTTTCATTATTAAATTCTAAAAACAGAAATTAGTTTATGTTTTCTTTTTTTTTTTTTAAACGAAAATTGAAATCAGAAAATCACTTCTTCTTTTTTTCTATTTTTTTTTTTCGTTTTTCTATTTTTTTTTTTTATTTTTTTACTTTTATTTTTTTCGTCATCTGAACCAATTTTGTTGTCATTTAAAAAAGAAGAAGAAAGCGGAAGTAATTAGCAAACATGTTCTTAGTTTTCGTTATAAAGAAAACAAAAAATTGAAATACTGCATCGTTACCAAATAGGCTTAAGTTTATACATGTGAATCAGTGAATGTATATGGTAGGCAACAACATTTCGATTCACATGCAATGCCAATCAACTCTTAACTGAGTTGATTGAAATTCTATGAGCAAGACAATGATCTGGAGCTGAAAGTTTACATTCAGAAACATACTTGGAGTTATTTTATGGTTATCAGAATGTTTAATTCTTTCTAATGCAAACTGAACATATTTTTGTTGCTTGTAGAACCAAATTAAGAGAATAAATTAAACAGCTCCAAGTAGATTTAATCTCCATATTAAATTGGTTTGTTGAATTTCAGATACCAGACTGATCCAATAGCAGTCGCAGCAGCTGGCCCCAGTGTGAATAATTACATGTCAGGATGGTTACCATGACAATAATAGCACAGACCAGCCACTTATGGTATGCATTTCTCTCATTGGAATCAGTATATTTGATATTTTGTATGTTATTTGAGTGGGAAAAAGAACATGTGGAATGGCACAGATCTCTCATAAAACCATAGACAATTCTATTATTATTATTATTATTGTTATTATTATTATTATTATTATATATATAAGTACTATTGTGTGCATGTTCAAGCACTGCCTTTCTCTCTGCTCTCTTTTTTGAAAAGCAATTAACTTCTTTGTAATAGGAAAATAAAGGTTTACATGTCATTTTTTTTTTTTTTGGTGCAAAAGGTTTTTATGTCACCACACTGAATTTTAATGCACATGGGTGGTAATAAATTTGGAATATTGGAAATAACAATGCTATGATCTCGAATTTAGGACACATAAAGTGACGTAGTAATTTAATTGCAGTGGGACCATGATTCTCCTTGCTACATGACTTAAGGATCTAAATTTGGGACAAAAATTGTGGAATTATAGTACGGAGTATTACTTTTTTTTTTTTTTAAAGAAACTAATGCTATGGTTCTTAAATTTGGGATATTCTAACTGCTATGGGAGTGACACAACACGTAGTGATGTGTAATACATTGATCATTACCAAATATACAATTATGTGGTGCAACTATCAAAGTATCTGAAACTATATTTGAAACTCAAAGTTAATAACCATAACATTACTCTATGTATAGGTATATACATATTGCCTTTGTGATACTGCTGTTTTGATGGAAACAGGTGCCATCATATGGCTTTGTTTGGTTCTTAGATTAACGAGTGAAAAAAAAATGAGGAAATTTTTTTACTTTATTTAGTTAGTGAGGAAAATGATGAGGAAAAATTGGAAAGAAAAAAAGAATATGTTAAGAAATAAATGGAACATTTGAATATTGTGAGCATTTTTCCTCCTTTATTCATATATATTACAGTTATATTTTATTTTTCATTTTTTATGTTATTTAAGTAAAAAGTCGACCTTGTTTTCTTTTTTCCTTTTCGTTTCCCTCACGAAATCTATAAACCAAACAATACCTAAATCTTCACGTATAGCCACAAGGAGTTGCATGCAATTAAATCTCTGAGTTAATCGTACATCTTTTACACTTTGTCATGGGATTTGGACGAAAACCAAAAAGGAAAAGAAAAATAAAAAGACTCTGGATTTGGTTGTAGCAAAGTTAAAAGCTATAAGGGCATTAACAGTAGTGTAGCAAAATTTATGACAAAATTAGGTTAAGTTGTAGTACAAGAATTAGGGGCTCCACAGTGGATTAGCTAACCAAATGGCAAACACTTAGCCGTTCGAAAAGTGTTTGCCGTTTAGTTTCGGAACGGATTTGTCTTTTACCGTTTCGCAAATTAAAGGGCCTTCTAATTTGCTTCTTTGTCTAACGGCAAAGAGATTGCCTTTTCGGAAACTAAACGGCAAAGAGTTAGCCATTTAATAGCTGACAGTTGGCCGTTTGGTGCCAAACGGCTTTTCTTTGGCCGTTTAATTGTTGAACGACTTTCTCTCAACCGCTTATGTTATCCTAAGTTGTGGTACACTACACACCACTGTATGACGAAAAAACTAAGTTGTGGTTTGGCTACACACCACTGCGGATGCCCTAACATGATTTAGTCACAAGGGGTTGGGTAGGTTCCGAAGTTTGTGATGTACAAATAAATTTACAATCCTTACATAGCTTCTTGTCACAAGCCATGTTTTAGGCCCATCCAGCTAAAGACTAAATTGGCCAGGTTCTAACCCATAGTCCACAGATTCATGGACCACAAATGCAGGGCTAGATATGGCCTCTCTCTTAATGGCTGTCAATACAGAGAGTCCGACAACCATGCAATTAATTGGAGAAACCACTTACTTAGGCTTAGTTTGGCCCCTATTTTGATGCTTTTTTTTTTTTTTTTTTTTATAGCACAATTTTATGTTAAATTATTTGGTAACTAGTTTTATAAGCTTTGCAAAAATTAAACTTATGACTTTTTTGAGGGAGCTTTTAAACTCAACATTGCCTTCTGGTTTAATGATATTTTTTTGAAGAGTAATGTGTCACTTGTACAAAATTATCAAACAACTTAATAATCAATTTCATAAGCTACTTTTAAAAAGCCCCAAAAAACATTTTTTATTCTTAATTAATTAGAGGCCAAACTAAGCCTTACTAATTCTTGCTAATTCATTTTGGCTGTTGGGGTAAGTAGGTTTTTAAATTTAGATTCACAAATCCCTTGACACTTGGTACGACGTGTTGTGATAGCAGTTGTAGTACTGCATACCAATAGATGTGATGATATTTACATAGTACTTGTGATAATCCCAAATTTGAAAAACATGGCAGTACTACTAACTTATTATTCCAAATTAGTAGTAGTTTGTACATGCCTCTAAGCCTTAGTGAATATCTTCTTAAATAGACTTTCAACTTAACTATTCTAGTAGGAAGGACAACTACTGTATGGAATTCAAAATGTAAATTTCACATCTGGATGCATGTATGTATCATTAACTTACAAAAGATCATTTATTACAAAGAAGACTTAGGGTGTGTTTGATAAAACTGAAAATTAAGTACTGAAAATTAAGTGCTGAATTTAAGTGCTGAAAATTTTAAGTGATTTGTATTAGCAAAACTAAAAACAGTGTTTCAAAAACTAAAATGAAATGTATTCAGTGATTATTTTCAGTAGAAAATTTTCACTTAATGTTTTCAGTGGATTTTTGACAGCTTTTTCAATTAAGTGGTATATTATCAAACGCACTGAAAAAATTAACTACTGAAAATTTTCATTTTCACCACTTAATTGGCTTATCAAACACACCCTTAGTCTTTATACATTAATGGTTGTGGAGAGGGTTTATCCACATGTCCTCCACGTGTCCTGGGTAAGGTTGGAGTCATTCCGGAGTCTTCTATAATAATTCACCCTTGGCTGGGTCCCACTATGCTTCCATTGCATTTACCAGGTTTTGGTATGCTTCGTCCTCAAAGACGTGGGTGCTTTCGTCATTTGGGTCCTGGCTGAACTGTTGTAAACAAAATTGCTCCACGTCATCTGCGGTCATAGATAGATCTAGAGGAAGATCTAGTTGATCTCTCTTTCTTAGTCTTTGTTGCAGTTCTTCTGCTTTTTTGATTTGTTCATCTGATCTTGTATAGGCCATGGCATGATAAGTAACAAATAGTATTCTACCATCTGTTACCATAAATGGGAGAGTTGTTGATCCATTAATGTCTGCAGCATTTGATGAGATAGATAAGAGACTATCTACCCAATATTGTGCCGGATCAAGTTTTCTGACCACATCTGATGAATCAGTTTTTATTAAATCATTTTCAAATTCACATTCTCATGTGGGTTTAAGATACCAAATCTGATATGGTTGAAAGAATTTCTCTTTCTCTCCATCCAACTGTGCTTGTGATCCAAAAAGTGAAATATTTATTCCACATATAGGTTCAAACTATATAGGAAAGCATGCACTTAATCATAGCTGGGAAATGAATCCAACTATGTGATTCAAGAATCTGAAAACCTGCTACACTACAGGTTTGCCTGTGAGTGTGGTTTCATGCAGTGCATTTTTTGCACATGGATGTGATGTATCTCCAGGACCCTTTTACAAGATTTTATACTTGAGCATGTGATGTGATTTGATGTTAGCTCCTTGGTTGCAATTCGTGTACTTTAGTGGAGTAGGGTTATTGTTGTTTTCTTGTTTCATCCTCTGGTTTAATTTTTTTTCCTGGCATTGTTAGTGTTTTTTACTATGTTTTTGAGCTTCATTGTATATCTTGGGGTGTGCCCCTCGTACATTGTGTACAAGAGGTATGAACATCGCTTTGTGACTCTAGCATTATTTTTTCAGATAATGTCTCTGAAAATCTAGCAACATTCAATGAAAAATCTAGAGAGATTTCTAGATTCTCACACACTGTATTTGAAAAAACAAATTTTCACACAAAGATCAGAAAAGAGAAGAGAAGAAGATACCCAAACAACCCCTACACACCTCCAAGAGCAACAAACAACACCTTCACACGCAATCACCACCCAATGAACAATACTCAAGTACTATTGTGTGCATGTTCAAGCACTGCCCTTCTCTCTGCTCTCTTTCTTGAAAAGCAATTAGCTTATTTGTTATAGGAAAAAAAAGGTTTATAAGTCACTACACTGGATTTCTATGCACATGGGTGGTAATATATTTGGAATATTGGAAATAGCAATGTTATGATTCTCGAACTTGGGACATATAAAGTTGTTTGCATCCAAAAACCGTCAAAGGTTTTTGAGCCCGAGTTGCGTGGAGCTGGATAGAGGTGAGGCCGGGCTAAGGAATAGATGACTCATCGGACTTGAGCGTAGACGTGAGACCAATGATAGGTACAAGACTGTTGGGTGTTATGAGGAGAGCCCGATGGGAAAAACAAACATGTATGAAGATTATCGGGCTTTGGAAAACATAACCCAAGGCACTGTTAGCCCGATAGTGGATTGAAGCAACACGATGGCCAATCGGACACCGTGTAATGAAGGATGGCTGTAGCAGTCCGATTGGCCATGGGCATTTGAAGAAAGGTAATCGGGCATAAGGAAAAGCATGGACATGGATAGAGGCCGATTCATCCAGGAGAATAATTGACGAGGCCGATGGATTGAAAGGAGAAGGCGGTGCTATCCACAACTGTCAGGATGAGTTTTGGGAACAAGAGTCCATTCAGGAAATAAATCTGATCGTGCCTAGCTAGATTTAGGCATTTAATCCCTAAATTAAAGGGATTGATTCAATCAGAATCTGGATAAGGAAGGAATTAGAGATAAGGAAGGTCTCTTCCACCATCAGCCAATCAGTCAAGCAACTTGGGGCGCAAGCTAAGGAGTCCTTGTCCAAGTAGGAATCATATAAGGTCGCTATAAATATTCAGGCACGCCAACGAAGCAAGGGACTCCGCGTCATCTCGAAACAACATACACACTACATTTGAAGCATTCAAAGCACTCTTTTAAGTCTTTATGTTTTTCAGCCTTCATAGCAAATATGTTTGCCTTTTTGTTATTTCTTTTTGTTCTTTTGGATAATCAGCCTGTTCTGGTTTGTTCTTTAGATCTGTTTATTTTTTCCAAATACTTAAGAAAATCTTCGTTTTATTAAACCGTTTGTGATTGTTTACCTGTTAAACTCGACACTATTTAGCTTGTGTGCTTCAGTAGTGCTAAAGAATTTACGGTGAGGGTACTTTTCTACTTACTTTACACAATCACTCTGTTTAGAAGTCAGATTCATAAGGTCTTGTGTATCACTCACACAAGCGGTTAGGAAATTAGTTTGCACGCACACACACACACACACACACACACACACACACACACACACACACACACACACACACACACACACCGAACCACTGTTGGTTCTGGCACACCCGCGCAAATTACAAGTAAACATTTTTGGCACACCTGGTGGGACCCACTGTGTCAAGCCATACCTCCGAAGAAAGATAAACAGACGACGAAGAACGGCCAAGACGATCCTCCCATGGACCCACCTGTGGAGGAAAGTACCAGCCATTCTCCACAAGATGGCAGTATCACGCTTGAGGCAATTTCAGAAGCTGTGAGAACGAACGTGGAGCCCATGTGGCAGGAATACAACGCACTCATAGGGTCAATGGGCAATCTCAAATCTGTCATCAACCAAACGGCCGATGTGCATAAGAGTCAAGCTGATCTGGTCATAGAGACAAGGACCACCCACGTAAATCTGGACCGTCTGTCGGACATGATCGGTAGGTTGATAGAGACCTATAAGGTCGGAGGCAGTAAAGAGCAAGTCAACGGATCGGGCTCTGGCACATCGCTTGAGTCCGATAAACCGAAAGACCCACCCTACATCTGTCTGAATCTTAGGGAGGGTAATGGCTCAGGCAAGCAATCTGAGTCACAGACTGGAATGGCTAGCAGATCGATAGTCACCGATCCCAACGGATCGATGACACTAGGTTTTGGTCGGTCTATAGGCCATATTGAAAGCTTAGTCGGCCACACACAACCCCCAGGTCACGCAAATGGGGGGCAAAGGAATAACGGTGGATTTTGGCCCCATCAGGCCAATAACAATCAACAGCAGGTGCCACCGCCGTTGGTACCCCCGTTGACGAATGTTCAGCCCGTAGCTCCACAACCCATCAATTGGGAGGAGTTGGTGGCGGCCATACACGAAGAGTATGGCCCGTTTATGAAAAGACTGGAGAGGCCGACGTACAGACGACCATATCCCCCTGAAATTGACCAAGTCATATTTTCTCAGGGGTATAAAGTACTAAATTTCACTCTGTTCTCTGGAGAGAGTGAACAGTCTTTAGTTGAGCATATTAGTCGTTTTATTGTTCAATGCAGCCATATGGGTAGTAGCGACCCATTAAAGTTAAGACTATTCCCAAACTCGCTAACGGGCATAGCGTTTTTGTGGTATGTTAATCTCCCCGCCAATTCAGTGTTAACTTGGCAAGGGATGGAAGAGCTATTTCACGACCAGTTCTATAGAACTGAGCCCGAAACATCGCTGGCAGACCTCTCCAGGATGATGCAATTAGTAGGAGAGACCGTAGAAACCTACATAGCCCGTTTTCGTAAGGCAAAGTATCGGTGCAAGACAGTTTTGCCCGAGGAAGAGTATGCTAAAATGGCCATGGGGGGTATGTCCTGTGAACTTCGCAAGAGGTTTGAGGGAACTGGCTTTCGTGACTTATTCGAGCTGGGCACACGGGCCGGTCGTTACGAGCGTATCCTTTTGGACGAGCAGGAGAAGAAGAACTCCTCCAAAGGGACATATTATCAGGACCCTAATTACGAGGTCCACTTAGCAGAGTGTGACCTCGAAATAGAGAGCGATATGGCCGAGTTGATCTGTAAACGGCCAATTGTATGCAACGCCTTGAATAAGCCTGTTAACAACAATGCCGATACGAGGAAAATGGCGTTCGAGGCAGGAAATAATTATACTTTTGATATAACCATGGCTGATCAAATATTCGATGCCTTATTGGCCGATAAAGTGATCAAGCTGAGTGAAGGTCATCGGATCCCTTAGGCCGATGACCTAAAAAATAAAGAATACTGTAAATGGCACAATTCCTGGAAGCATTCCACTAATAATTGCGTTGTTTTTCAAAATTTTATACAGGAAAACGTGGATAAAGGAGTGTTCAAGTTCTCGGACAAGGCTATGGGGATTGATGCAAATTCGTTCCCTCAAACTTCCAGCACCAATATGGTTATGCCCGATTTAACCAAGCTTTCAAGGCCGAGGACGAAGATAGACTTGACTGACAGAGAGCTGGTGTCAAAACAGAGGGAAAGGAAACAAATCTCTATTTCGGCCACTGATGGGCCGAAAGTGATGATACATGACCTACAGAGGAGCTATCAAGAGCGCAAAGAGAAAACCCACAAGGCCGAGGAAGAAACGGCTAGATCCAGTACCGACAACTTGATAGCAGATCTGCGACGACAAATGGAGTTCATCGAACAAGGCCTTTGCCCAAGGTGCAAGGCTGATGTCAAGAAAGAAGTCTCGAGCTCGAGTAAGAGACCGAGAAGCCATGAACATTGGGAACCAAGCCCGGGGAGGTCTGTATATGAGAGATTGTCACTACCATGACAAGGTCAGGAAAAGCCCGAGTGGCGGGCAAAACCTTCGTTGGTTCAGCATATCGGCCAAGGTGAATCCGGCCGATTGGGGGCAAGAAGTTCCCAAACAATTCCAAGGCCTCAGATGCAAGCATCAACCTCTAACAGGATCCCAAGGATGGTGTTACCACCCCAGGTAGAAGATCAGAAGTGGCATAGAGCTGAACATTCTAAATTCCCAGCACGACCACAGTGCAACAAGTCCCAAAAAAGGAGATATCAACGAATGAGACAGGACGAGCGAGAATGCCAGTACTGGAAGAATCGAGCTGGAAACCCTCCTAAACCCACAGCGCCTACAGTGCCCGATGAAACTAGGGCGAGGCCCATTGCCACTGAGTACCCAAAGGAAAGATTCGGACAAGAAAAATCACAGGAGGGATGTAGAGTAACATCGGACAAGATGAGTATGGAGTCCGATGGAGATCTGTCAGACTCAAGCACCTCGCCAATTCAATTCAGAACTATTCTGGTAGGCCTGTCATCTAACATGGTGTTTACATTACCTATGTCTTTCATGGCCAAGCCAGATCAGCCAGTGGCCATGGAAGGGGATGTAGTAGAGGGCCTGACCAAGGACTCAGTTGTGATAGAAGATGTTTTTTGGAACGGGGGAGAGACCATCAAACCTAAAGTGGTGGAAGCCACGAGCAAAAATGTGTATGCCACCGACAGGCAGACCAATCAGCCCAAGATCACTATCTTGAGGTCGAAAGGGCATTAGACTGAGGAAGGATTGAAGATCGGACTAGTCAAAGTTGTGTTTGAAAAACCAACATACCAGATGTCCCAGCATCTGAAGCCCTTGTACGTGAAAGGACATATTGATGGGGTCCCGATAAACAGAATCCTGGTTGATGGTGGGTGTACCATCAACATTATGCCTCAAATAATGTTGAGAATCCTTCAGAAGTCTGAGTCAGAGCTAATTCCGACCGAAATGAATATCCAAAGCTTCGCGGGGGTACCTTCAAGAACCAAGGGTATCCTACCCCTTGAACTGACCGTTGGCAGTAAGACGGTCATGACTGCTTTTTTCATTGTGGAAACCTCGGCGGCCTATAATGCATTACTCGGCCGAGATTGGATACACCCAAATTACTGCATTCCCTCTACACTCCATCAGTTGTTGATTTTCTGGAGAGGTGACGAGGTAGAAGTAGTTGGAGCAGATACGAAGCCATTTGTAGCTCGTGTGTAAACGGCCGATGCAGTCTTGTATGAAGATGACATCGGGCTAGTCAAGTTACTGGGATGCAACAAAATAGGAAGACCAAATACAGCGACCTTCTTTAAAGGAAATTCGTCGGACATTAAAGCGTATTACCATAATCTCAGTCGAACAGAAGAATCAAGGCCGATTGAGATCATCAAACAGGAAGATGTCCATGGAGACTCTGATAATTAAAGAACAGAAGCTGCTGGCCCTCAAGGCCAGTATGGCCAGATGGTGTGCATATTTGAACGATAGAAGATTGGAAATCGGCCCTATTGACGGAATGATTAATCTGGCCGATTGTATCTACGAAGAGGAAACGCCAAGGGAAGAAGAGATTCAAATAGACGAGTTGGAGACGGCCACGGTAAAGCTTGATGATTTAAAGGCTGATGTCCAAGACCCTCTCTTGGAAGTCAACTTAGGCAAAGAAGGAGAACACAAACCTACTTATGTAAGTCAGATGCTGGATCCGCAGTGTCAGGCCGAGTTGATTGCACTCCTGCACAAGTTCAAAGATTGTTTTGCCTGGGAATATGACAAAATGCCTGGTTTGTCTAGGGAATTGGTGGAACACCGATTGCCTATCAAATCGGGGTTTAGGCTGTTCAAGCAGCTACCTCGGCGCATGTCACCAGAGGTAACACTGAAGGGGAAAGAAGAAATTGAGAGACTACTGGACGCTGGCTTCATTCGGACAACCCGATATGTTGAATGGGTCTCGAATGTGGTCCCAGTGGTGAAGAAGAATGGGAAGCTGAGGGTCTGCATTGACTTCAGAAACTTAAACTTAGCTACCCCAAAAGATGAGTATCTTATGCCCATGGTCGATCAGTTAATCGATTCGGCCGCCAAACACAAAATTTTATCTTTCATGGACAGGCACTCGGGGTATAACCAGATCTACATCGCCGAAGAGGATGTCCCGAAGACTGCTTTTCGGTGCCCGGGGGCAATTGGAACCTTTGAGTGGGTGGTCATGCCTTTCGGTCTAAAGAATGCTGGAGCTACCTATCAACGGGCAATGAATTCAATCTTCCATGATATGATCGGACAATTCATGGAGGTTTACATAGATGATGTAGTGGTGAAGTCAGGAAGTAACGCCGATCATTTGAGGGATTTGGAAAAAGCATTTGAAAGAATGCGAGCTCACAGACTAAAGATGAACCCTCTCAAATGTGCATTCGGCGTCACAGCAGGGAATTTCCTAGGATTCCTTGTACATTAGAGAGGGATAGAGATTGACAAAAATAAGGCTCGGGCTATCCAGGCAGCAAAGCCACCAACTAATAAGAAAGAGCTTCAGAGATTGCTCGGACAGATCAATTTCCTTAGAAGATTTATATCAAATTATGCAGGGAAGACCCAAGTATGGACCCCACTATTGAAGATAAAGACCGATGAAGACTTCAAATGGGAAGACAGCCATCAACAAGCCTTCGAGGGAATTAAACAATATTTGTCAACCCCCCCCCACCCCCAGTATTAATGCCATCCAAGAAGGGTAGGTACCTGAAATTGTATATATCGGCCTCTGACTGTTCTATAGGAAGTATGTTAGCTCAAGATAATGAGCAAGGCAACGAGCAGGCCGTTTATTATTTAAGTAAAATTTTAACTCCAATCGATCAGCGCTATGCGCCGATTGAGAAGTTATGCTTGGCATTGTATCTATCCTCACTAAAGTTAAGAACATATATGCTGCCCGTTTCCACTTACATAATATTTCAAACTAATGTGATAAAATATATGTTGTCAAGACCGATCATGAGAGGCCGAATTGGAAAATGGACCCTGGCCTTGATGGAATTTTCCATCCAATACCGATCGCAGCAATCGGTCAAAGGCCAGGCCATAGCCAATTTCTTGGCCGATCACCCGGATCCTACTGATTTGGGAGAACTGCCACTAACACCCAAAGTCCTGAGCACGTCCTTAGTCCCATAGACGTTAATTTTTTACGGTTCCAAAATCGCAGAGGGTGCTGGGGTAGGTGTAGTTATTGTATCACCCAAGTACAAGAAGACAAAAATGTCATTTCGGCTCAATTTCAAATGCACTAATAATCAGGCTGAATACGAAGCGCTTATCATCGGATTAGAGATACTCCTTGAAATGGGGGCATCGTCCGTGCACATAAAGGGAGACTCAGGGCTGGTGATCGGACAGATAGCTGGAGAATTTCAGATAAGAAGTTGGGAGCTCTGCCCGTTCCACGCGGTGGCCACTCAACTTATGGAGGCATTCGATGATATTAGCGTGAGTTATATTCCAAGAACCATAAATACCGAGGCCGATAAGTTGGCAAAAATTGGATCAGCCTCGTCTTCTCGGAATAACTTAGAAGACCAACTCATCACTGTTCATGTTCGATCATTACCATCTGTTGCAAAGAGAGGTTGGTATGCTACCACCAATTCGGTCTTGATGGAGGATGACGATTGGAGAATCCCCATTATTGAATACCTGAATCACCCAAATGTCAGGGTAGACCGAAGAGTTAGATTATTTGCTGTCCGATTCGTGGTGCTCGATGGAGAATTATTCAAGAAACCTATCGGTGATGACGTGATCCTGAGGTGTCTTAGGAAGAAGCAAGCCATGCAGGTTATGGCCGAGATGCATGAAGGGATCTGTGGAGCACATCAGGCCGGCACAAAGATGAAGTGGTTGCTGAGAAGATACAATTATTACTGGCCCGGTAAAGATTGTATTAGTTATGCTAAGGGATGTCAAGCTTGCCAGAAGCATGGTCTGATCCAGCATATATCAGCTAAAGAGCTGCAACCTATAATCAAACCATGGCCATTTAGAGGATGGGCAATGGATTTAATTGGTAAAGTCTTACCGCCATCATCGGGCCAACATTGTTTCATCATAGTGGCTACAGACTACTTTACCAAGTGGGTTGAGGCCATACCGTGTAGAACGGTGACTCATGCCACCGTAATAAAATTCATTGAGGAATACATTATCCATAGGTTCGGCCTTCCGGAAACAATTACGGCCGACCAAGGATCTGTGTTCACAGGGACGGAAACATCGGCCTTTACAGAAACTAGAGGGATCAAAATTCTCAATTCTACGCTCTATTATGCACAGGCTAACGGATAGGCCGAGTCCACAAACAAGATCCTCAAGGGGATTATTGAGAAAATGATTGTTGAAAATCCTAGGGAATGGGACAAGCTCTTGTCCGAAGCTTTATTGGCCTATCGGACATCTAAAAGGTCAATTACTGGGGTCACACCGTTCATGTTGACTTATGGCCATGACGCTATGTTACCTATGAAAGTTACAGTCCGATCGGCCAGAAGAGCTTTACAGAATTAGCTAGAGCCTGCTGAGTACACAGAGGCTATGATAGCTGAGTTAGAGGGCCTCAATGAAATGAGGCTCAGGGCCTTAGATTCATTAAAAGTGCAAAAGCAATGGGCAGCCCGAGCTTATAACAAAAGGGTGAAGGAGAAATCTTTTTGCACAGAGGATTTGGTATGGAAGGCCGTGCTACCTATTAGAGATAAGGATAATCGTTATGGTAAATGGTCGGTCAACTGGGAAGGCCCGTTCATCGTCCATCAAGTCAAGAGAGGTGGTGCCTACAGGCTACGTGATCTAGATGGAACAGTTCATGTCCGATTAATCAATGGTTAGTATTTAAAGTCCTATTATCCTACGTTGTAGGAGACCATTGACCTTTGACTATAAACCAAATCCTGGGTTGGAATATGATCAATTGATCAATTATGAACCTGAGCCCGAATGATTTAAAGAAAACATCATTTTGTATTAATAGGCTAAGCACAGCTTACTTACAAAAAATGATAAAAAAAAAAAGAAAAATTTTTCTATACAGAGTACAATATGAGTCGGCCTCTAGGCCGACCCAAAATTCCTAAGTTTAGCCTTCAGGTCCTCCCAAGTCTTGATAGCTCCAGATCGACCCCGTTTTGCTTTTTCTAGCTTTTGGGCCCATGCTCGGGATATCGGGACACTGGCTTGCAGTTGATCACTGCACTTTTGGGCATCGCCACCGAGTAAGGATAGTGCTTCATCAATTTTCCCAAGGGCGGTGTTGTTGGTGACGACCTCGGCCTCACACTGGGCGAGCTGAGCTTTTAGTGCAGCAATACGGTTCTACAGCCAGGAGTCCCTTGCTAGCACCTGAGCCCGAGAGGCCTTTCCCGCTTTAAACTTAACTTTGGCCCCTTCTAGAAACTTCAATGCCTTCTACCGTGAGCCCAAGTGAAGCTCGGCATCAACCTGAATCTTCAAGGCTGATCGATCCAGGAGACGGCAGCTTGGGAGTCTTTCTTGTATCTCGTGGAGTAAGGATAGCTGCCCGTCAGAAAGAGAAGGATCGGCCATGATTGTGTTCAAGGCTGCTTCAACGTCAGCAGCAGCAGGAAGGCTAGAGAGGTCCTGATCAGCAAGCCCGAAGAACAGGTCCTTGGCTTGTTAAAGGCGTGAGGGTGAGACGGCTTCGGGCTCCAGTGGGCCAAGGTAAAAAACTCCTAGGTCCAGGCTAGAGAAGAAATCATTGAAGGGAATGTGTGGCTCTGGACCCATGGGATCAGCCTGTTCAAAAGAATAAGCAGTCAGAAGTGGTCTAAGAGCTTATGAATGAAGTAAAGTAGGCAGACTTCAATACCTGGGCGTGAGAACCAAGCGAGGCCGAGATCTCTTCACGAACATTGACCTCACTTGGTTGAGAAGTTGTTGGTTGAGAGGAAGATTGAGCCAGCCTAGAAGAAGAAGGAGCGTGGCTTGTTTCTACCCCTGGACTGGTTGAGGTCGTGGTAGCTTGTAAAACTTCAGCCTCCAGTCCCGAGCTCAATTCGTCAACACCAGCCTCAACCCGTAGAGTTGTAGAATCCTCAGGAGGAGGGTTAACCTCGGCCACCACCGGTTCTACTGTTGCAGGAATGGAAGATCCGGTGGCTGCAGTAGGTTCGTCTAGCCCAGAGGGAGCCCCAACTTCAGTGGGGACAGCCTGGTCAACTTCTTCCCCAACTGCCTCCATAGTAGGCCCAGCATCGGCTACGCCCTCACTGCTGGAAGAGAGGACCACTTGCTCAGGAATGTGGCCAAAGGGAGCAATGTTTTCATCGCCACTTGAAGGAGTTAGCGGGGGCACGATGTGAAGCGGCATCACTCTCACAGCGACCCGTTCTAGGTAGGCCACTGCGGATGCCGGAGATATAGGAAGAGTTGGAGGAAGAGGTTGAGTTAGGAGTGATGGGTCCTCTCCAGAGTCCTCATCAACAAGCTGAAAAACAGAGGAAAAGGATTAGTACTGAACATGCAAAATTGGGCTTAACAGCTAAAAAAATGTTGTAAATCTACCTGAGTTGAGGCCGGTGTGGTTTTCTGTTTCTTTTGAGCAGGCCCCTTGCCCGGAGCTGGCTTGCGGGCTAGTCTCTTGGCCACTTGTTTGCGCCGGACTAGAGCTACTGTTGGAACAGGAGCATCGGCCTCAGTGGCCAATGATGCAGTAAAAAGTGGAAGGGCCTCGGCAGCAGTATCTTTGAATAGCTGACCTGCCCGATCACCCCACCACTGGGTGAATTCTTCTAATACCACAGGCCGGTCAGAGAAAGGCGTAAATTTGAATGCGGCCTTGAGCTTGTCCGAACGTTCTTTTATTTTATTTACTTGCCCTTCATTGACAATAAGGATGCGTTCAACCCAGTCCACGTTGACAGTGATACCAGGGGGGACGGGCACGAGTTGGGTAAGCCCGAATTGGCGGGCATAGAGGGGAGCAAAGTAATATTCTGCCCCACATTTATTGTTGGTCGATGGAATACTTGGGCTAAAAATTATGTCTCTAGCTACTAAGTAGCTAGAGAAGATTTCGTTGTAGGTGGATTGGGTGCCCGAGCCCCAATTAGAAGGATTGTTGGAGAGTTGAAGGAATGAAGAAAATTGGAGTGAGAAGAAAGGGGTGAAGAGGTTTATATCCCGAGGGAGCAACTTTGATAGAAAAAAGTAAAACACTCCTCAAAGGAGTGTGAAGAAGGTGTTACGTCCATAATTGGACGGCTGAAATAGGAACATCGGCCATGTGGCGAATGGCTGGTTGAAACTCTAGGAAGTAAGAGTACAGCCATAGTTGAAGTACCCATATCGGGCTCCCACCAGCTCCAAAGCCCGAATGGACGAAATCTGTTATGCCCCAGACTAGGTGTGCCCAAACAAGTGTAGCCATGGCCAGGGGCTTCCCTGATGCGAGGGCCAAAGCCAAGGTGGTGTATTCCTTGGTAATGGCTTGGCTGGCCCAGCAGAAGAGGTACTTGTTGAGCCAGTAAATAAGGAAGGCGGTATTTCAGCATCGGACACCTCCGTCTCATCTGCACCGATGCAGGCAGTTAGAAAGCCTCCGTAGGCTATAATCGGTTTGTGCGAAACGGCCCCATCCCTGATAATTTTTTGCTGAGGATAGGCAAAGCTGGCCGTTCCGACGTCAAGCCCGGGAGTAATCTCTTGCCTGTGAGGGCGAAGACCGAGCAAATAGCTAATGTCTTTGATGGTGGGAGCCATTGATTCGCAGCAGAAAAGGAAGTCGTTGCAGGATGAGGACCAGTAACAAGGCAGAGAGAAGAAGAGGTTGGTCTATCTCTATTCTAGACCGACTGAGCATTATGGCATCATAAATGCACGTTTGCCTCCAAACATTAGCCTTAGAGGCCGATACCCTAACTACCCACTTATCCCAGTCTGTAGCAGGGGTCGGCCAGCCTCGAATAGGCTGGGTAGTAGTCTGAACCTTGTTCCAGTGGGCAGGGACCTGCAGGAACGCTTCATTTTCCACCGGCGGGTACAGAGGAAGAAAAGCCGCAGGAGGATGGCCAAGAAACGCCGCTCCTAGGCCTGGTGCTACTGGAGAACCATCAAAAGAGCGGTAGGGGGTCAAGTAGTCAAAATAGATCTCAGCGGCATGGGCTTTGGCTAGAGTCCTAACCTCTTTGCATCGGTTTTGCGGTGGTGGAGAGTCAACAAAGGTCTTCTTTCCTTTGGAAGTAGTGGTCGGAGCGGTTTTAGGGGCTATGTTTGCAAAGGAGAGTAGTTCGCCGGAAAAAATGGAGGTTTTAGAGAGAGAGGCTTTGTTTGCTTGAGTTGTTTAGAGAGAGAGAGAGTAAGAATGCAAATGAAGGAGGTAAGGACTTTTGAAAATCTTGCTGCTTAAATACCACGTCGTTGTAATCATGATGCATTAAATGTGGAGTGACTGGTGGGATTCTCCATGATCTGACACTCTCTACATGCTTGACGCGTGGCAATTTTAAAATTCAAAACGTCACATCAATCAAGGCGGGACGTTTGATATAACCTTTTGGGGGGCAATTGTTTGCACCCAAGATCCGTCAAAGGTTTTTGAGCCCGAGTTGCGTGGAGCTGGATAGAGGTGAGGCCGGGCTAAGGAATAGATGACTCATCGGACTTGAGCGTAGACGTGAGACCGATGATAGGTACAAGGCTGTTGGGTGTTATGAGGAGAGCCCGATGGGAAAAACAAACATGTATGAAGATTATCGGGCTTTGGAAAACATAACCTAAGGCACTGTTAGCCCGATGGTGGATTGAAGCAACACGATGGCCAATCGGACACCGTGTAATGAAGGATGGATGTAGCAGTCCGATTGGCCATGGGCATTTGAAGAAAGGTAATCGGGCATGAGGAAAAGCATGGACATGGGTAGAGGCCGATTCATCCAGGAGAATAATTGACAAGGTCGATGGACTGAAAGGAGAAGGCGGTGCTATCCACAGCTGTCAGGATGAGTTTTAGGAACAAGAGTCCATTCAGGAAATAAATCTGATCGTGTCTAGCTGGATTTAGGCGTTTGATCCCTAAATTAAAGGGATTGATTCAATCAGAATCTGGATAAGGAAGGAATTAGAGATAAGGAAGGTCTCTTCCACCATCAGCCAATCAGTCAAGCAGCTTGGGGCGCAAGCTAAGGAGTCCTTGTCCAAGTAGGAATCATATAAGGCCGCTATAAATATTCAGGCAGGCCAACGAAGCAAGGGACTCCGCGTCATCTCGAAACAGCATACACACTGCATTCGAAGCATTCAAAGCATTCAAAGCACTCTTTTAAGTCAATATGTTTTTCAGCCTTCATAGCAAATAGGTCTACCTTTTTGTTATTTCTTTTTGTTCTTTTGGATAATCAGCATGTTCTGGTTTGTTCTTTAGATATGTTTATTTTTTCCAAACACTTAATAAAATCTTCGTTTTATTAAATCGTTTGTGATTGTTTACCTGTTAAACTCGACACTATTTAGCTTGTGCGCTTCAGTACTGCTAAAGAATTTACGGTGATGGTACTTTCCTACTCACTATACACAATGACTCTGTTTAGAAGTCAGATTCATAAAGCCTTGTGTATCACTCACACAAGCGGTTAGGAAATTAGTTTGCACGCACACACACACACACACACACACACACACACACCGAACCACTGTTGGTTCTGACACGCCCGCACAAATTACAAGCAAACAAAAGTGACATAGTAATTTAATTGCAGTAGGACTATGATTCTCCTTGCTACATGACTTAGGGATTTAAATTTGAGACAAAAATTGTGGAACTATAGTACGGAGGATTTCTTTTTTTTTTTTTTTTTTTTTTAAAGAAACTAATGCTATGGTTCTTAAATTTGGGATATCCCAAGTTCTATGGGAGTGGCACAACACGTAGTGGTGTGTAATACATCGATCATTATCAAATACCAAATTATGTGGTGCAACTATCAAAGTATCTGGAATTATATTTGGAATTTAAATTTGATAACCATAGCATTACTCTATGTATAGTACTGTCCGAACTCACTTTATGTACGTAGGTATAAACATATTGCCTTTGTGATACTGTTTTGATGGAAACAGGCTTTGTTTGGTTCTTAGATTAAAGAGTGAAAAATATATATATACATATATATTGAGAGAGAGGAAAATCTTTTACTTTATTTAGTTAGTGAGGAAAATGATGAGGAAAAATTGGAAAGAAAAAAGAATACGTTAAGAAATGAAACATTTGAATATTGTGAGTCATTTTTCTCCATTATTCATATATATATATATATTACAGTTATATGTTATTTAAAAAAATTCATTTTTTTACGTTATTTAAGCATAAAGGCCACCTTGTTTTATTTTTTCCTTTTCGTTTTCCTCACGAAATCTATGAATCAAACAAGGCCTAAATCTTGATGTATAGCCACAAGGAGTTGCATGCAATTAAATCTCTTAATTAATTCTACATCTTTTACACTTTGGCATGGGATTTGGATGAAAACCAAAAAGGAAAAGAAAAATAAAAACACTCTGGATTTGATTGTAGCAAAGTTAAAAGCTCTAAGAGCATTAAGTAGTGTAGCAAAATTTATGATAAATTTAGGCTAAGTTGTAGTACAAGAATTAGGGGCTCCGCAGTGGAGTAGCTAACCAAATGGCAAACACTTAGCCGTTCGAAAAGTGTTTGCCGTTTAGTTTCCGAATGACCTTGTCTTTACCGTTTCGCTTTAAAGAGCCTTCTAACTTGCTTCTTTGTCAAACGGCAAAGAGATCGCCTTTTCTTTGTCAAACGGTGAAGAGTTAGCCGTTTAACAACTGACAGTTGGCTGTTTGGTGCCAAACGACTTTTCTATGGCCGTTCGATTATTGAACTGACTTTTTCTCAACGACTTATGTTGTCCTGACTCCTAAGTTGTGGTACACTTCACATCACTGCGTGGCCGAAAAACCTAAATTGTGGTATGGCTACACACCACTGTGGATGCCTTAACATGATTCAGTCACAATGGGTTGGGTAGGTTCCGAAGTTTGTGATGAACAAATAAATTTACAATCCTTACAGAGCTCCTCGTCAAAAACATTATTTATCCAGCAACTGTATGATTTTTCCACACAAGCAATGTTTTAGGCCCATCCAGTTAAAGCCTAAATTGGGCCAGTTTCTAACCCATAGTCCACAGATTCATGGACCACAAATGCAGGGCTAGATATGGGCTCACTCTTAATGGCTGTCAATACAGAGAGTCCGACAACCATGCAATTAATTGGAGAAGCCACATACTTACTAGTTCTTGATAGTTCTTTTTTTTGCTGAAGAGTTCTTGCTAATTCATTTTGGCTGTTGGGGTAAGTGTAGGTTTTTAAATTTAGATTCACAAATCCCTTATACACTTGATACCACGTGTTGTGATAGTAGTTGTAGTACTGCATACCACTAAATGTGATGATATTTACATAGTAGTTAGGATATTCCAAATTTGAAAAGCATGACAATACTACTAACTTATTATTCCAAATTTTTTTTTTTTGCTTTGTCTAAGGCCACTGGGTACCTACCAAAATTTAACCAAATAGATCCATAAAATTTTACGATCACTTCTAATGTCGCTCAAATTTTTATTGTATTTTGTTGGACAAAAAAGCCTTTTTTTGTTTTGCAAAACGCTTGTGTCAGCGCATGCTGACATACTGTCATCATGTGTCAATGCAGTGTTGATAGCTTGGCAGCGCACAGACTGCTTTCTTTTTCATTTCTTTTTCGAACTTCAAAATGCAATGTCTTCCAAATGATAACCCAAATTTCGATAAAATTTATACATTTAGAATCAGCAAGCCGAGATCTTTCAAACAAGATCCATATTGAACATAAAATTTTGAAAAAAAAATCGAATTTTATTGCTCATCCAATGTCTTTGAATTAGGGAAATTTAGAGACATTTTTAGAGAAATTCTTCTTAAATTTGAGAATTTCTCTTAAAATCCAAGAAATATCTTGCAAATCCATAACTGTCTTCAAAAGTTTAGAGACATGTCTGACTTTCAGAGACTTTTTCAGATAGAGTAATGCTATAGAGGAATAATGCTAGGCAAAATTTTAAAATCCACACTGAATTTGACACCCAATTTTAAATGTATGTACCATGTACTGTATAAGTGATGCACAGAAAAATGTAAAAAAATTCACACAACACAAGATATATGTATTTAAAGCATAATATGTCAAATTCAATGTGAATTTCAAAGTGTGCATAGCATTAGTCATGAGATGCAACATGGGATGCCATCATGTCACATCCTTTTGTGAGCATCTCTTTATGACTCTTTTGTGACTCTAGTATTATTCTTTCAGATAATATCTCTGAAAATTCAGCAACATTCAATGAAAAATCTAAAGAGATTTTCTGGATTCTCACACACTGTATCTAAAAAAACAAATTTTCAGACACAAAGATCAGAAAAGAGAAGAGAAGACGATGATACCCAAACTACCCCCACACACCTCCAATAGCAACAAACAACACCTTCACACGCAATCACCACCCAATGAACAATACTAGTATTGATTGGAAAAACAGAAACTCTAAATTCATAGAGCAACCAAATAACACCCACACACCTCCACGAGCAACCAAATAATACCTTCATGCTCAATCAACAATCAATGAGCATATTTTGATTAGAAAAATCCAAGAAATCTCAAAATTCAAAACATTTAATAATCACATAATGTCTCTGAATTTCATATATCTGAAAATTCTTTACAAAATCAAAACTAAACATCTAACAATCATGCCATTTACTATGTACGGAGAGAGTGAAACTTACATACGCACACACAGAGAAAATCGAGCAATTGGAGGTCATTTTCATTGTCATTGTCGGAGTCGGAGTCGGTGTTGCCAGGAACAGATGTGGCAGCCGGTGGCAGACGTGGTGATGGTGCTATCAAACAAGGCGCCCCCTGATTTGGAAAAAAAAATGATAATTATATTAGTATTATTCGAAAATACACGTTAAGTATATACATTCACCCCCCTAATTTTTTTTTTTTAAAATTATTAAGATCGCCCCCTCTTAGATTTGTTTTTAAAAACCGATGTGTATATGTAATTTGTAAAAAAGTTAGGTGTGTTTTTATAAATATAAATTCTGAATTTAATTTACAAATTCTCTATACATTGATGATTCAAATAGTTTGTACGGAGTACTTATCTCTCCTTATATATTTATCTCACTACAAAAAAAATGTATAAATAAAAGGCAATTTTTTTTTCGGGCTGGATCCGTCCCTGCTATCAAAGCACGTCGTCGAAGACTAAAAGTGTCATCAAAGTAAATGAAATTAATAAAAAATGAAGTACTACACTTCGAAAAAATTAATAGTTCTTTTTTCTAGATTCTAAAATTATAAATAAAAGAAAAAGAAACTTGATTATTTTAAACTCGTTACTTCAAAAGAAAATGTTCCAATGACTAAAAGTGTCACACCCCAACCCGTCTCGGGCGGATTAGGACACGTGTTACAATGCCACCAAGGCACGTCCCCAATGGATATAGCATAAAACAAGCTTAAAAGCTTAATAAAACTCATTACATGTAACTAACCCCAAGGGTAAAATGGTCTTTTTAAAAAATTTGTCGTATTTCCATCTCAAAAGGTAAATTTTTAAATAAGGAACCCAACATTGAAAACGGTATGTGAATACGAATTTCCTAGACCAAGTTATGTTTATTTTTATCTTGAATTTGACTATACTCAAGCACAAGAACATTCTCCCAAGAGTTTGATTGATCCAACTCTCTGCAGAATACACACAAGAACATTCTGCCAAGAGTTTGATTGATCCAACTCGAGTTTGCTTGATCCAATTTACAGCAGAATACATTTTGCTGCTGCTAAAAAAACTTGCTGCTAAAATTCTGCATTTTTACAAGTTCAAAGCCACTCCAAACTTAACCAAACTTCACAGGACCTTAAGAAAACACCTCAAACACATTTCTAAGTTTTTCCAACATTAACACGTGATATCTAAGTATGACACCATAATCAAACCTCACAAATTTATCTCTAGGATCGTGAATTTGCTTCCAAAATACACATTTTTCCCAATCTGCACTCATAAACATTCTAACATAAGGGAAGACAATATGGTTTGATTCTAACTTCAAACTAAACTGCTTGGAAACTTTCAAAACCATTTCAAAACATGTCCAAGAGTGATACAACAATCAAACACCCCAACAAAACTTAAACTTTCAACTTTCAACTTTCATTATTCCAATCCAAACATCATATGAACTCTTAAAATCATTTCAAAACATTTCCATGTGTCTCTAAACCTTAACTAATCAGCAAAAGGGTTTTCAAAATCATTTTCAAATACTTGATTAGCTACTCACATAACCAAAACTCATAATGCTTCAGTTAGGAGCTCAAGCATACATCAAATCCATATTTTTATCCCAACATGAGCATAAACACTCAAACAAGAGAAACTAAGTTTAAATTTACAGCAAGTTACTCATTTTTCCTAAGTCTTTTCCCAACCATATGCAACTAGAGACTTGCAAGTGCAACTCATACTACAAGACTCATCCAACACCAAACTTGCACTTGACATATTACAAGGATTCCCAACATGAGTTGTTTCAACACTACAGAAACAAGAGTTACATTAAGGAACCATAACATCAAAGCTTATGAACATGTTCACAACTCCCATTCCCAAACCCGTTGCGCGGTTCACTTCTCTTATCATCCTGTTCGGCACCTGCGATGGTTATTCAATAACCACAACAGAAAATATATTTTCGTTTAAGCTTTCGCTTGGTGAGAGAACTATTCATGCTATTAGAATGCTTAACATGTAAATTCAATAATCATCATAAACATCAACAAATTGATCTCCGAAAAGTCAAGTAACTCCAGGCACCACCCCTGAGTCCTTCTTACCCCGAATCTTTCTCACTTTTGAGCACATATAGCGCATCACACACTCTCTTGTGACCCCGAAGGGTCACCGGCATTTCATTGTGGTCGTCACCATGCCCCACTCATTGAGGGCTTCCTATCCCTTACATATAGGACCTATAAATGGTGACCACTACTTGACTTCCTTTTGATCCACATAAGCATTTAAGCAACTTAACATATAAGCATAGCAATTTCACATTATTGACATGATTTAACCCAAGTTCATCATAATCAAAGCTACATAGGCATGAATTAAGCATTTTAAACTAACAATTATCACATCAACATAAGTAAACACCCAATTTTAAGATTAGAACACTCACCTCCTCGAATTATACACAATTAAGCCTAAAATCTCCCAATTCTTTACAATTTCAGCTCAATTTCTAGTTAATGATAATCCTACATAAGTTTGGTATAATAAACATCGTCTATCAAGAACGGTCGCCGGAAAAACGTTGCCAAAAATGAAAATAAATTACGTGCATGTGATCCTCTTACCTCCATGAATCCCAAAATGGTCTAGGATCGTAAATCCGACGTCGGATGGCGAAGGAACAGCAAGAAAATGGCGTCGTGGAACCCGTCGCCGATTCGAGAGCTCCCGTTCTCTCTTTCTTCTAAATTCCCAGCTGTTGTGTTTTGGTGAAATGAGTCCCCACAACTCATGCAAGAGATGTATATCTCTTTTTCTCAACTTTTCATTTACACCCCCAACAATTTCTAATTATTTATTATGAAACTGTCACGCCCCGAAAACCGAAGCGCGAGGGAAGAGGAAAGATAGAGGGGAAAGAAATAAAACTCAATCACAATGCGGAAGCGACATTGGGATCCCACGGGGATTCCTACAAGTATGACTTACTAACATATAAGCCAAAATGGGCTTACATGTTAACGAGTCCAACAAAGATAAAAGCATTTTGAAAATTTAATTAAAATACTAACCGGACAAGCACTAGTTCAAGGAGAGAAAGAAAAATACAATAAATTTGATAAAAGACCATTTTTGGATAGTTGCTGAATTTTAAAACATCCGTAAGTAACTGTGTCTTTAAAATTTTCACATTCTGTCCGTGATGGCCCATGTAAAATTCAATTCTGCACAACTTTTGTTAAATAACATTTTTTCCAAATTCTCACCGTTTGGGCAGAAAACTAAAATAACAGTAGCAATTTTTCTTTTGACAGCATTTTTGACAGCATTTTGACAGCTTTTTGAAATGTTCCCAACGATTCTAAATCCTCAAGTTTAAATATCAATACTTGACTAAACAAGTCCTAAACAACATACAACACGAGTCTAGAGTAAACGGAACTTCGTGCACTCGAAATTTATTAAAATTAAACGAGGAGTGAAAGAGATAAAGAGAGGAAGAATGGGGGAAGGAGAGATTGGGAGAGATTGAGGGAGAGGGAGATTTTTAAAACATTTCCATTGAAATTAAAAAAACAAATCCGACAAGGATTTCATCATGAACTAAACATGGCATAGGGAGGCACAAAGACAAAGGACTATAAAGAATCCGATAAAGGCCCCCACTACTACAAGAGAGCCGACAAGGCTTTAATTCAAAGGTAATAAGTCCGGCAAGGACGAATTCAATTACAGCCGAATCCGGCAAGGATTCAAATCAACACACATGCATAAAAATTTAAAAGAGATACGACGATCTCGGAAACATAATTACATAATATAGATAAGTTTAATAAGTATGTAAAGCAAGGACTAACATTTGTCCATCAAATTACAATAAGACTTCCCAAATGACAAAATATGGAAGTCCAAACTCAAGAAGTTTTGTAATAAAATTAATAAAACCATTTTTCTCTTAGAGCACTAAACTATTACAAACTTCCCCATCTAGCTAAAATTCATAAAAGAGTTATCCATATACATAACCAAGTATGAGTCTTCAAAATAGGACAAAAAGTTTCGAGTCTATGTGTCGGGTCACATGTGCCCTTTTCCCTTATCAAGCTCACCTGAAAAATGTTTTGTCGTTTTTATGTGAACGACGGCTCGTAGAAAACATTGTAACAAGTCTATATGCTATCCATGACTAAAATGAAATGAGGTGTAATGGATCACCACCACAGCTACAATGATATGATTAAAGCCGCAAGGCTATGCATGATATGTGCACACCTCTCTCATTCCCGGACCATGAGCCACCCACACATGGAGTGTAGCATACCAGCTTCAGGGAGCCAACCGAATATAGTTGGAGTTCAAATGTTTCTAAGGGTCATTCTCCCTGTCTCACATCACAACCCATGTCCGGATTTCTTAAATAAAATTCCCTTGCATGGGGTTTTTCTCTTTTCAAAACAAAACGTTTATGTCGTGTTAATGTAATGATTGCCGATTAGGCCTCAATGCATATGATGTTAACAATGACATTAAGGATGATCTACTACAATAAATTAAGCAATAATCCTGATCCATTAAGCATGATATCAAAGATCTCCAAGAATGTAATTAAATTTCATAATTAAACATTCCTAGCAATGATTTCTAAACTAACGTCCTAGCATGTGTTTACACATAAAGGGAGCATCCTAAGCACATCTAGCATCATGTAATTAAGTATAGTACAACAAAGGTATGTAATTTCACAATTAGGCATACAACTCTAAATTTTACAGCTTTGGGGAAATACCCATTGCATGCATCTAAATTATACTCTTAACATCATTCTAATTACATTTAACATCTCAAAATCACAACATGTACAACCAAGGCATATAATCACATTTAGGCAAGCTAACCCTAACCTTACATCTTTGGGGAAAAATCCTAATACATGTGTCTAAGTTCTCTCCTAACACATATAATGAACTCAAAGCACCTTAGGCAAGTATAACATATAGAAAAGCAACAATGTAAATCTACCTCAGTGTAGGTTTTCTAAAATAAATGGAAAATCACCCAAAATTTGAGAAAGAATCAAAGTACTCCAAATGGCTCCAAGAATATGAAAAGAGAGGTCCTAGGAAGCCCAAGAACCCACTGCATGTACTACTCCATCAATACACCTCCATGGTTGAAGATGAGAAGTTTGGAAGCTCTATGTAATTTGGGTAAACCATGCTAATGGCCACCAAAATGAATTTCGTTGATATCACTAGAAAGCTCTTGAAAAACTAAGACTAAAATGTGAAATAGCCAAACTCTCAAAAATCACTCTTTAATGGCCTATTGGAAGCTTAAAGGAGAAGGGTTATGGGGGTTTTTGTGTATACCCAATATTATAGGTATAGAGGAAGAAGGAGAAGCAGAGAGAGAGAGAAAGAAAAGAAAAAAAAATGAAAATGAGGAGAGAGAGAGGATGGCCGGCCTAATTTTTTTTTTTTTTTTTTGTCTTTGTTTTGCATATAAGATGTAGAGATGTAATGTGTGTGTGTATGTGTGTGTGTGTGTGTGTGTGTGTGTGTGTGTTTGGTCTACATTTACACACCAAATTTAAAACATGTACCCACTTTACACTAGATTAATAAAAAAATAAAATAAAACCAAATAAGAAAACAAATAAATAAATAAATATAGTAACACAAGTTAAGACAATTTTAAATACTACCCAATTTAATTAACGGTTCGCATATAAGCATTTAAATACAATTTTACCCTTAATTAAAATTTTGAGTAATGACAATCTACCCCCCTTAAAAGAATTCCATCCCGGAATTCGGAGTAAATAAGCGAAAAAGGAAGCAACGACTTGCTCAAACCTTGACTAACTAACATTATCAAATGAAAGTGACTTACTCTACTCGGGAAAAAGGTGAGGGTAACTCTTCCTAGCTTCATCCTCGTCCTCTCAAGTCGACTCTAAAATACCATGATGATTCCACTAAATTCTTACCAATGGGATAACCCTTCCTCGTAACACACAGTCTTTCTTCTCAATGATACGAATGGGTTGCTCTTCATACGACGCGTCTTCTCCTAGAGGCAACTCGGTCCAATCTATGATATGTGATGGATCGGGGTAATACTGACGGAGTGGATCAATTTATACCTACGAAGCATTGAAACGTGAAATACATTGTGAACACTCGAGAGTTAAGGCGGAAGAGCTAAACGATACGTGACTTCACCAACCCTTTCAAGAATCTCAAATGGTCCCACAAACCACGGTGCTAATTTCCTGCTTTGTCCAAAAAGTTTTAACCCACGACGTGGCGAAACCTTTAGAAACACGTGATCACCAACTTCAAATTCCAACGGCCGGCGGTGACGGTCGGCAAAAGATTTTGCTGACGACTCTGAGCTAAAACCAACTTTTCACGAATCACTTTAATCTTTTCTAACATCTCTCTCACCATATCGAGTCCATGAAGAATAGTCTCACCTACCTTGCCCCCTGAGGAAGATGGCACATATAAGTGATCTTATGTGATCTTCCTCGAATGGTGCCATCTGAATACTCGCTTGATAACTGTTATTGTAAGCAAACTCGGCTAAAGGCAAATGATCTTCCCAATTTCCACCAAGTTCCATAATACTAGCTCTCAACATGTCCTCTAAGGTTTGAACAGTACGCTTGGACTACCCATCTATCTGAGGATGGAATGTTGTGCTAAGAAGAAGCTGAGTACCCAAAACTTTCTGCAAACTCTGCCAAAAGTGAGATACGAACTTCGAATCACGTTCCGATACAATTGAAACTGGTATACCGTGAAGTCTCACAATCTCTTGGATGTAGATCATACTAAGAGTGTCTGCGGTGTCGGTTACCTTAATTGGCAAGATATGCGCTAACTTAGTCAGACGGTTCACAATAACCCAAATAGCATTATGCTTACGCAAGGTCCTAGGAAGTGCAGTAACAAAGTCCGTAGTAATATGCTCCGACTTCCACTCAGGAATAGGGAGAGGTTGTAACAAACCTGCAGGTCTCTGGTGCTCGGCCTTTACTTGTTGACAAACTGGATAACTAGCAATAAACTCAACAACTGCTCTTTTTAAGCCTTTCCACCAATACTGACGATGTAAATCATGGTACATTTTCTTACCCCCTGGATGAACAGCGAAACGGGAATGATGAAACTCTTTCAAAACATCCTCTCGATAAGCTACGGGAATAAAGACTCGGTTTTGAAACCTCAAACCTCTATCAACATCGAAAGTCCAACCCTTTTCCCAATCTCCATTAAACATATGAGATTTCAAGGACATGGTCTCATCATCAAATTTTTGTACCTCTAAAATTCGATTCAATAGTGACGGTTGGGCGGTTAAAGTAAACAAAGTAGCTCGGTTGGAATTTTCTGCGCTGTAAACCTCAAAGTCATCAAGGTTTTCAAACATCTTCCACTCTTGGATAGGTAGATAAAGTCAAGGTACCACGTGGTTTACAACTAAGGGCATCGGCCACGACATTAGCCTTACCCGGATGATATTGTAAGTCAAAGTCATAATCTCCCAAATACTCCATCCAATGGAATTGTCTTAAGGTAAGGTCTCGTTGAGTGAAAATATATTTAAGGCTCTTGTGATCAGAAAATACCTTGAATCTCTCACTATACAAGTAGTGTCTCCAACTTTTTAAAGCAAACACAACGGCGGCAAGCTTTAAATCGTGAGTAGGGTAATTTTTCTCGTAGGTTTCAATTATCTCGAACCATAAGCTACAACTTTACCTTCTTGCATTAAAACACAACCCAAACCTTCAAGTGAAGCATCACAATAAACGGTATAGTTCAATCCACGCTCGGGAATAATAAGGATAGGTGCCGAAGTCAAACGGGTCTTCAATTGTTGGAAAGCATTTTCACAAGAATCGTCCCATATGAATTTTACTCCCTTCCTAGTAAGCTTACTCATAGGCATAGCTAAACGAGAAAAGTTCTCAACGAAGCGACGGTAATAACCCGTTAGTCCTAAGAAACTACGGACTTTAAATACGTTCTTTGGCGATTTCCAATCCATGACAGCTTCGATCTTAGAAGGATCAACGGATACCCCATCACCCGAAACAACGTGACCAAGAAATTTTACTTCTGTTAACCAAAATTCACACTTAAAAAATTTTGCATACAAACGATGCCCTTGCAAAACTTCTAATATAATTCGGAGGTGTTCCTCATGCTTCTCTCAAGAAGGTGAATAGATTAATATGTTATCTATGAATACAATCACAAACTTATCTAAGAACGGGCTAAAGATGTGGTTCATCAAATCCATGAAAAGCGGCAGGGGCATTCGTCAAACCGAATGGCATAACAAGGAACTCAAAGTGTCCGTAATGTGAACGAAAAATTGTCTTAGGAATATCACATTCTCTAACTCGTAGCTGATGATAACCCGATCTTAGGTCAATTTTAGAAAAACAAGTTGAACCACGGAGTTGGTCAAAAAGTTCATCAATTCTGGGAAGCGGATATTTGTTCTTTATGGTAACGTGGTTTAGCTTACGATAATCAATACACAATCGGAGTGATCCATCTTTCTTTTTTGCAAAAAGGACGGGTGCTCCCCAAGGAGAAGTACTAGGATGAATAAAACCCTTAAGTTGTAAGTCCTCTAACTGTGTCTTTAATTCTTTCAATTCAGTGCGTGCCATACGATACAGTGGAATTGAAATCGGTGATATACTGGGAACTAGATCTATCACAAACTCAATCTCACGGATAGGCAGCAAACCAGGTAAGTCCTCAGGAAAAACATCGGAGTATTCACTAACAATCGAAAGAAATTCAATCAAAATTGGTTCATCTTCATTAGAAAACAAACTAGCAAGGTAGTCACTATGATTCTTCCCCCAACACAAGCTGTGAAGTGAACACATCAGGAAGTCTAAGCGGTCACCCTCAAAATGACCGAGGTCCCCGGAAGGTAACATAATAGTGACTCTTCTCTTGAAACAATCAATAAAAGCTCGGTAGGTAGTTAACCAATCCATACCCAAAATTACATCAAAACTAAGCACGTCTATAATGATTAAATCAACAATGATGTTCTTGTCGACAAGAACAAGTTCATAACCACGACATACCTGATCCAAGGGAGCTAAACCTCCAACGGGAGTATCAACTAAAAGTGTAGAAGCTAAATGGCTCACTTCTAAATCCAAGGATGATGCACAAGATGAAGATATAAATGAACATGATGCGCCGGTATCAATAAGCACAGAAGCTCTAGAACTGAACACTAATAGTGTATCTCGAATAATTGAAGCATCGGAGTTAACTACGAAAGGTGCGGCGACAGCAAGGTTGAACACAGTAGGAGGTGGCTTTAAAGCTTATTGTCCTCCTCCATAATGTTCCACATGATGGTGCTGACCCCTAGGCGCATTAGGCTTAAAGCTCTGAGCAGAAGGAGCTGACGGTGGTGATAAAAGAGGTGGCCTATAACTCTGCTGATAAGGTCCAGGAAAAGGTGAGCGAACCTGTGGTGGCCCAACTGTCTGTGGTGTTGTCTGATTAAATGGACACTCTCTTAATATATGATTTGGGTCGCCACAACCATAACAATTCCTCTGGCCAAAGTTACCCCCTCCACAGGAATGACCAAAACGATGAGAACAACGAGACTGAGACTGATGTGACTGAGATTTAGGCGGGAGCTGAGAAACTGGCTGAGCCTGAATAGTTATCGGAGAAGAATATGTAGAATGTTGAGGGACATACTCTTGCTTCTGCTTCTTGAATTAGTGCCACTTGATGAACCCGACTGATTACCCTTTGATGGAGAACGAAATTCCTTATCTTTCTTTGAACTCAAATACTCCTCCTCGAACACAAGTGCTTTCTGAACCACTTTACTATAGGAGTCCAATTCAAACCCAACAGCTTTCACGCGAAGTCCCTGACGAAGTCCAATCTCGAAAGTCCTAGCCTTAATCTTATCGTCAACGGTGATATCGGGTGTAAAATGAGCCAAGTCCGCAAAACGAGCCTCATAATCAATAATAGACATCTCACCCTGACGAAGGTTCAGAAATTCGATTCTCTTGGCATTACGAGCAACTGGTGGAAAATACTTATCTAGTAATAACTGGGTAAAAGTGTTCCAAGACATACCCTCCAAAGTTTGTGTAGTAAGAGCTAGTTCCCACTAGATTTGGGCTCGACCCACCAATTGAAATGTAGCGGCATCTATGCGGAGATTATCTTCGACAATACTGAGATGTTCAAAGATCCGGGTAATCTTCTTTAACCAAAGCTCTACTTAAATAGGGTCCGTTTCTCCCAAGAAAACTGGAGGATTCTTTCTACCAAATTCTCTTATAGCCGATTGTGCCCCCGACTCCACCTGAACAACAGGCACTACAGGAGCCACGCCGGCAGGAGCTACCGGTGGTGGTTGTATATCATTCTTTGCTGCTTGGACAGCTTTGAGTGAAATCCCTCATGGCAGCGGCCATCTCACGAAAGAACTGAGCTCCATCGGGGACTCTTGGAGTAGGTTCAAGAATAGGAGCTAGATCAGGTTCAGAAATAGGAGCTGGAGTAGAAGCAGATGAGGAGGACTGGGCTCCTCGGCCTGCGGCTCCACCTCGGCCCCTAGCACGACCTCTAGCACGGCTAGGAGGTCGGCCTCTAGCATGGCCTCTAACGCGCGGCGGCATAGTTAGGTAGAAAACAACTACAATGTAACAAGGGATTAGATTATTAACATTCTACTATACCTCTAATTCAAACATTTATCGGATCGAGATTACATTATCATGACCAATGTAAACACATAGAACATAAAAAAAAAAAAATTAACATGTAATCATATAGTCCCGAAGGCATTCAACATATTAGCATGCTCACTAGGCAATTCAATACTCAATGTAATCTTTAAAGGAAACAATGAAAGGTCAAATAGAAAATTAGAAACATGTAATAAAAATAACTATTTGTAAGTAAGCCCAAATTAAACTCTCATAGCCCCTAGGTATTCAAACCCGGTTAGCTCTGATACCAATCTGTCAAGCCCCAAAAACCGAAGTGCCACGGGAGAGGAAAGATAGAGAGGAAAGAAATAAAACTCAATCACAAATGCGGAAGCGACATTGGGATCCCACCGGGATTCCTACAAGTATGACTTACTAACATATAAGCCAAAATGAGCTTACATGTTAACGAGTCCAAAAAGTATAAAAGCATTTTGAAAATTTAATTAAAAGACTAACCGGACAAGCACTAGTTTAAGGAGAGAAAGAAAAATACAATAAATTTGATAAAAGACCATTTTTGGTAGTTGCTGAATTTTAAAACATCCGTAAGTAACTGTCTTTAAAATTTTCCCATTCTGTCCACCTTGGTCCATGTAAAATTCAATTATGCACAACTTTTGTCAAATAGCATATTTTTTTTCCAATTTCTCACCATTTGGGTAGAAAACTGAATAACAGTAGCAGTTTTTCTTTTGACAGCTTTGAAATGTTCCCAACGGTGCTAAATCCTTAAGTTTAAACATCAATACATGACTAAACAAGTCCTAAATAACATACAACATGAGTCTAGAGCAAACGGAACTTCGTGCACTCGAATTTTATTAAAAACGAGGAGTGAAAGAGATAAAGAGAGGAAGAATGGGGGAGGAAGAGATTGGGAGAGATTGAGAGAGAGAGATTTTTAAAACATTACCACTGAAATTAAAAGAACAAATCCGGCAAGGATTTCATCATGAACTAAACATGGCATAGGGAGGCATAAAGACAAAGGACTATAACGAATCTGATAAAGGCCCCCACTAATACAAGAGAGCCGGGAAGGATTTAATTCAAAGGTAATAAGTTCGGTAAGGACGAAATCAATTATAGCCAAATCCAGCAAGGATTCAAATCAACACACATGCAGAAAAATTTAAAAGAGATATGACGATCTTGGAAACATAATTACATAATATAGATAAGTTTAACAAGTATCTAAAGCAAGGACTAACATTTGTCCATCAAATTACAATAAGGCTTCCCAAATGACAAAATATGGAAGTCCAGACTCAAGAAGTTTTGTAATAAAATTAATACAACCATTTTCTTTTAGAGCACTAAACTATTACAAATTTCCCCATCTAGCTAAAATTCATAAGAGAGTTATCCATAACATAACCAAGCACGCGTCTTCAAAATAGGACGAAAAGTTTCGAGTCTATGTGTCGGGTAACATGTGCCCTTTTCCCTTATCAAGCTCACCTGAAAAATGTTTTGTCGTTTTTATGAGAACGACGGCTCATAGAAAATATTGTAACAAGTCTATATGCTATCCATGACTAAAATGAAATGAGGTGTAATGGATCGCCACCACAGCTACAATGATATGATTAAAGCCGCAAGACTATGTGTGATTTGTGCACACCTCTCTCATTACTGGACCATGAGCCACCCATACATAGAGTGTAGCATACCAACTTTCGGGAGCCAACCGAATATAGGTGGAGTTCGAATGTTTCTAAGGGTCATTCTCTCTGTCTGACATCACAACCCATGTCCGGATTTCTTAAATAAAAATCCCTTGCATGGGGTTTTTCTCTTTTCAAAACAAAACGTTTATGTCGTGTTAATTTAATGCTTGCCGATTAGGCCTCAATTCATATGATGTTAACAATGACATTAAGGATGATCCACTACAATCAGTGTTCTAAAAATCGGCCAAGGCGGCCGCCTAGGCGGCGCCTAGGCGCTAGGCGGTGCCCGGCCGCCGAGATTTTCCCTAGGCGTTTGAGAAAATCGGCCAGTGGATTAGTCGGCCTCTAGCGGGGCCTAGGCGGGGCCAGGCGGTGCAAGGCGGCGCCTAGGCGGGCTAGGCGGTGCTAGGCGGGCTAGGGTGAGAATGCTAGAGAGTCTTATTTGGGTCCGACTCTTTGGAGAAAAAAAACCATAACATTAGTATATACATACACTTAAGGTTTAAGTTAATTATGGAGAGATCCCTAATAGTTTTTTAAACATTAAAACCTTCTAATAATCTTTACTTAATTTAAAAAAAACACCACATAACCTTTATATATATATGTATCTATTATTTGAACCACAAATCTATAATTTATTTTAGTTAACACCACATAACCGGTATATATATCTATTATATAATTAATTTTATTAATAAAACAAATCCGCCTAGGCCCCGCCTAGGCATCCGCTAGGCCCCTAGGCGCTAGGCCCCCCTTCGCCGCCCGACTAGCGCCTAGCGATTTTTAGAACATTGATTACAATAAATTAAGCAATAATTCTAGTCCATTAAGCATGATATCAAACATCTCCAAGAATGTAATTAAATTTCATAATTAAACATTCTTAGCAAGGATTTCTAAACTAACGTTCTAGCATGTGTTTACACATAAAGGGAGCATACTAAGCACATCTAGCATCATGTAATCAAGTATAGTACAACCAAGGTATGTAATTTCACAATTAGGCATACAACCCTAAATTTTACAACTTTGGGGAAATACCCATTGCATGTGTCTAAATTTGTCACGCCCCGGAGCAACATAAATAGAGAAAAATAAATTTCCTTTATGGGTCCATAATGAATGACAGGTGAAAGTCACTAATAATCCACACCACGCAGCACTAGTCCAAAAGAACAGCAACAGTAAACAACTGAAGATAA